>WHPX01001324.1:0-565000 GCA_011057435.1 Actinia equina | reverse complement strand
TTATTACAAGGTAAGGGCGACTCGAGGCTCGTCCACCGCTTCGTTATAAAGCACCAGGCTTGGACTTACAGCACGTAAGAAACGTAAAAATATGATCTTTGTTCTTAAAATATCGTCTATCTCAATGAATTTTGAATCTTTGCTTTCTGTTTTACTCAAAAATGCATTTGAACAAAGTTCCTGTATATACTCAATACTGAATACAAAATAATGATATAAACCTACACGCTACTCTTCCTCTAGTTTTCTCTTTTGCTCCGACACGACGAAGGAGGAACGTCTTGAAAACGTCATTACTGAAGAATATATGAATTTTTGAAACTAACCTTTTTTTTTCCAAAGAAGCGTATGTGGACAGGCACTGCCATGCAGAGCAAGCATGGTTATTAGGCTGTACACATTGCTTGATAAAATGTTTTTGAAATTACTTAGTTTCAAAATTCATATCTTTTTCAGTTTGAGGGCAATCTTTACAAACCTTTGTGATTATACTATGAGAATCTGCTCTTGGGGTTAATGTGAGAATAAGTATGTTTAAATTTAAAAAAAACAAACTATTATTGTGATATATTTAAGAGTAAACTTCTTTTTTCAATAAATCATATATCATGTAATATGACACATGTGATAAAGGAGCATTGAAGAATGGCAAACAAACTGTCTAATGCCAGGTCTGGGTTGTCTGGGTGACAGAAGCATAACATTCTTTTTTTCCAGCATCAGACTTTTCAAGTCAATGGTTTTGTCAGAAATGTGAACAATTTATGTAACATATTTTTCCAGGTGGAACATTTAGAACCATGGGAGAAAGGAAGCCGCAAGACATCAGGACAAGTTGGCATGTGTGGAGGGGTAAGTAAGTAGATTAACTAGTTAATCTCGCTACTAAAACTACATTGAAACTCCATCGAAACTTTGCCCATGAAAAATTTTATCTTTAAAAACTTGACAGTTTAACAATGGTTTTTTCTTCAAAACAGGTTCGTGGGGTTGGCGCAGGTGGTATTGTTTCAACAACTTTCTGTATCTTATACAAGCTGTTCACTCTTCGCCTGACAAGAAAACAGTTGAATGGTCTTTTAACTCACACAGACTCACCTTATATTAGGGCTCTTGGGTTTATGTACATCAGGTACTGAAAAGAATAGCATCTTATCAAATATATGCATTTATTTTGTGTATGTATTTATTTCTTAATCTTGGCACATGATTAAAGTACTCATTACCAGATTGAATTTGAATTTAAAAGTTTATTTTTGCAGAGGGAGAAAAACTGGATAACCTAGAGAAAAACCCTAAAAGCACATCAGAGTTCTACCAATAAGGAACTCTATTTGTACAATACTCAGCCCGAAAATTGAATCCTGTTCATATTGGTGAGAGGTAATTTTTCAATCAAGGGTAGCAGTTGTACACTCACCCCTCATCTTTGGGGTCTAAAATTTCTGGCTTGGCATCATGATTTGGTAGAGTTTATTAGGTTTCTTCATTTATTGAAGGGTTTTCTCCAAGTTCTCTGGTTTCTCCCTTTGCAAAACGTATAAAGCAAGATTCCTATTAATTCTGTGAGTTACACATTGTCTTACTTATTTCCTTTTTTTCGTAACCTGTCACCACTGAGAGTCCTCTAGCTGTAAACAGGTGATTTCTGTCCTTGTGGATGGTAAGCATGACTATTTAACCACTGATATTCATTGGGCTAGAGTTATCTTTTTCTGTAACCTTGGTTCTTTAGCATGAAATAATATTACTAGTCCTGCTTGTCATTCAGCATAACAGAAATGACTGGTTTGCAATGATGCCCAAGATTAAAAAATGCCGTAAATAAATGAATAATAGATAATAATGGGATTAGCAGTGGATTCCATAGAGTGGCTGCTCCTTCCACTGGATTCCAATTGGAATTTAGAAGTTGATTTTTGCAGAGGGATTAAAGCCTGGAAACCCTCGAAGCACAGGAGAGAACCAACAAGCAATACTCTACTCACATACGAAACTGAGCTCAATGGGATTAAAACCCGGGTCGCATTGGTGAGAGGCGAGCCCCCTCATCACTACACCACTGGTGCTTTCCATGCTGTTGACCTTATTGGCTTGGATGTAATGTTTTTTATGTGTAGTTCCAGAAAATTTCCTTACCCCACCCATGGAGTGGATTAGAAATTCTGGAGGGGAGGGGGTCAGAAGAAAGAACAGAATTACAGAGTCTGTATGGAAGAAAATTAGAAGTTCCTGGGGGTCAGGGAGTCCTTTTACAAATTCCCTACATTATGTGTTGGCAGTATAAATATTTTCTGTAACTACACAGTTGTGTTCTCATACATAGCCATTAAAAGAAAAGGAAGATTGTTTGAAATGCATGAATTTTTTTACCTGAATTGTGACTCCTTTGCATTATTTTTCAAATCTAAATAAGAAAATTATTATTCTTATTAAGAAATACTGTGTTAATGTTTTAGGTATTGCCAGCCGCCGGCCGATTTATGGGACTGGTATGCACCCTATTTAGAAGATGAGGAGGTAAAGTATTATCCAATTTATCCATATAAATAATAAGATCAATAAATATTTATTATTAGCCTTGGTCAGCACTGGGGGGCGTTGGTAGGTGCTGATTTTAAATATCAAGTTTCTTGACCTTGGTAAGTTTCTGCTTAAATGATTTCAAAACTGTATGTCAAAATATTCAGTCCTTTGAGATTTTATTTTTAAATCTTGTCTTAATGTCTTGTCATAAAAAAACAATTAAATCAGAAATGAAAAGATAAAAGGATTTTTGTTATAGTATTATCAAGATATAGTATAAATAATAGAAAATTGAAAGCACCTCTCCCTTTCCTGCCAACAAATTCCTTTTCAAATTAGTTAAATGTCGTTGTCTTCTTTTATCACAGTCTCATTTATACAGGGTTAACCTCAAATCAGTATATAAATATTCACATATATAAACAGTATACTAAAGAATTTAGAACTTCAACTATACAAGCGCTTTGAAATTCAATAGCTTCACTGAAATGCATGAATATTCAATGTAATTTCTTACGAAATTGAGGCTTACCCTGTAGATTGAACGGATTTGAAACTGGAGTATTTTTCACAAGTCCTTGAAGGATTGTTTTGACATTCAGTTTTTAAATACTGTAGATCTGTTTAGTCCCTCGTCATTATTCTTGTTGACAATATTTTGATGTGTTTCCAGGATACAGTAGCTCTGATTCAGCCACCAATGGCCCCCTCTGAGCCAAGATACATATACATCAATAACTGAGGTTAATCAATTTAATCTGAGGTTATAATTAATCTGGACTTACCCTAAGAAAGCACTTTTCCCTAACATAATATTAAAAAAAAAGATCATTATTTCTGTAACTTCAGTTTTAGCACTTATAAAGTACTGTTTTTAGGATTTTTCTTTTACTTTTCAAAAACATTAATATTACATTCCTTTTCATAGAATGCAATCAACTCAGCCCAAGACATCTGAGTTTTTGGCTTCTGTCAATCAAATTGTCAATACGGTAGTCGGAGTTAGTAAGGCTGCGTTCATAATGTATGGCAGAGGTAGGGGCAGGGGGGATTGAGAAAATTGTGGTGGGAAAAAGGAGGGATAGGCCAATTTTTATCAGAAAAATGGGGGGGGGGGGATGCACAATTTTTAGAAGAAGCTACAAGCCTTGCTTAGGGGGGTCATTTTTTTGCATGACTTTAAGGTGGGGTGTTAAGGTTTTTTCTGGACACTTTAAATTTTCACCTGCCCGCTCCCCCCCTCTCTGCCATACATTATGAACGCAGCCTAATACTTTGATTGACAGCAGCCAAACCAGACATGTTGGGCTGATTTGATTGTATAGTTATGGATATGGTGTAATGTATGTACTTTTTTGAGCATTTGCTGATGAACAAAGTGAAACAATCCTCAAGGGAACGACACATGTTTTAAAATGGGAAAAATATTATACCCAGAGTAAGGAGCTCTGTTGATTTAAACTTACAGAGTGTGCACTTTTGGTGTCTTACTATAAAATTAATACTCGCTCTGACTCTCAAAATTTAATATTTATATTTTTTGATACCCCTAGATGTTAATTTGCACTTCTCCTTCAATATTTTCTTGTTTCAGGAACTTGACCCCAAGGCTGGAACAGGCTGTCCTATGACTATGGGCCAGTTGGTCCGAAGCTTCTTGTTGAAGCTGGAATGGTATGGTACTCTTTTCCCTCGTATCCCAGTACCAATCCAGAAAGACATTGAAAGAAAACTGTCTCAACTGAATCTTTGTGATGATCACAAAAGGACTGCTAATGAGGGATGGAAAGATGAAAATCGTGAAAGAGACAGGTGAGACAGTGTGTCTTAGTGCATGAAAGGTGTGCCTGGCTACCTGAGGGTGAGGTGGGGTTAGGACAGGGCTGGCTAGATAGTGTTCCCAGATATCTGGAAGAGGGGGGGGGGGTAGGATTGGGGAGTACTGTCTAGATGCAATGAATGGGAGGACTCATTCAGGAAGTAGATGATCTCCTACAATAATCCTGAGTATTTAAGTAATTAACTTTTATATAACATCCTTGCACAGCCCATCAAGGAATGGAAGAATCGACAAAGTATCCACCGATCGTGAACATGAAAGAGGACGGAGCTCTAGTGACCGTGATCGTGAGCGTTCGCGTTACAGTCGCGACCGAGATTCACGCTCTAAAAGAAGTAGAAGCAGAAGCCATGAGAGGTCCCGTCGAGATCGGCATAGACGCGATGATCATGATCGTGAGAGACATGATCATGGTCGTGAAAAGCACCGAAGCAGAGAACATGACCATAAGAGGAGCAAAGACCGCCGTAGTCGAAGTCGAAGTCGAAGTCATGACAGAAAAAGAAGTCACAGTCATGAAAGACAAAAAAGACGCCACAGCAATGACTATGACTCCAAAAGCAAACATCGAGACCGATCAAGAAGTAGATAGTTTTTCTTAATTTATTTCTGTTTTTGTTTGTTTTTTCTTTTTTTGTTCATAAATGTCTACTTGCGTGTACAAAATATAGTTTAGTTATATTGTGATTTTAAAGACACTCTAACAAGAATTTGTACATTTTAGCCGTTAATTGTCTCTAAGTACTTCATTACGCTTTTTCATTATGCTTTTTATGCCCGTGACCTAAAGCATCTCCCTACGTAGCACATTTTTCTGTGCTTGACATGACCCAGACTACTAAAAGCTATCTAATCTTGTTAAGGTAGGATAATGTAAGTGCACTCATCTTTCATCTCTGGGTTCAAGGTTTTGATCCCTGAACACAACATAAAATGTGAGTAGAGACTCTACTCACATGTGATGTTGTTTTAGGTTTTTTCTCTTGACTAAGGGGATTTTTCTCCTGGTTTTCAGTTTTTTCTCCCTTCGCATAACCTAACAAGATAACTACCCCAGTTTTGTGTTCTCCATTGCTCAGGGATAGCCTAGACTTTGTGCAGAATATTCATGTTTGTATTCCAGTGAAGGACCGTGGAATTTCAAAGTGTTTGTATTGTTGAAGTAGTGCATTCTTTACTTTACCATTGGTATTTCTGAATATTTAGACACTGATACGAGGCTTACACTTGAGTAAGTTAGTTCTAACAAAACTCTTTGAAAACCAGTGCTTTCCCGATGTCCATGTAGCAAAGGCCAATCTAAGTATTATGGGGACCTACTATAGATTCCTTGCTAGATGTCCTAATTGGGCTCAAATTAAGGAACAAAATACTGAATTACTATGTGATTGAGAAATAAACTGCTTGTCCTTAAAATTATGCTAAAATAGGATTTTCTACAAGTAGTTTTTAGTCCAAGAATATGTTTTCATGCAGCAAATCTTTTTCTTTTTTCACAGATAAGAACATGCGTAATAGGTAAATAACGAGCCTTAGAGTTTGGTTTGCATTTCCTTGGTTTGCATTTCAAAACAAGGTTGTATGTTACTAAGTTCTGTAATAAACGTAGTGTAAGAGTATTTGATTACAATATACTGTACAAAAATAACCATTAAACTTCTAGAATTATTTTATCAATTTGTTATTTAGTTGTCAGATTTCCTCGCCCCCATGATCCCCACAAAAAAAACTATGTTTTAACAGGAAAATACATCACAAGACAATGTTTGTATTTCTAGTTTCTCATTTTCAGTGCATCAAATCTAATTCCCATTGCATCAATTCCCATTACCAGATTTCCTCGCCCCCATGATCCCCACACAAAAAAACTGTTTTAACAGGAAAATGCATCACAAGACAATGTTTGTATTTCTAGTTTCTCATTTTCAGTGCATCAAATCTAATTCCCATTGCATCAATTCCCATTCCCAGTGCATCAAGTCCCATTCCCTGTGCATGGAATCGCATTCCCAGAGCATAACCTCCGCGGGAACATAAAAGACAGTGCGCGCGACGAACGTGCCGAACGTCTTCGTTTCGGACATTTCCGGTCAATCACCTTCGGAAGCCATTCGGTAGGTGACCTCACTGGAATTTGTTCATAAACTCCATCACAACGTAAAGAAGAAATAATTTTTCTCTTCTTAAATGGCAAAACTTGAACTTACGAATACTTTCTGGTATACTAAACGTATTATATAACAAATATGAAGATACAAATAATTTGGTAGTAAAAGATTCCTAGATTTGGAGAAGACCCAAGTTTTAGAGATTCCTGCTTCGCGCCGTCCAAAAAATTATCCTTATAAATTTTTAAGATAATGACTCAAGATCTTTGTCCAGATCGATCTTGGTTGAGCCTTGAGGGCTATATCAAACCTCTGCACCACGAAGGTAAGGTATTTTTGCTTGGAAGATTTTAATCCGCCATTTTTGGCGCGCTCGATGATGCTTTGTCATGTATAACAAAATTCTTTATAAATATCGCTGCTATTCTCATTGTTCGAGATCTTTTGTTTATGATAAAACTTTAATCCTACATTAACCAAGCTTATCGTTGGCTTAATTGAAAGTAATGGAAATAGGGGCTATTAAAATTACGTTCACAATTGAAATAATATGCCTATGAACAAACTTAGATTTTGGTAATGGTTCCTAAAATAATCTTCACAAAACTAGAGAGACCAGTAAAATGATAATTGCCATGAAATATTTACTCTTAAAATATCTTTTTTATACTTTAGTGGGGCCATTGCTCAAGTTAAGAGAAAAAGGAAACCCTTTTTGGTAAGACTTGCAATGATTATGGTAATGTCGATTGTGATGTATGTTAATGATGATGAATAGGGTGATGATTAAGGTAATAATAGTGATGATGATGCTATAGCATTTGATGATGATGATGTTGATGGTAATGCACACTCTTGCATTTCAACGATTTCAAGGTGTGTAGGTTGCAGTAAGATTTAATAAAGATAAAAAGATGCAAAAGACTATGTTGTGTGCCCTTAAATATGAGATCTCCCTAATATAATTGTTGTTAAGGAGTTACGATCCTAGTTTTTGTTATCTTTGAAGGTTTGCTCTGCAGGATGATGCAAGATTGTTGTACTATAACCAAAGAAGTAGCAGTAATTACCTCGACATGACTCCTGTGGGGTGCGTCATATTGCTATTATTATAACATCAATTTTACCAAACCCTAAGCAACCTCTGGGCTGATCAAAGTCAGGGCAAGGCCAACTAACAGATTTAGCCGTGAAACAACCTCTAGGCTGATCTAAGTCAGGGCATGGCTAACTCACAGATCAAACCCTGAGACAACCTCTGGGCTGATCTAAGTCAGGGCATGGCTAACTCACAGATCAAACCCTGAGACAACCTCTGGGCTGATCAAACTCAGGGCATCGCTCAGGTATGACTTACTTACAGATCAAAGTGGCCACAATTAACTCTTGTCTTTCCAACCACCTCTTAGGAAAAAAAAGTCCTCTTGGCTGGACACTAGCCTGGTCCCATGTTAATCAATCATGCTAGACGTGCTCTATGTCTGAGCTAAATTCCTAGTTGCCAGTCAACATGTCTTTTTACTTGTTTTTTCCCTGCACTAAAGTGATCAATCTATATTGAAAGCTGGACATTGTTTCTATTGTTTCAGATCATTTAGTATTTCACCAGGAAAATTGGATGTCTTTGTGGTTCTAACAAGGTAAGTGTATTTTATCTTATCTTACTGATGTTTAATGACAAGTAGAAACTTTTGTATCTACAAAATATACTGCTTATTTGCTCACCTTCCTTATTTGTCCAAATTTTGCAGTAACGAAGGAAAGGAATATTTGCTTTCTCCTGTAAATGATGCAAGCTATGGGGATTGGTTGACCAACTTAAAGGTATAATAATGATGGCGATGATAATGTTGGTAGCAATGCTATTGTGATGATGGTGATAGCAATGATGGCAATGATGGTGATGGCAATGATGGTGATGATGGTGATGGCAATGATGGTGATGATGGTGATGGCAATGATGGCAATGATGGTGATGATGGTGATGGCAATGATGGTGATGATGGTGATGGCAATGATGGCAATGATGGTGATGGCAATGATGGTGATGATGGTGATGGCAATGATGGTGATGATGGTGATGGCAATGATGGTGATGATGGTGAGCATCCAGAGCTAATAATCCCAAGGGCCTTTGCATGCTATTAGGTCCTTAAATACTTTTAGGTTCTTGATCGC
This sequence comes from Actinia equina, assembly GCA_011057435.1. Lineage (NCBI taxonomy): Eukaryota > Metazoa > Cnidaria > Anthozoa > Actiniaria > Actiniidae > Actinia > Actinia equina. The sequence goes on along the minus strand of WHPX01001324.1, from coordinate 556,348 downwards.
AGATTTTTCTAAGATTTTATTTAGATTTTCATAGATTTTGTATTGCTGAAACTGTCTCATACCAGCTGTTCGTTTCTTAGTTTGATAAACATGATGCATTGTGGTCTAGATTTAGTAGAAGGAATAACATATTATGAGGTATGATGAACAAAAGATGTTTGTACCCTAGCTAGACCATAATGCACCTTGTTGGCTATCTCAGAAAATGTCTATGATGGTGATTGCAGTGACGGTGAAGATGCATGACTGACAGTGGTGAAGTTGTTGTGCTGATGGTTTTCATGGTAGCAACCTTGAAATACTACTAATACTATTAAAATACTGTAAGCAAGTTGTTGCGACAGCATGAATCTTGTTGATGTAGGTAATATGCACCCGGCAACTATCTGAGGGCAATAGTGGTTGGGTGGCTGTTAGGATAAGAATATTTGTATTTGATATTGGTGATTATAATGTTGGGGTGTGATAATTAAATATTTAATCTTATAAATGTCTTTGAATAGAACAAAATCAATGGAAGCAATTCTTCTTCTCCTTTTGAGAGATCCAGTCCTTTCCAAAGAGGATTCATGAGCCGGGTTAGTGTCTATCTACCAATGTTAAGGGGTTTATTTAGGGTGAGGACGGGGGTTGGGGGAATGACAGTTACGACCCCCCCCCCCCCCAGTTTGAGATTCAAACTAATGGCAGGATCATTTTTCTGATTATTTCTTCAAGGTGTCAATAAAATTGTTGTGTGATTTATAATGTTCTAATTTATTAGGTTCGAAAAAGCCTGGGAAGAAAGAAGAAGCTTGGTCGTTCAATGTCTGAGGACGTCACAGGTAGTAACTGATAACTTTCCTTGATGAAAACGTTTTGTTTCCTGGAAGTCAAGCCAGGGCTAACGAACTGATTGAATTAGAATAGCTTTTATCTTTGAAGTAATTTCACTAAGGCCAATCAAAAATAAGTGTGTTTTCTGTTGCACAACCGACCCTTTTTTTTTCTTCATTCAAAATGCACCACAGGGTTCCTAGTAAGCTCATTTCCAATGTTGTATCAGTAAAAAACCAAATCCAACCTACCAACCCCAATTGTTTTTCTCATGCAACAGGAAACACACTTATTTTTTTTGTTGGCCTTATCTCACACCACATGTCATTCCCTTGAGAATAAGATTCTTTTTTTGAGTTGTATCCATATTCATGTGACTTGTCATGTGCAACCGTTAACAAAGAAATGATGCTCAAGGGAATGGTACATGCCCATGAGAATAAGATTCTTTGTTTGAGTTGTATCCATATTCATGTGACTTCTCATGTACAACTACTGTTAAACACAGAAATAGTACTCAAGGGAATGAAATGTGGTCATCTGAAATGGACATAACATTATGCACAAGCTAAAAAGATCCATTTGCAAATTTGAATCTTATTTTCGCAGGTCAAACATGGCATTCAAAATTCAGGCAAGAAAGAGATGAGGCCAGTTATCATTTATCAACCCCAGAGACAAGGCACAAAACCCTTGAAAATACCACAAATGAATTGACAAAAGAAAGATCCCACAGCTATCCCTGTGAATCTGAGGATGATGAGAGGAATGATGTTGATAAAACTACTTTGAAGGTAAAGCCGCAGAGCACCATTTACTCATTTAGTAATTCTACTTAGAAAACTCATGAATAATTCATGAGGAAAACACAAACGAAATCACGACCATGAAGAGTGTTGTAAACCTGATACAGAATTGTGTTAATTTGCATAAACTTTAAGTTGGATTTTCTTGGCCAGATTCACTTTAATTTTGAAAATTTTAGTAAAACGAAGGAACTAACCTAGACGTTTGATACTGTAAGTAATATACAGTGTTCGTGTCCGTGTTGTATCAGATATACTTATACTGTATATATTACATATAGAGTGCATAGGGAAATTATATAATAATAAAAATGTGTGACTGTAAAGCCTTTACTCTATAGGTTAGAATAGTGTTTGTGACCTGGCTTTTATTTTAAGGTGAAAACATATGAAGACAAGGCCTGCGATACGTCAAGTCTAGTGTGTTTAGACTGGATCATTACTGATGGGGGTGAGGATACTGCAGACAGCAAGCATACCAACAAACCAAATAATGTAGATGAGATAAGGCAAAACCCAAGAAAATTACTTAAGGCAGTTGGGATAGATTACGATTTGGAGGGACAGACAGACAGTAATCAAGAGAGAAATACTGTACTTGTCAATCAAAGTATAAGTCAAGGTCTTTACAATGAGATGGACAGTATGGAGGGACAGACAGACAGTAATCAAGAGAGAAATACTGTACTTGTCAATCAAAGTATAGGTCAAGGTCTTTACAATGAGATGGACAGTATGGAGGGACAGACAGACATTACACATCAAGGTCTGCATGGTTTTACAGACCTTAGACAGACAGTCATACAAGAAGGAAATGTTTCACCTGTCAATCAAGGTCTTCAAGGACAGACAGACAGTACTAAAAGGGATGTTTCTTTACCTGGCAATCTGTGTACTGCAGGACAGACAGACAGCGCTCAAAGAGAGAGTTTTTTACCTGGCAATCAAAATATTACAGGACAGACAGACACTACTAAAAAGAAAGACAAATTACCTGTCAGTCAAAGTCTCCCAGGACAGACAGACAGTACCTCAACAGAAGTTACTTTGACTGTCAATCAAAGTAGTACAGGACAGACAGACACTACCCATGGAAAGACTTATTATTCTAGAGACAGTGAATCAATATCAGAAACCGGACAAGCAGATGTTGACAAAGCAGCTCTTGTGGAGAGGAAAAACACTTCTTGTTTATATAAACTTTGCATAAATGTACACAATGATGACTTCAAGGCCGGCATGTCTTTACAGCAACAAAAGATGTAAGCCATTTTTTCTTCGTTTTTTTTTTCTTGCTTGCTTTCCTTTTTGTATTTAAAAAAAGGGCAGACACACACTGCAACATTGCACACAATGCTTGGAATATTGCAGGCTATGTTGTTTAAGTAGGATAGTTTTCCACTTCATCAACATTGCGTGCAACAAATTGCGTCGTGTGACCTGGCTCGCAACACCATTAACATAAATGCGTTCTTGCAATGTCTTATCTTTAGTGCAGTTTTCGTATGACTGTGAAAAATTCACGGCACGAACACGGCCATGACACGGCAATGGATACGCCAGACCAATCACATTGCACGATAATGTACTCTCCATCCAATCAAATACCCGGAACACCGCATAAACACGGCGCGGACACGGTCACGCCAAGGTCACGGCAATACCAGACCAATTACATTGCGCGTGAAAAAATTAGCCAATTAAAATTTCAGAAAACATCATGGCCACGCCAAGGTCACGGGACTGCCAGACCAATCACATTGCTCGAGAGAAAAAAATAGCCAATTAAAATTCTAGAACAGATCATGGTCACGCCAAGGTCACGGGACTGCCAGACCAATCATATTGCGCGAGAAAAAAATTAGCCAATTAAAATTCTAGAACACATCATGGTCACGCCAAGGTCACGGGACTGCCAGACCAGCAGCAAAAATCGCCGCAAATATCACTAGTGTAAACTGGGCTTAAGATTCAATACCGTAAGTTTCCCACTTATACCCAGTATGTTTCCAATTTACCGCACGTTTGCGAATTTAGTTTTACCCTTCTTGAAAGGAGACAGGAAAAAAGAAAGAAAAGGGCGTTTAAAAATGAAATTGAGAAATAGAATGAATAATTTATAGAGATCATGACCACTAGATTATGCTTTTTTTCTCAGAATTCGTGAATTGGAGATAGAAGTGTGCAAACTCAAGTGTGAAGTGATAAGTCTTATTCAAGGAACCATTAAAGTACCTCTCAAAGGTAAAATGATTATGATCTGCTTTTAGTCTAAACAAATACTAATGGTCTATCACAAATCATGCCCTCTGATTGGCTGACCTAATAGTGGTCTATTAGTGATATACTAGTAGCATACTTAAAAACTAAAACAATGCCAAAATCAATTATTTCAACCTAATTTCAAAATTGTTTGTATCCATTTATTTGACCGTTTAATAGGTTGATACTGAAACAAACGTCTCGTCTTCATGGTCTACGGGCCGTGGGCTATGGACTCCTAGCACAGACCATTCAGATTTTGGTCAAATAGTGTACTTGTGGTAACACTCTTTAGAAAAAAAATGTTCACTTTAGTTTTGTCGTGCATTTTTAGATGATGATCTCGCCGACTGGCACTACGTCGAAGAAATCCGGGTAGGATTAAAGGCTGAAAGAGCAAATAAACCTCTTTGGCGTAAGGTTTTCCCATTTCAGATAACGTGTCATTCCCAAGAGCATAATTTCTGTGTTAAATGGTTGCGCATGAGAAGACACGTGAATATTGGATTAAACAAAGAATCCTATTCTCAAGAGAATGACACATGGTCTGAATTGAGAAAACCTTATACCCAAGGCAAAGAAGTCTATTTCGCTGGACTTTGAAAGAAACGAATGTGATGAACGAACTTGCCCTGCTGTGATCGTGCATGACGGTACCGTGAACGAGTATTTTCATTGGCTGAGCAGTGTTCTCAATGGTGTGGTTGGTTCCGAGAATCTCGCCAATCATAAACTGTTCTCTGTGTGTTTGCCATGTCGTTCCACGAAAATCTGCTCCCTTGTAAGATGACAGTACTCCAGTTTTGAGGGGTTTGAAGAACGGAAACATGTCCAGAATTAAATAGCCTTTTAACCCACTATTTGTTTCGTTTGCAGTACAAGGATCGTATCTTTGAGCTCTTGAGAGAAGCAAGACTGTACAATCCTAGCCTCCCAGACCTTGACAGGTAACCGACACCTTTCATATGTAAAATGTACCTTGAAGGGGACCCTGAGTCTTATCGTGCAGCACCAGCCTAACGGAAAAATCTCAAATAATTTTCCCCGGAAAATCCCTATTCCGATTTTACCCGTCTTTAGTATTGAGTAATGGTAGCAAACCATCCGTGAATTTTCCCGCCAAAATTAGCATAAAAGGGATGTACATTTTCCTCGTTTTAAGTATTCGTATTCACGCTGTGCGTCATCCACGAGTTAGTATTATTAATCGGCAGGCCGGATACTGTATCTTCCACTTTGTTCTGGAATAGTTTCCTTCGGCATCTCCCGAACATTTCCCGAATACCGAGTCCCGAACCAGTTACTTTGACATTCATGGCTAAGAGCACCGCGACCATGATGATTTCAAGCACTCGAAGAACAGTTTGAAACACCCACCAGGGCCAGGGATCCACGACCTTGACATTAGAATATATCCCAAACACCCCTGCGGCTCCATATATGGTAGCACAAACTATTGCGAACCCGGTGACCGAGGCTAAACCAATCAGAACCTTGAGTTTTTCCATTTTGTCGTCACGCGTCACGCTAGCCGAGGAATTTGAAGCAATTTTGAATCCTACTCTGGCATAACCTATTGTCAATACGAACCCTAAGAGTAGATAGTAAATCTGGCAAATGAGGATGAGTACTTTCGTTTCAACGTAAAAAGCAACTAAAACGTCTGTTATTAATACCAAAACAATGTGGGAAAAGACGACGGCAATAATGAACTGGACGCGTTGAAATGTGGGAGGGGCTATGTTCATTTTCGTGGTGTCAATCAAAACTAGAAGAAGTAGGCTCATAGCAGAGATAATACAGGGGTGACCGATGGCGAAGAGAATGCGTGACAGGATGGGATCTATAATACCTTTGGATCCGTACGGGTCGGTGAATAACGTGACAGCCCTTGTCACACAAAAAATTGTCATCATGATTAACAGACTCACTTTCAAAGCTGTTTTTCTCGTACTTTTGACGTGAATTCTGATCAGCTCGATTAAAGAAATAATCCCAAAAAGTGCAAATATACTCGCAAGTCCGTACACATGTAAAGGCCAAGCTGCTTTCCAGACGTCCACTGCTGTATCCCAGTCCGGTTCGGGCTCTGCCCACAGGAATGGTTCGGGTTCCGATGTCGATTTCGGATTGGTTTCGGATTCTGCTTTGCTTTCCGGGTTGACTTCGGGTTCCGAGCTCGGTGATGTCTCGGGCTCCGCTCTAGGTTTTCTTATCTTTCCTCTTACCAGAGCATCAAGTTTACCATCATTAAATTCAAAGTCTCCCATTTTGTCTCGTTGTTCTTGCTTTTGAAGATGGTTGCTGTCCTTTTTCATGTAAAAACTTTTTTGTTTTATCAAATTCTCCATCTCTTTCGTCTTGGCAACCGGATTCAAATCATTCAACTCCAATCCATTCGTTCTTTTGTCAATTGTAATGTCTTCTTCCTCGAACTGTTTAGTTCCTTTTGCGTGTGTCCTTATTTCTCTTGAATTAACTAACGTATAGAACAAAATTCCAGCAGTAAGAACGAAAAATATGTTGATAATGGCTTTCCTTTGCTCTGCCATGTTGTACTATTTTTTGAGTTCGTTCTTGAAGTCTGTCAGCAAGCACTAGAGAAAAAAAAAATGATTCGTCAGATCAACCAGCTATATTTTCTACTGACATAATGGATTGTAACTTCCAAACCCTTTTTAGATTGGCTAAACGGCAGGGGCGGCACTGGCCCCCCCACTAGATTTTTTGGGGGCCTGCCCCCCCCTCCCCCCCAGAATATAATGGCTCACACAAAAAAAGACGCATGAGATATGGTTATGATTACCATTATTTATTATTTTGATATTACATAATTTTCTGTATCTAAAAAAAGATACGATATATCTAGCGACGACTTGCATCATTTTTGTGTCTCTCAGCACAATTGCAAGTGGTTTAATGCGCGCAAAATGTTACTGATTGAAATATCACACATACACGTTTGTAAACGAGCTAAACAGGGAGGGGGGATCATTTCAAGGTACCGCGAAATATTGGAGTGCCCCCCCCCCCCAAACTTTTTCAGCTTCCGCCGCCCCTGAACGGGTATGGTCTAGAATATGGACTGGACTGGACTCATGTATTCTCGGGTCTATAGTCCAGTCCATGTTCAGTTCTACACCATGCCTGGCTAAACGAGCATATTAGTAGAGATTTTCTTTCGTATTCAAGCAGTGAGCGCTAAAAACTATTTTCTTGAAGAAAAGACTGTTGTACAAGGCTAAAATCTTGTTATTCAGAAAGTTTAACTTGTTTGGAAGTGGAGATGACCGATGAGAGTGGAATCAAAGTGTTAACCCAAAGCACAACTTTATTCGAAAATGAGGTTTAGGCCTTCATTTGCTTATTTCCTATACATTTTCTTTAAAAAAGCCTGACAAAGCAACATTCATTTAACACAAATGCAACAAAACATCTTTGTACAATTGAAAATACCGCTTCAAACAGGCATTTTATCATAGTACATCAGTTTCTAACCGTTTTAAAAAGGTTTTACCTTAAATAAAGCAAACAACGTAATCCCCCTTGCATTGATAGATTTTGGAATGCGGGTAGGTTATTAAGACGACTGCAATTTTGAGTGACACGTTAGAAATTTTTTTGTTATTTTCTTGAGTAATTCTATGACAGGTCAATCTTAAAGGACATCTTGAAGTGTTGTGATGCTTTATTACTTAAATAGTAGATGGTAAAAAAGATATCAAATCAAACTCTAACGGAAGTCATTCAATATACACCGAACAGTACACTATTTTTGTGGTAATAAATCATTTGCGTCTAGAAAAGTCGGCGATATTGTAAGTAATTCATGAGAAGCGTAAATGAGAGTTCTATTGTATTTTTGAGTTGTTGAAACTCATGCAATATTTGAGTTTCAACTGAATTGAAGCTGGACCTTAGCTATTATTTGATCCATCTTTTACTCATCTTCTGTTCTCTTCTGTTCTCTTTCTGTTCTCTTCTCTTCTGTTCTCTTCTCTTCGGTCGCTTCTGTTCTCTTCTGTTCTCTTCTCTTCTGTCTCTTCTCTTCTGTTCTCTTCCTTCTGTTCTCCTCTGTTCTCTTCTGTTCTCTTCTCTTCTCTCTCTTCTCTTCGTGTTCCTCTTCTTTTCTGTTCTCTTCTGTTTCTCTTCTTGTTCTCTTCCTTCTGTTCTCTTCTGTTCTGTTTCTCTTCTGTTCCTGTTCTGTTATCTGTCTCTTCTCCCTTCTCTTCTCTTCTGTTCTCTTCTGTTTCTCTTCTCTTCTTTCTCTTCTCTTCTGTTTCTGTTCTGTTCTCTTATCTGATTCTCTTCTCATTCTGTTCTCTTCTTGTTTTCTCTTCTATCTCTTCTCTTCTGTTTTTTCTGTTCTCTCTTCTGTTCTCCTTATCTTCTTTCTCTTCTGTTTGTTCTCTTCTGTTATCTTTCTTTTTCTCTTCTCTTCGTTCTGTTCGTTCTCTTATGGTCTCTTCTGTTCTTTATGTTATATTCTCTTCTCCTTCTGTTATATCTTTCCTTCTCTTCTCTTCTCTTTCTTCTCTTCTCTTCTCTTCTCTTATTCTTCTCTCTCTTCTCTTCCTTCTCTTTCTTTCTCTTTTTTCATATCCGGAAAAAACATTACAAAAAACGCTTCGTTCTACATCCAAACTATTCATGTCATTCAGTTTGAGAATAACTTTACGGGGAAGGGAAACAAACTCAACAAACAAACAAAAGAAAAACTAATCAGTAAGGAGCCGCTGTTATTGACATCGTCTAATTACATAGATCACAAATATAATAATCAAATACATAAAAATAATTAGATTTTTTCCGCGGCTTACCTTACGATTCCCATCGCATTCCATGAATTTCTGTTCCAAACAGTTACATTCGCGCTTCAGCTGTCAGCGAAAATATTTATTTTCAAATATTTGTTATTTTCGGTTGGACGTTCCCTTTCTTCAAAACGATGCGTTCCTTTAATGTTTACTTCTATATTTAAACTAGAAAATGTCCCAGAATGCGCTTTCATTCGAGTAGGTAAGCACGCCGGTTTCCTTTCATGTTGCTAATTGTTATGTTAATTTTCAAGTATGTCATCTAGAGAAAAATAGGCGCCCAACGATCGCGTGCGGTTCCTGCAGAGTATTTAAAGTCAAATGTTTATAAAAATCAAACATTTGTATTGTTGGTAGTCACATAGGGTATTTTTTTGCTGCTTTAAAAATTCTTAAGGTATTTTACTTTGACTGTGAAAAGAGGATCGGGTGGATGATGACTCAGCGAGACGAACGGTGAGCTTGCAATGATAGAGACCTTTTTAAACATCTTGGAAAATTAGACGTTTGCGCATGCGTACATTTTAGCACGTTTTCTAAGAATTTCGAAGAGTTTGAGTGAGAAAATAAACGTTTGTTTTCTTCAAGTATACTAAGAAGTTCGAGAGTATACTTTTGTCAGACCAAGATACTGTATTAAGAAACAAAATATAAAAGAATTAGCCTTAGGTTTCAAGCATGGACACTGAGTTTTGGCATTTTGTGAAGTCCAGTTTATGTTTTTTTATATTACAATGTTGTTGATAAAGCTGTTTTATATATTTACTACAAAAAACTCCTGGAATCCTTTTGCTATTGACTTAAAAAGTTAGTTAGCATTTTGATTATACATTTTTGAGCAATTGCAAGGTGTGCTTGTGCTTCAAAGATCCAACAAAAGAGCTAATGAGATTGCCTTCCTATTGTTAAAGTCTTACCTTAAAATTAATCCAAACTGTGAAGTTCAAAATGCACATGAACACTTCGACAATACTTTCATAGTTGATTGGTAAATATTTCTTTATTTGAGTGATGCGTTATGAGAGAGAAAATTAATGTTTTTACAGACTAAGCTAGACATCAGTTTTCTAATTACTATTTCTTATATCAATTAGCTATGAAAAATATCGACATAAGATTTCAGTAAGGCTACCATCACGCACATGTTTAGATAATGGTATGCTTTGAATTTGCAAGTAAACCTCTTAGCTCCTCCCATTAGCATGTACACCTCTGTTTACACCCTAAGCACTCTTTACCCCTTTGCTTAGTTATTTTAGCACTATTCGTTTAATCTTATGATATAAATATTCCTCACAATCTTTTCTATACATTTACCATGTATTCAAATATTAACTTTAGTTTCAGCTATGTTTAATTCTAAGACTTTCACTCGTATTACTCTTTGTTAAGATATCACACTTAGGAATTTACTATTTCCTTTAGCCAATCAAGACTCAGCGATAATATCACATTGATTTTAGACTGACACCTGTCTTGAAGTGATTATAAATAGAGCTCATGTAATTAGTTTAAGTCACTAAGACTAAGACTAAGATAGAAGATAGAAGTGGAATAAAGATCCCATAGCTCTAACCGAAAGCGGTCACCCATAACAGATGCGTCTCTACGTTAAGAAGGTTTATACTTCCAATATGCTAATAAGTGTGATGTCCGGTAAGATATTTGAGTGTTTTTGTTTTAACTTGTAGTACTAAATGCTCCCACTTGAAAATACAAATTTAAAATAGCTTTCATGCAAACCATGCGTAAAATAATGATGTTTTTTTAAATACTGTATCTGTGAACCAGTTCAATTTTTTATATTTAATTACGCCTTGATTGACGTCACACTTATTAGCATATTGAAAGTATAAACCGTCATAACTTAGAAACGCATCACTCAAATCAAGAAATATCTTACCATTCAACTATTTACTTTATGAAGAATCATTACTGAAGGTATTGTCGAATGGTTTATGTCCACTTTAAAAGTATTTGTGCATACCAATTAGAGCTAAACCTCTCCAAAATATGAATGTTTTTGGAAAACAAACTTTGAACTGTATTTGAACATTTTTTCGTAAAGACTGCCTACTTTTTTTATTGATTTAAGCTTTTTTTAAAACTTTGATTTTCCGAATTGAAATTTAATAGTGATTCCAAATCTGGAAAGAAAAATAGGGTGTCCCGAGCTCGTTTTTGAGATAATCAGCATTTAATGGAGGCCTACGCATGAGCTTTTGGAGTAAAAATTGCGCCCCCGTAAGTGGTTAGAAAAAATTTAAGATTCATAAGATAATGGTTATTTGCAGTCTATATGATTGTACGAATGAAGGCTAGTCAATCATTCTACAATAATACATGGATATTTTGATACATTGATTTGTCATATTTTGTAGTTTCGGTGCTCTTAAAAAGCCTCATAAAGTCGAACAAAAATCCCTACAAAAATCTATACTTTCATATGTTGCTGATTTAAACTTTTTCTAAAATGATGATATGCGTTGCCGACGGATAAACACAACTCCATCGTTCATCGAAATCCGTTCATGAGTTGGAATGTAAGGTAGTCATTTCCGGGTGTGTTTAGGTCGATAGAATCACTGTATCTTTCAAGTTTCAAGAGAAATAATGACAAAACAAAAAAAAGTTGTGAAAAAGGTAGCTCAACTAAACCTACCTCAGATTTGTCAGTAAATCCTGAAGAATTCTGAAATATTCTTTGTATGCTTTAACTCCTTCATAGATCTAAATACACACACACACAAAAAAAAGAAAGATAGAAATGAAATACTATTTAGGTGCCTACAATTAGCGAACTCTCTTATGTAATGCTGAAAATAGCACTAAAAAATCTTCTTGACTTGCGCGTGAAAACTCACTCAATTTTCAACGGTTTTCTTTTCTTTTCTTTTGAAAATCTTTCAGAGGACTGAATGTAAGCTGGCTTAATTTTTAGTAGCTAGTGTTGGAATTTTTTTGCGTTTGCGATCAGAGTGGTTGATCATGTATCACTCAAGGGTAGATGAATACAAGAAGTAGTTACACTAAAAAGACTTTCTCCCAGCCAATTAAAACGCACCTTCAACGCATTTTCATCCAATGAGGATGTCTCATCGGTGCACAAAAATGTCACATAAATTGCAAACACATCTGCTCCTTCCGCTCTTTAGGTACCTTTGAAAAGTGTCCTTAATTCAAAAAAATGAACACTCTAAAAGAAAGTTATTCACCGGTAAACATCTTTCCGGTTGTTGTGGTAGCTTCAGGATTTCTCAAAACTTTTCTATTACAAAAACAGCCTATTTCTTAAGAAAGATAATGTCAAATTCAATGTTTGTTGTCACTTTTGGAAATTTTAAACAAAGAGAGAGGAAGAGAGAGAGAGAGAAGGGGGGGGGGGGGGGAACAAATCAAACGAACAATAACTTAACATGACTTAAATATCTTTAAATTAATCTTTGAATTATTTTTAGAGAATTTCAACAATCTATCGGATAAATCTATCAAATAGAACATTTTACTCAAGGTTGCGTGCGCATCCAAATTTAAGCAACTTGACGGGCCACGATACCAGAACACGAGTACTTTATCATGCATTGCTATGAAATTCATAAAATTGAATATTCTTATCACCTTTAAATATAAAGAAGATATAACTAGCTAAAAATAGTGTGAGCTGCGTCGGTGTTTCTAATGAAACAGTAATGATGAAAAGGTAAATTATACACTGTGAAAAAGATGAAAAACCTTACTGACGTTTTGGACGCTAGGACGAAGGACTAGCGTCTGAATCCTTAGTAAGTTTTTTCATCTTTTTCACGGTGTATAATTTACCGTTTTATCATTATGTATCTTTAAATATCAAGCAGGCTTCGATCTCAATTTTACTGAATTCGCGTTTTGTGGTCCGTCAAATTGAATGCGCACGTTAACATTTTTTCTAACACATTTATAAAATTCAACAAAATAAGCAACTGAAAAATGGCAGCCATCTAGGATGAAAGATCAAAAGAAAACGTCTTTGGTTTATTCATCTAACATGTTGGCAATGACGTCACACGGTCAGCCTAAAAGTGTAGACGTACTCAGTTTGAGTGTAAAGTTTATGCACTTGAGAAATAACTTCTTGAGAATAAGATTCTTTGATACACGAAGGATATAATCAGTGAAACAAAGAAATCATACTTGAGGAAACGAAACGTGATTAGACGCCAATAAACGTAGCAAAATTCTAACCAAACGACACGAAGGACTATGAGAGCACATGGTGTGTTTTTGGGCTGCAGGAAAGCATTATTCAAGTCAATTTGTGAAATTACGAGTAAAGATTTTAACAAAAACATTACGGAAACTTTAAAAAACATTGAAGCATTATTTGACAGGTTAAAAATGTCGAGCACTTATTCATAAAATATATAAACATAGTTTGAATCAAGTTTAGAGTAATAGGTTAATAAACTTAGAACTTGTTAAAGACCACCAACAGTGCCTGTTCAATGGCTTTTCTTTTATTCTGAGAAGAGCAATTTATAATTTCCTGCAAAGAAAAATATCGTACTGTGAGATTTGTATTTGTGATGCTGCTCAGAATTGGTCTTATTTCGCAAGAATGATAATGGTTTTCTAATCAAGAGGAACTGTCGGTCGCGTAACAGAATATGGATAAAAGAAAACAAAATAAAAAGTGCATTGTTCACTCTTTAGTTGAAAAAAATCTTCAAAAACGTCTTAAAAACTAGAAGAGATAACTAGCTAAAACCTAGTGTGAGCTGCGTCGGTGTTTCTAATGAAACAGTAATGATAAAAGGGTATTGTACACGGTGAAAAGATGAAAAAACTTACTGAGGTTTCGGACGCTAGTCCTTCTTCGGAGTAAAAGACCAGCGTCCGAAACTTCAGTACGTTTTTTCATCTTTTCACGGTGTACAATTTACCTTTTTACCATTATTGTTTTAAAAGCTAGTTAAAATTACAGCCAAGACATCCCGAGGTAACCAGAACCACTAAATATGAGCAACTAGCGAAAAGATATTTGTTTTTCTTTTTAGACAAAGCTAAATAACGGATAAATAAATGAATAAATTCATTCCTGTCATTTATCTTTTTTCAGTTCCAAATCTAGTAACTTCAAGGATGTCTACGGCTTTGTTCACGGCAGTCGTGAAAGTGAAAGCGTGGTCTTCCATTTCGTCTGTCGAGAACTAACTCAACACTATTCCGGTTTCTTTCAGGTTAGCTCCTTTTGTTGTGAAGTAGATATCCCCAAAATATCCCAATAATATACTAATAATATTCTATTGATATTCTTACCGCCTTATAAACACAGAGAACTTAAGTAAGATAGGTAAGCTTTCTTAGTATAGAAAATCGCATGATCTCGAGTACAGTTCACTCCACAAAATCGCAGTAAAAAATGCGAAGCGACGCCGTTCATCTTTGTCTATTTGGCGGCCGATTTTCAGTCCATTGCGCAACTGAAATGCATCAAAGAGATTAGTTCTTATTAGTTTTTATGGCTTTTATTTATTTATTCATTTATTTATTTATTTGACGCTGTTGACATTGTTTTGGCCGTGTTTCTATAGCGACTTAATTCAGTACTCCTACGGAGTACAATTAACTTTATAATTATACCTCTCGACCAATCAGAGTCGAGTAATTTTGTTGAGTGTACTATTAATACCTAATTTATCAAATGACCCGTATCGGCCCGTGCGCGCGCTTTTAAAAAAACCTTCGAGGAAATGGCGTGCTCGAAACTTGCGACCGAATTGACATAATTCGCAACTTTTAAAATACCTTTTTTATTTAGGGTCATATGATAAAGCACTTATTGACTAAGTTAGGTCGGGCCGCACGGGAAATTTTTTTAGCTCTCGGTCATTCGCACGGACCTCGCTGTCAAATATTTTCCCGTACGGCCCTCCCACTCAGTCAATAAGTACATAATCTTTACTGCCTAATAAATAGATAGACTTTTTATAAGACACTTCTACTACGTATTGACCACATACTATTTGTTACAGAATAGAACAGGGCATGTGAAATTTTGGGATGAATACACAAAAGCGAAGAAGAAGAATGACGATAATGTTTTGTACAAAGAGGTAAATACTGGCTACGTCTATTATCTAGAGTACACGGTCTAGACTATAACGCATATCTCATTTGGGTAAATACCGACACGGCACGGTACTGTCACATGTTAGAATTGATAGACAACAACTTCTGAACCAATCACAGCGCGCGTAGTCATTGCTGAGCCAATCGAAAACCATTATGCGATCATGGTTCCTAGAGAATTCGAAATAACATATCTGAGCTATCAGCTTTTTTTGGTTCCTACAGAAAGAAATTAAGCGTCTAGTTCAGGATGGTATTCCAAGTTCATGCCGTGCTCAAGTATGGAAAAGGTACGACATCTTAAATTTTAATTAATTGATTTATTCATGTGTCTTGTAAAAAGAACCTTGGAGCGAGAGATGGCTTTTTGCCGCCAAACCCGGGAAACTAGAATTTTTTATGAAATCCCATTCTCCTACCAATACCCTACTCATTTTCAATTTGAAAAGCTTACGATTTAAACAGTTCTCGTACCCAGAGCCTCCTCATATCAAAAGATTTGGCTAAGAAGTAGGGTCTAGGCCCTGAAGGCGGGAGGGGTGAGGGGTACTCCCATATATGGACCGCTGATCAGGGTGTGGTTTTTTGAGCTTCTTGTCATAAACACGGTACCCCTTTCAGAATCCCAGCGGAGCGCTCCTACCTAAATTCTGGCGGATTACCCCCCCCCCCCCCCCCCCCGAGGGGTCTATAGACAAATGACGATTGTCAGTTAAAGTAGGGTCTGGGTACGAACCTGACTGTAATGCTTGAATGACATTTATTTATTTATTTAACCATAATATTTTCTATTTTTTTGCTCCAAGAGGCATAACGGCTCATCTAGGGGGGTCAAAATAATGGCATTTTAATGATATAATAATAATATCTGACTAACTTTAATATTTTTTTAGCTTTGTTTGTGAAAAAGTGGATTCTGTAAAAGCAATAAAGGTAAATGTACTGTCATGTTTTTTATCGTTTGTATTTCCTATGTTTGCACTTTGTATTCAAACTTATGATACACTCGACAAAATTACTCCATTCTGATTGGACAAGAGTAGTACAATTAAATTCCAAAAAACCAGAAAACAAGAGATCAAAACAACCTTCAGGATTATCAAAAAAAGAGCTATTACCGGATGTGACGTCTATTGATAGCGACCTATACCTATACCTATAACTTATGATAGTACAAGAAGATTGTGCGATTTCTTTGTTTATAATACACTCAAAAAATTTGAGCAACTTAAAATCACGTTTGCATAATGGCGTCATTTGACTCCTACTGCCAAGATGCTTCACGAATGTTCTTTCTCATTCAAATGTGTATTTCCTCATGAGAATAGTAAGACAATTGGTGCTAATTAACTGAACAAAAGAAAGCGTACAAGGGAGTCTGGTAGTAGAGGTCAATGACGCCATCATGCAAACGTGCTTTTAAGTTGCTCAAATTTTTTGAGTGTATTATAAACAAAGAAATCGCACGATCTTCTCGTACTATCACAAGTTATAGGTATAGGTATAGGTCGCTATCAATAGACGTCACTTCCGGTAATAGCTCTTTTTTGATAATCCTGAAGGTTGTTTTGATCTCTTGTTTTCTGGTTTCATGTCGTGAAAATAGTCAAGTATAATAGTTTGAGGACTTATTTTGATATTTTTTGACTTAGCATCCGCTAGTTGCCCCCCAGTCAACCGCTTGTTTGCCCCCCAGTCAACTCTTAGACCTTATATATAGACCTTATTCGTGGTGTGACAATGTTTTCCCAATTCAGCGTGACAAACCTCTGGGGGAATGAAGAGCTATTGTTTTGAAACTCGTCGGGAAATCATCGTTATTCCTTTCGTATCCCTTGGGATACTCATGAATTTTTCGAAAAGTAAAAACAAAAGAAAATGAATCCTCTGGAGGCTTGTCACGCTGAATTGGGAAAACATTGTCACACCACGAATAAGGTCTATTCGTGATGTTTTAAAAGTTATCAAAATTAGACTCGCCTAAAGATGTCGCAGGGAACTGTAAAGATGGGTGTGTAATGTTTTTCAAGTATATATTCTACTTTAATTTTAGGGAGTGAATTTTTACAAGAACCAAGTTAGGAAAATCGTAGAAAAAAAAGTATGTATTAAAGAACTTATTCGTTTCTTTTTTCTCATTCATACCATACAATTCTGCCGGCACAATACTATTCCTATTCTCTACTTTCACATCCCCATAATATTTTGCGTCTTTGGGGGGGGGGGGGGGGGGGGGGGAACCCAGAAGGTAAAAACCCACCTATTTCCTATTTTGCTGAAGGCTGATCAGACATTGTTGACCATACCTTGTTTGGTATCCAAATATAAAATGAAGAAGTTAAAAAACAGAAAAAGCCATTTTAGATTAAACTGTTTCGCTAGGAGCAAATTTTGTTAAATTTTCTATTGGATTTGGATTCTATCCTCATTCTATGAAATAGGAGACAGTTAATTTAAGGTGGAACCAAACTAATTCAGAGCGAATTTTGGACAATTTTATTCTCGCTCGCTTCGCAAAACAAATGCGTCAACTTAACTGTATTTTTCCTATAATGTACTTGGATTATCCTAGATTCTAACAGTGTATTTTGTTTTAAGTTGTTTTAAATGTTTAGCCAATTACGGCTGAAAATCAAACAGTGCTATTTTTACTTTTTGGCTTTTTTCTCCTCATCCCCAGGCACGATTTTTCTGAAATTTTCAGAATCTTATCATCTAGCACTATTGCAGCCTGTGCATTAATTTGGATGGAAAGTCTCAGGCAGGAAAACAGTTATGACGCCGCTTGAAAATTCGATCCAAAATTTGAAGCATATAAGACATCGCGCTTTAGAAACATTACCATTATACAAAAAAAATATTAGCGTTTCCCCATCACTATATCCGGAATTTCAATGCTTGTCTACATTAACTAATTCATTTTTATTTTTTATTATGACATAGCAAAAGTCGGAAATAAGTGAAGTCGAAAGACAAATCAGATGTGATCTCCTGCGAACGATGCCGAGTAACGTACACTTCAAAACTCTAGAATCTGAGGGGGTAAGCGGAGTTGCAAATCCATAATCAACGTCGAACGTCACATGAGCCGAACCTAATGACATCAAAGAAGACCGCCTCGTTATCCATTGTTTCAATTAGGTTCAAGTGAAATTCAACGTTTGACCTGAGCCTAAGTTTTAAGTTTAGATGGTTTTTTAAAAAGAAAAAAAAATTCAGTAATTTTTTTCTATTTTTGGGTTATTTTGTTTATCATCTAACATCCAAAAGATATATTATATTCTGTTATTTAATCTAAAGAATCATTAAAGAATCATGTTACGCACACACTCAACTGAAGAATCGTTGTCGGGTTCAGAAACATAGAGCATAGAAGCTGAGACCGAAATGGAACATCCGTTTGGGTCAACGGTTTATAAACATTGCCTCATTTAATTTTCTTTTTCAAATAATGAAAGAAAAAAGCTACAAAGTTTATAGATTATTTAGAGGGTTCTTGTTAACGTTGATCATCTCAGCCTCGTCTTTAGATAAAAAACTGGCACTTAAATGGTTTTCGCTGTCGGTCAATTAAAAAAGCACCAATCACATGCAGAGTTGAATAGCTTACCAACTTCTACATTTAAGATTTGCCCGGCTATTACCTAATACACTTTGGCTAAAAAAAAATATGTATGTTAAATGATCTCAAGGTAGTTTCTAAAAGGCTCATTATTTCCTCTATTGGATTTAGGTTACACGAAGTTAAAAATGATCGAAAAATCCATGCAAATGAAGCACCTTTTCGAAAAGCAAATAGATTAACATGAGTTCAAGAACGTTACATAAGAAATAATAAGATAACGAATAGGAATTAGTTGACTGGATTAATTTTTTCGCTGTTTTGAAGGTACTGACTGACATTTTTGATATTACCTGAATAAAAACCAAAAAAAATTTATAATTAATTCCTCTTACTTTATTAAAAAGTTCGACTTCATAAACATCTGTAAGGAAATATTCTTCGTTTATAATCTTTTTTACCAAATAAACGAAACATAGTATTTAGAATATATCTAATTGTAAAAACGCAATTTTTGCTCTTCTTGTATTTCATTTTTTGTGATAATCTGGTCAGTTTTGGCTTATATGAATAAATTCTACGAGAAAAAATTGAAGAAAGTATGGTATTATTTTTAACTTTACCTTGACATTTGTAGCCAGTATTCTATTTTACGAGTTCAGCTGTTGAGTCTTTCTGATTTCGGCTTCATATCACAACTGTAATATATTTAACTTACCATTTAGTTAAGTAGAATTTTGCTCTAAGTTTTTACACGTTTATTTACCTTAACTTGCACTTACTATTTGAAGAAGAAAAAAAATTAAATAACTCCTGTTGACTATTTGAAGAAGAAAAAAAATAAATGACTCCTGTTGACTCCTTCTGATTTCGGCTTCACGACCATATGATAAGGATTAACGAGCTATGCTGCCATTTAGTTAATTGGAATTTTACTTCATTATTTTAGTTAACTTGCGCCTGTTTATTTTTAAAATTGTAAGGTATTTCCTGGTCCAACTTCTAACACAAAAATCCTCTTGATGATTTAACCAAAACCTGAGACAATTAGAACCTTGGACAGCAAATAATGTTATCAAGAAAAAATAAGAAAAATCGTTATACAACTGCTTTAAGTTTTGGCCCCTGAAGTCGTTTTACCTTGCGATTAGCGCCACACTTAGACCTTTGCAGCGGCGGCTTTTCTTTCAAACTGGTTGGTCTTCAATATCAACGTTATCACTTTATCACAATACTAACAGTATGGGCTAAGTCTATCGCGATAAGGGTAACAGCTGAAATGTTCTGTCTGCAATGAAATTGTCGAGTTCATTATAATAATACTTCTACAAAAAGAAAGAGTAAGAACGTTTATCGAGATCCAGATATGAAATGAATGTTGGCGTCATTAGTAAAAGTAAAGATTCAAAAACAAACTTAGACATTAATATATTTATTACAAAGGACATCACAACCGAAACCCGGCCGGTTTCAGTTAGTTCTTGGTGGTTTTTGGCGTAAAAAAAAGGTGTTCAAGAATAAGCGAAGAGCGACGACAGGGGAGGGAGGGAAAGGACTTTGTCAACAATCCTTACTGCTGCTATCTTTCATGGTTGATCTAACGAAAGAAACTTAATGAATAATGCTTTCTATAGTCAACCAACATGGCGGCTATGACGTAACATGCCCCCAAGAATTTGGCAAAGCTTTTCTTTCATACTGAAATGTCTATTTTTAGGTTACCCAGTTAAAGCGTATCTTACACGTGTTCGCGGATCTCAGACCAGACATTGGATACCTTCAAGTAAGTATCACGTGATTTTTTTCAAGTGGATTTGGACGCTTTTGTGGCGTATTTTTGGGTTCAAATCCAACAAAAACAATGCAGTAAAACTTTTAAAACAATTTCTAAGGAAATTCTCTACAGAACTACTTTTCGTTTTGGACCTGGAATCCGTTTTTCCATAAGAGATCATGTGACCTTGGAATATATCACGTGATAGACTAAAAATAGTTTACTAAAAAATTATCTTGCTTTTAGCTTGTGTTTTAAGTGTTGTTCGGTGATTTGAACATAAAAAAGCCCGATTAATAACCCAGTGCGATAATAATCGGTTTTTCTGTGTTAGAAATTTTATGAGAATTATTTTTTTGCGTAAATCACACGTACTACAGAAAGTTCTTATGATTCAATATCATTAGTTATTTCTTTCTTCCTTTTTATTTAATTATTTATTATTATTATTATTATTTTTATTATTATCTTTTTATTATTATAATATTTTTTGGTGTGACTTTTCTTAAATTTTCTTCGCTTCCAATTTCTCTTTCCTCCTATTATTTCCTCACTTTTCTTCTTACTCCTTTTTATTTTAGGGGATGAATTTCTTGGTCGGGTTGTTCCTGCTGTTCATGGGAGAAGAAGATTCATTCTGGTTTGTTTATAACATTTCATTTTCTTCACTAATCTTACTCTCGATAAGGAGATAACAGTCTCATCCATCCATCCATCCATCCATCCATCCATCCATCCATCCATCCATCCATCCATCCATCCATCCATCCATCCATCCATCCATCCATCTTAATGCGCGCAAAATGTTACTGATTGAAATATCACACATACACGTTTGTAATCAAGCTAAACAGGGGGGGTCATTTCAAGGTACCGTGAAATATTGGAGTGCCCCCCCAAACTTTTTCAGCTTCCGCCGCCCCTGCATCGTAATAGAAGATTCCTGATTAATCTTGCGAGTATATTGGTGACTGTTACAAATGGTGCATTAGCCAGGACAAACCACGAGCGGTTAATATTACAACGAGATAGGTCGTTTTATTTAATGTATCTCTATTTATTTTATTTTTTCCAGGACACTTTACGCTGTAGTTGATGTTTATCTTAGGAATTATTTTGATAGAATGTTGAGTGGTGTTCAAGCTGATCAGGTGAAAGAAATATTATATTATTAAATGGCAGCACATGCCTCCTCTCCTCTCCTCTCCTCTCCTCTCCTCTCCTCTCCATACATCCTCAGCCATCCGTTTTTCTTCCAGTTTACTTAAAAATATTGACTCAATGCAAACAGCTGCCTGCTATTCAAACAACTTTAGATTTTTTTAAAACAAGAAAACTTGTTCCAAACGACAGTTTTCATATGTAGTCTTATATCGTGTGAAATTAAAACAATCGAAACTGTTCCTCTTTGAAACATGACAATGAAAATGACAAACATTTCCTCCTAGCAGCTGTAATTACAGGCATTTCATGAATTTGAAGTAGAAAAAAGGAAAGTCACGTTAGAATATTTTGTCGCTTTATATCAATGCTTTTAAAAAAGTAAAGCTTTTTTCATGAAATCGAAAAAGGAAAAGAAAAAAGAGGTAAAAAAGAAAGAAAGAGAGAGAAGAAAAAAAGAAATTCTTAATTCATGTTATTTAAAGTATAACAGCTATTATTATATACACATCGATAAAATACCAGGTTTTCTCTAGTGTCGTAAAGCTGATATCTTTCACCAGTGGAAGATACCATATCTTTCACACGTGAAGATATCGCTGTTGAATCGGCTTGCTATTTAAATTAAGAATTCTTACGCTTTTGTTTTATTTAAGTTTCATCGGTATCTATACAATAAACAGAACATTACATAGCCGCTTGGAGATACGAATTTTATCTTCTCCTGTTCAATTAAGATATCTCACTCGTTCGCTGCCCTCACTCGTGAGATATCAATTGAACACTCGAAGAGAAAATTCGTATCTCCGCGCGCCCATGTAATATCCTCTATATAATACTTTTTTTTTTAATGCTATTCCTTTTTATCCATTCATTATCTCACATACCTGATGTTCAGTAGCGTGCTCTCGGCTTTATTTCCGTCTTTTATCTTCTTCCAGGAAGTCTTAAAAGAGCTCGTAGCGGAGAAACTTCCAGCCCTGCACGCTCACCTCAAATACTACGGTGTTGATATCTCTACCGTGACTTTCAATTGGTTTATTACGGTTTACTTAGACGCTGTCCCTTTTGAGGTAAAAGAAAAAAGATTCGATAATTAAATTCTTGCATTTGTCTTCAGCTGTAAGTTTTGTAATTTTTTTAACCCTTCCCCCACCCCCAACGGATAGTAAGATTGCAAGGTGAAAGAAAGAAAGACCTTTGCATTCAGGTATAGATTTACACAATTTCCACTAAAGGCTGGTTTTCACTAGCGACCTAAGCGACGGAAGCAGAAGCATGAGCATAAGCATAAGATCGTTATGTTCTGGTGTAAATGAATGTGACGAAAGCATAAGAGGAACAATAGGAAGTTTCCCGTGCAGGGGACTGAGTACGAGAATTTGATTGGTTTACCACCTTGTGCTTCTGTATGTTAGCGACGGAAGCATAAGAATCTGGTTTTCACTAGCGACATAAGGACGGAAGCAGAAGCATAAGCATAAGAAAAAGGAAACCCGTTCCTTCTGCTTATGCTTCCGTCGATGTTTTGCTTCTGCTTACGTCTCCGTTTCTTGATTTTCACAACATAATAAGACGTCTTACGCTTCTGCTTCTGCTTCCGCTTCCGCTTCTGCTGTGAAAACCAGGCTTAATAGTTGCTGATTGTTTGATCAGAAATGTTTGTCTACGCAGGCGCTAGTTTATTTTATTCAAATTTTCTGTTCAAACTAAAACAGGGCAGGGCTAACTCGCAGATAGAATAAAGACTGCATGAGTTTAGCTTGTTAGAATTTTCGGAGGGATGGAAAACCTGAGAAACGTGAAAATAAATCCTTAAATCCAGGGAGAGATATAACAAAGTCTACTCGTCCAGGAATCAAACTCGAGGTGAGAAGCGAGTGTACTACCACTACGCCACCTTTGATTCCCGTATTATCTTTCAAAGACGTCATAAATTAATAGAATTCGCGGTTATTTTGAGAATTCATTATATTGAATATTGCAGACGGCCGTTCGTATCTGGGATAGCTTTCTGTTCGAAGGAAGAGAGGTGAGATACCGCTTGTATTTGTTCAAAAACGTCCATGTTTTTATTAAAATATTAAGATTAATATTAAGATATTAATTGTCGTTTCATATAGCTTTTCATCTACCGAAACTCACCACTGCCCATGGCGGTATTATCCACCCCACCCTACCCCCCCCCCCTGAAATAACCTATTTGTTGGTATTGTCTGTAGGTGTTGTTCCGTATCGCTATTGGTCTATTAAAGCTTCAAGAACGATCATTACTTCAATTGTCTGGACATTTGGAAATCATGCAGTACATGAAACGAGCTGCCAGGGTGATGTATGACGTCGATAGGTTATTCAAGGTACAGTCACTGTGCGAATCAAAAACCTTTGGAACAAGCGAGAATTGAAACCCTTTTTTGCTAGGTCCCATTATTCTCTGGGGCAAGTAGTAGAAAAACAGGAACCCCAAAACGCCGATTATTCCTCACACCCATTATAAGGGGGCCAAGGATGCGGCAACGTCATGTGAACACGTGATGTCATGTTACGACGGGTAAACCCAACATTAAAAAAGCTGAAATAATTTTTCGTGTGTTTCGTAATCAGGCGTCATTTGAGGAGATGACAAAGTTCCCGACGAATGAAATGCTGGACGAAAAACAGAAGCAATATCGAATAGATATTAAATCCAAGCTGGGCCACGTGTTACCCATCAAGCATGAAACTAGCGTATGTATATCGTTTATACTCGAGGGGAGACTTCTTGTTATTACCCAATTTTCGCTAAGGTCGTTCAAATTTTCTTGGTTTTGTAATCTACAAGACTTTGTTGATAGCAGTGATGTGCCACTTCTCATATCCCTTTTGATCCTCAGATCCCCTGACTTTATATGTTGGTAGAGTTGCTTGTTAATTCTCTTCTGTGTATTGCGGGTTTTTTCCGAATTCTCCGGATTTTATCCCTCCGCGAAAATCAGCTCTTACTGAATTCAAATTCAACGGGGCTTCGAGCGCTGGCTTGGCGCCTTTGGCCCGGAAGCCAGACTGAGGGAGACTGATTTGAGAGTTGTGTTATAAATATGAAATGTAATGCTAGTGCGGCTTGAGCAAACCACACGGAAGAGCCCTATGTATGGAGTGATTAATTATTTTTTTCAGTATCACTCCCTGCGTGATCAACGTATAGTTACATTTCATTTTTTTAAATTTAATTACCCAGAGATCGCGAGTGAGTTCCTTTACTGTCGAGCTCCCAAGCCAAGACAAGGTGGATCGGCTTGATCAGTATCAGATGGTTGAGTGTGCTGTCGCAACCAGTAAAGGTATACTATGTTTTCTATACCCTGCGAGCAGAGTCTCCTTTTAACTCATCTCGCCCGAAAAGGAGTTAAAAGGAGACTCTGCTCGCAGGGTATGTTTTCTACAGCGGTGTGTCTTAATATTGAGGAGTAGATGAATTTGGAGGTGGGGGAGGGGGGAAGCGAGGGGTGCGAACTCGTTACTTAAAGTAGATTCTCAGTGGACCCGTCACAAATGTATCGTTGATGCGAGACTAACATGAAAATACAAAAAAAAAACACACAGGGAGCCCGGCTTGGTTATGCTAAATCGGTAAAACGATCACGTTTCATATGTTGATGACATTACATAACAATCGTAACTCAATACACTCAGATTACAAACGGTCACTACGTAATAGAACTCCAGTGTTTGTAATGCGTAACTTAATACCGTAATAAATTCAAATTCAAATACGTAACAGCTAAGTGTAACGCTCGCGTTAAGAAGAGAGAAAGGAGAGACTTCTCTCGTTTCTCTCTTCTTACGGGGCGTCTAATACTTTTGCGCTACATGTTCTATTACGTAGTGGCCGTTTGTAATAGGGGTGTTTAGAGTTACGATTGTTATGTAATGTCATCAACATATGAAACGTGATCGTTTTACCTATTTAGCATCACCAAGCCGGGCTCCCTGTGAAAAAATCACACTTTTTCTCGATGGAATTTGTGACATTTCTTTTGTATTTCCACGTTAACCCCGCAATTCAAGAAACGTTTAAGAAGGGTGCATTTATTTAATAATTTTGACACAAAAAGAGTCAAATATTCAAAGAAATTGTCATTCCATGTTGTGATAACTGGAAAGCCCTTTGCAAATGAATGGTTTTATGTTGGTAAGATTTGGCGGGAAGTTATTTGGCGCCAAAACGCGTCTTCCCCCAAACACAGTCCTTGTTTAGGGACTTGCTACCCCACTACCCCCTTCATTTCTTCATTTCATTGGTTAAACAAAAACAGAATTTTTTTTTTTGACTTGGAAAAATGGGATTAGTTGCAATGGGACTCTAACCCCTACTAATTATTTCAATTAATTTGTCTTTAAAGTGCATATGACACGAAAAATTTTTAATCTTAAAATGCGTAGTTTATTGGTATAAATAAAAATATCACAATTAAATTCGTTTCAAAAACGTATTTCTCTAGAAATTTAAGAAAATTTAGCACAAGTTGTGACGTCATTTTGTTTACACGTCTCCAGATTTAGTTGAAAATATACGAAATATGTTTTAACGTAGAATCTTAATTTCAGGTAGTACACTTTTTAGTTTCCCAACATTTGGAGAGTTCTACGTAAGCTATCAAATGGAGTCCAAAAGAATATGCCTTTTGTTGTTATTTTACACGAATTACAGTTTATATTTAGTGCATTACTACCGAATCTAGAGGACGTGTCAACAAGATGACGTCACACACTGGGATTAATTTTCTCAAATATCTCAAGAAATAAGCTTTTGAAACAAATTTCATTACGATAAATTTTTTATTACTAACAAACTGCACATTTTAAACGATGAATATTTTTCGTGTCATATACACTTTAATCTTTTGTGTAGAGTTTTCAAAGCACTTTGTTTCTTTTTAATTTTCTAAATTTATGTTAAGTCTTGAAATTGTCTTGGTATTTTACTCACAAATATTAAGGTTTTTGATTGTGTATTCTAATAAGTTTCTCACGAACCTCTTCATTTTAAATTTTTGTCGCATTTCATAAGTTGTCGTTGCAATAACCCATAATTCTAGTCCTACTGAACCGCGTGATTGGTTGTTGGCTCTTTCCAGTTTTTCATTTGCTTGAGTTTAATATCATTTTGTTTTGTTTAAAGTGTATATGACACGAAAATATTTCATCGTTTAAAATGTATAGTTTGTTAATAATAATAAATTTATCGTAATGAAATTTGTTTTAAAAGCTTATTTATTGAGATGTTTGAGAAAATTAAGCTCAATTTGTGACGTCATCTTGTTGACACGTACTCTAGATTCAGTAGTAATGCACTAAATATAAATTGTAATTCGTGTAAAATAACAACAAATTGCATATTCTATTCAGCTTCATTTGATAGCTTATGTAGTACTCTCCAAATGTTGGGAAACTGAAAAGTGTCCTACCTGTAATTAAGATTCTACATTCAAACATATTTCGCGTATTTGCAACTAAATCTGGAGACTTGTAAACAAAATCACGTCACAACTTGTGCTAAATTTTCTTGAATTTCTAGAGAAATAGATTTTTGAAACAAATTTAACCGTGATATTCTTGTTAATGCCAATAAACTACACATTTTTAAGATTAAATGTTTTTCGTGTCATATGCACTTTAAGAAAAACATGAAGACTATTGTATCGAAGCTAAGTTAATTTGCAACTTTTTTCATGTTGTTGGCTCTTTCCAGTTTTTCATTTGCTTGAGTTTAATATCATTTTGTTTTGTTTAAGAAAAACATGAAGACTATTGTATCGAAGCTAAGTTGATTTGCAACTTTTTTCAAAAGTTGTTGCAGTAATTCATTATTCTAGTCCTACTGAACCGCGTGATTGGTTGTTTGCGCTTTCCAGTTTTTCATTTACTTGAGTTTAATATCATTTTGTTTTGTTATTTATTGGAAGTTCTTGCTGTTGTCGTGTTCTTTTGTGTGTGTGTGTGTATTTTTTGGTGTCCAAAATTCAATTCATTTCATTCTTCTTTTTTCCTTCGTTTCTTTTCATAAAAAAACAAATCCACCCTTCTTCTCTTAAGAAACTAAATACGTTTTTTTTTCAACTTAATTTATCATTCAACTTCTTTAATTTCAAACTTTTTCCTGTTCTTTGCGATTTTTCTAATTTTTCTTCAACTTTTTGAAAACTTCATTTTCATTACAAACAAAAATAAAAGAAAGGATTTTGAGATAAAAATAATTTTAAATTTAAGTTCGACTAACCTTATTTCTGTAGAGATTTCTTCACTTTGTGTTTGCATCAACCGTCTGAAGTTCTTACCACAGAAAACATGGTTGCTATATAATACGTAATTCAAATTTATCGGTTTTGCGGGTTTATTCTTGTTTAATAAACACCGACGACGGAAATAATGTAAAACGTCACAGTGAAAAACGAAGCTTCGAGTTAGAAACCCTCCTAAGTGCTTCATTAGCTCCGAGGAATTTTTAAGTCTTAAGTCGGAAGTGCCAGTATGATTCTCTCGGCAAGTTGTACAAATAATTCACTAGAATTGTGTCTAGTTTCTTCTTGTTAGTTTGCGTGCGTGTGTTTCTATGGAATTGCCTGACTATATTATTATTATCAAGATGCTGTTTATTAATATTCATGATATAACTAGCTCATTATTGAAAACTCAAACCTCTGGATAAATCATCTCAATACGTTAAACTTAAAACAAAACTAATACAATTTTAATTCGCTTTTTCTCGTCAAAAAATAAGACGAAAGAAATGAAAATACGAAAAAACCTTACAGTCGAATAGAAGTAGCTGGTATAAAGTTCGAGAGGTCGAACGATAAGCAAACTAAAAAAATGGTATCCTTGCTTTAAAAAATAGAAAATCAAATGTTACACATCTCTTGAGATAACATGTCCAATGGTGTCCAATATTTAAAAAAAAAACGAAACAGTTTCTATCCCCAAAATAGGCGGTACACTCTTTATTCTCAGCATTCATTTTAAAACGGAATGATGTATTAGGCTATTAACTAATTTACCAGTAACCATTTATCCATTTTCTTCTAAATAATGAAGAAGAAAATTTTATGTTTTTAGTGTAATGACAACGGATGTTTAGACTAGACTGTTCTTTGGATTAAAAAAAGTGAATGTGCTAGCATAAAACTATTTTGTTATAGATTCCCCAATAGGAAAGACAGAAAGTAGATAGTTGATGATGTATGAGAGAATGGGAAAGCAAGTAAAAGAGTGAATGAATGCATAAAAAGATAAATGAATGAATGAATGACTGTGGAACTTGAAAGAAAATATTAAAGTTTTTTTTAGATCTTTCAGGTCCTGTGTGTATTCCATGTAGTGTTCGCGGCGAAGCTAAAGTTTATCTTTTGGATATCAACAAAAAGGAAATGAGTACTTTAGACGCCCATGTGAGTACCATAGGGAACCCAATCAAATCAAACGTTAAAATGATCCTTGCTGCATCTTATGAAAAGAGATTATAGATATGTTGATATACTGCTTTACAAATTCGTGTCAAACGATTGATGCTGCTGCTGGTGATGTTGATAATATTGATACACGATGATGGTGATGGTGGTGACGATTCACCTAATGATGGCGATGGTAATGATGACACATGACGATAATTATGATTGAGCTGATGATGGTTATACATGGTAGTGGCTATGGTGATACATGATGATGGATGATATAGATAATGATGTTTACATGATGATGATGATTATACATTGTTGATGAAGATGATAAATGATGATACGTGGTGGGGATGATGATGATGATGATGCAGAGTCATGGTAATACATGATGTTGATGATGCAAATGATAGTGATGATAATACATGACGATAATGATAATGATGATAATACATGACGATAATGATAGGATAGTGATGATGATACATGATAGAGATGAAGATTATGCATGTTGGTGGTGATACATGATAATAGCGATGACGATGGTACATGGTGATGGTGACGATACATGATGACACTGTCATGACTGGATGTGGCGGTATTAATATTTTTACTCATTTCCACCCTATCATCTTTCTATTAGATCAATTCTCGTATACTATGTGCTGATATACTAAAAGACGGTACTGTTCTAATTGGTACGGTACTTTGGTGTGTGTATGCCTTTGATATTAAATCTAGGTAAGTCATAGACTGCGAGCTAAGTCCCTCTATTTTCCTTGGTCACTCTCCGTCTGTCTGTCCGTGTCGATCTTTCGAGGAAGATTGGTTACGAGTAACCAATCTTCCTCGAAAAATCGACAGACGGACATCTTCCTCGACAGACGGACAGTGACCATGGGAAATAGAGGGACTTAGCTCGTAGTCTAGGTAAGTCACTAACACCATTTTTACATTCCGCCTTTGCGTTTAAGGTCAGACTGCCTCTCACTAACATTATAGAAAGTTTTTGCACCATCATGTGAGGGCAGCCATGTTAGATGGCAGGAACAATACAATCGTCTTACATGAGAAAGAACTTGATTCCTTAGAGTTAAGGGATTTTTTAACGCCCGCGCTTGTTAATTTGGATCAGAACAATTATAATTAACAAGTAAAACAGCTTTTTCCGTTCTCCGTAGTTGAGTGCTTCTCACACTTCTTGAGTGCTTACGGCGTTTCCTAAGAAAAAAGAAAAGGAAGACGGTCGCAGGATCTAGCAGCACCTGGGGCGCTCGGATTTCGTCAGCAATGTGCTCCGTTCACTAATAAAGCACAATTTTCGACCAGTCAACGCGCGCGTACTATCCCAATTATATAAAAAACAGAAATAAAAGTGGTTTCGATTTTGAACATGGCTGTTCAGGCATTAAACTAAGAATAGAAATAATACTCAAGGGAATGACATGTGGTCTGAAACGGGAGATTATTACACCCAAGCTAAAGAGGCATTTTCCTCGTGTCGTTATAGGACGGAGCTCTGGAGTGTACCGCTAAGAGATTCCGTCATCGACTTGTGTCACTATGATCACATGTCAGACGACACAGTGTATGCCGCATTGGCTGATGGGTGCATAGCCGTTCTACCGGTAAGCTTTAGATTTAGATAATTACCTCTACCTTTTCTTCCACAAGGGCGATATTTTCAATTGCAATAGACCTTATTCGTGGTGTGACAATGTTTTCCCAATTCAGCGTGACAAGCCTCCAGGGGATTCATTTTCTTTTGTTTTTACTTTTCGAACAATTCATGAGTATCCCAAAGGATACGAAAGGAATAACGATGATATCCCGACGAGTTTCAAAACAATAGCTCTTCATTCCCCCAGAGGTTTGTCACGTTGAGTTGGGAAGACATTGTGACACCACGAATAAGGCCTATTGTTCACAACCTTGTTTCCTTAAGCGCACACACACTCTGGTCGAATCCGTAATTTACGAGAAAATATTTTTTTCTGAATAACTTGCCGTTATATACCTATTATAAAAAAGGTTGTCATCGCCGATAGGAGTGAAAAGCAATTGGAGATAGGTCATTCCAAGATCCAAGAGTGACTGGAATGACTTGTGTTTCTAATTTCGGGGCAGCGCCCGCCTGGACCTACAGTCCTTTCGCTTCCCTGTTAACGGCTATTAAATAAATTAATAAAAAAGAACATGGACCTTAGTGTTGAGACTGATTTCATGTTCTTTGTATTTAACGAAAACCATTTCCATGTCAGAATGACCTATTGCCTATCGCCTTTGGCGTGTTTTGAATTTTGTTGCAATATCATAATGATCCATTAACCCCCCTCCTCTTAAAGTATGATCTATTTTCTGTTTCCCTTATTTCAGGTTGATCTGAGTTACCCCTCCCCCCCCTTTTGTTACTTGTCAATTTTAACGGAACAGTTGTCTACAAACCATGTACTCCCTCCCTTATCCCCCAACCCCGCCTCTCCAAATATTAACCTGTTCCTAAATTTAATGAGTGATGTATCTGTGTCAGAATGCCAATGGTTCGGGTCTACCTTCCCAAGGATCGCACGTTCGTATTGGTTCAGCTCCTGTGATGTGTGTGACCATGGTGGACAGTCAAGTCTGGTGTGGATGTGGTAACAATGTGGTAGTGCTTGATGCAAGGTAATGGGAGTTCTATTTTTAGAATTATTATAGTTAACGTTACATTATGGCCATGATGATGATGATGGTAATAATGATGATAATGGTAATGATGATGATGGTAACGGTAATGATGATGATGATGGTAAAGTCTGGTGTGGATGAGGTAGCAATGTGGTTGTGCTTGATGCAAGGTAATGGGAGTTCTATTTTTAGAATTATTATAGTTAACGTTACATTATGGCCATGATGATGATGATGGTAATAATGATGATAATGGTAATGATGATGATGGTAACGGTAATGATGATGATGATGGTAAAGTCTGGTGTGGATGAGGTAGCAATGTGGTAGTGCTTGATGCAAGGTAATGGGAGTTCTATTTTGAGAATAATTATTATAGTTAACATTGCATTATGACAATGATAATATTAAAAAAGCCTTGCAAAAGTTTTTAGGACATTTCATCGTTTATAGCGAGAGGTGACGATTTAAATTATAAGGCCGATGAAAGTAAGAATGAATGTAGAACCTGAACTGCAGTTTAACCATTTGAAAGTGTATTTTTTCGCTCTGAAAGTAAGTTTTCTCAATTTCATGTTCTTGAAAGCATTGCTCTCTTTGTTCTATTACATGGACGTCCGACCGGTTCTCGATCGGGTTTTCCCCCCTCTATCAAAATTGAAAGAAATATTATCATTTAAGAGTCGTACACAAAGAAAAAACAGGTGGTTTACAGTGGCGGATCCAGGGGGGGGGGGGTCGAAGGGGTTCACTGTACCCCCCTTGAAGGTTTGATCTTTTAGGTAATAGAAATATGTCTTATACAAATTTTAATAAAAATATATTTGTAGTTTTGCGTTGGGTCGTGTTATTATAGCTGGGTCCATTACTAGATAGTAAATTAGGTAATAAGGGCCGATTTTTTGTCAAACATCGTCTAAACAAAAGAGAATTATACACAGTTTAAGAAACGGAACCCCCTTTGAAAAATCCTGGATCCGCCACTGATTTATACAGCTATTCGTAAGTTATTGAACAAAGCATGATGCCTGTATGGGAATTGAACATTCCTTAATAAATAATTAATGGAATTTTTGATACGTTTTGGGTTCTAGTCATGCGAAAACTGTATTTACTTCAAACAAAATTCCTCGAGATGATTTATCTGCGATCGTATCTGCAGAGAAAAATAACCTCTGGGCTGAACAAGTGAAGGCATGATTAACTGACAGAGCAAATTGGAATTTTGCTTGTTCAGTTTTGCAGAGGGCGGAAAATTGTAGAATCCGGAGAGAAACCCCTTGAATCTCTGCTTAAATGTGATTCCGAGTCTGTGAATCGAATGCCAGACCCCAGAGATGAGAGACGAGTGCACTATCGCTTCTTCTCAGATGTCGGTAAATACTTATTAAAAATTAAAAATTTTGTTTTGACGAAAATGAATGGGAAATAAGGCTATGACCTGTGGTTCCAAAAATAACTCTTCTTCCACTGAAAATTAGATTGAATTTTGAAGCTGACTTTTAGGAGAAAAACCGAAGAAAATTATGGAAGCACAGTTCGTCCACGATCATGGACGAACCAAACAACTTTCCTATTTTCTCTGCCAAGAATCGTCAACGAGAGAGACTCTGCTGGCGGGAATAATTTTAGTTACCTTCGTTTCGAATTCCTGGTGTTTCTTCTTCTTCTTCCTACACGATTCGTGTTTCAGGTTTTTTTACAGACAATTTTGGAGACGTTTCGATGGTTTCGATGTGTTACAGTGATACTAACCAACGCCCCAAAACATATCCATTTATGTCGCGATTCAGTGATTAGACGTTTTCTAAAGGCTCTCCAATTAATCCCGCTAATATAAGCCTTGTAATTACAGGTGTCGAGAGGCGATTTCAATAGGATATTTAGAATTGTTGATTAGAAAACACCATTTGAAGGGCTTAGAAGCTACACAATAAGCCTGAAGCGAGATGACATTTTACCCCCGTCTCTATACCATTATAGTTTTTAAAATTCTTTCATATTATAATGTTTGATTCCTTAGAGAATACAGGAACAATAGTCATAATTAAAGAACAAAAGCAGTGTGAAAAGGATTCTGGTCTAGAGACGGGGGTAAAACGTCATCTCGCTTCAGGCTTATTGAAATTGTATACTAAAAATGTCGTCCCAGATCCTTATCCACCAAGACGTTTTAATATAATTGATTTTTTTCAGGGTTTATATTTCGGACTCGCGACAAGACCTGCCATATATCAATTGGCGGAGGAAAAGAAGCAGTTTGTGCAAACCAGATAAATAAAAATTCCAATTTAAAATTTCGATGGATTTTCACTATTAAAAGTTCTTATCTTGTTTGTGCAAACCAGACAAAAAAAAGGAATTTTAATTTACTGTAAAATTTCGATGGATTTTCAAAAATTTTCCAAAGTCGTTTGTTTGAGATAGTAATTTGACTTCAACGAAGATTAATGTATTTGATTTATTTTACTTTTATATACATTTGATGCCTCAAACCTGCATGTGTGTGTTCAAGTAGCAACGTTTTTATAGTGATGATACTCTTAGTAACTATGAACACTTCGTGTTTTTTTACTACTTTTTTTAACATGCATCCCTTGAGTTAATCATCTGGCTGCGTTACCAGCGTGTTTGGTCCTTGTAGTGTCGTGGTTAACACATCGGACTAGAATACCGAAGACGTGGGTTCGAATCCTGCCAAGGGCATTGATATTTTTCTCTTATTCTCTCTACTTCATTTAGAAATAGGTTATCTTTTGACCACATAGCACATTTGAGTTCAAACTTTTTTAGAGGGTTTGAAGCAGTAAAAAGCTCAAAAAATAAAAATTTGAATAAAATCAAGTGTCTTCACTGTAACAGTATAAAAAGTATCTTTGCTAATTTTGCCTTATGTATTTAAGAATAAAATCTATAACATCCAAAAGGTATGTAATAATTATCAGTGAAATATATAACAATTATTAGTGAAATATCAGGGATTTCCTGT
This sequence comes from Actinia equina, assembly GCA_011057435.1. Taxonomy (NCBI): domain Eukaryota; kingdom Metazoa; phylum Cnidaria; class Anthozoa; order Actiniaria; family Actiniidae; genus Actinia; species Actinia equina. The sequence goes on along the minus strand of WHPX01001324.1, from coordinate 521,953 downwards.
TCTTCGAAGTCGTTTAATTTTTTCACAAATCCTGCATCCTGATTGGCTTTTCATCACCATAACAATATTTTTAAAAAACAAATTGTCAAAACCATTCGCGTTGGCTTCGCTTTTTGCTAAGGTTTCAGAAAATTGTAGAGATTTCAGACCACGTACTTAGAAAGGGGAAGACCTCCATTATAATCCATTTATATCATGGCTATTATATTTATTAGTGGCAAAGTCGTACAAGATTTTCATAGTTGAAAAAATGAATTTTTTCCCCCTTTTTTTCTTATTTCTATCTATTGTATACACCTAATTGAAAAAACGTAGTCTGGTTCGAGAAGGTCATATCATCGAAGCTAAGACCGAAAAGGGTTTTGTGTAACTCCAAAATGTGTATTATATTTGAATATAGACATGTAAAAATGCACAGTAGAGCAAAGCCGGTCGACCTAGATTAACATGCCAAAGCCATGATGCATAAAATGTGCACAGGAAGGGAAGTTATGAAATTAGCATAATTGTTTGTCTTCCCATGTTCCCCTCCGGTCTTAGCTTTGGTGATATAACCTTTTTTGAGCCCGACAACGTTTTTTCAATAAGGTGTATCTGGAATGGTATAAACGTATAAACTTATTCGATATCTATAATTAGTATAACTGTTTTAGACTTGAATATAGAGTTTCTCGAGCTGTGATTGGCCGAGCTATCGGTGAATTTATCATCAAGACTATTTTATTTTTAGACTTATAAATATGTGTTGCTGTATAAGTGTTGATATTTATATTGATAATATCGTTAAAAATGTGAATGTAAAGCGTTGTCAAACTTAAGGAATTAACGCTATATAATTTATTATTATTGTTATAAAAAGATTTTTTTTAATTCTTTACAAATTTATGATTTTTGGAGGTAAAATTTAGGCTTTTTCACGCTAATGTCAAAATTCACTTGCTATTCTATGATAACAAGTACTAATTATATAAGTGAACAAAGCAGAAATAAATAACGTACAAGAGAAAAAGAAAGAAGTTAGTAAGTCGATGAAAGACTTCGACAAACCGTTTACTTTAGCGGTGTAGCTTTTCAAAGATTAGGATGAAAAAATAATTGAAAAGGGGTTTCTCAAACCAAGAAAATTCAAAAGAATTGGTCTTAAATTCCTTGAACGGTCGTGGTATTGCTCTTTTGTCGCTGTTTTGTCGCTCTGAAAACGTGAACTTGAGCACGAATTTAAGCTATTTTAACGAACTACTTAAAATAACTACATTCTTCGAAGATGAAAAGTCTTTAATAAATTCATTTGTAATTTCCTACACCCAAATTATCGGTTTCCTAGAACGTCAAAAAGGTTGTTTCAAATATCCTCAACTCTGCTAATGCAAGCCGCGTTCTCTATTTATGGTCTCCGTTGATATTATCTAGTAATTCCTTCGATTAAAACAAGATAGATAGGTCTTAATAAGTGCTTTTTAAGATTCTAGTCCTGTATAATTTCCCCCTGGTTCTCTTAGGTTGGAAAAAACTCCAAAATTGTTGGTTTTGAAAACTTGATCAGGTTGTTTATCATTCTCGGTTTGACGAAGAATTTATTTCGACTGACTTTCATGCCATTTTTATTACTTTATGAAAAACTTTTTATTCATAATTAAAATTAAAGTCACGTGTCGAGGAAAAGAAACTCAATGTGCTCTGCAATTTCGGTATTATTGATATATCTTATTTTTTGTAAGTCATTGTTTTTCCTAGGAAATGAAGTAAAGAAAACCTAATGAACTAAGTGAGAATTTTTTCATGCTTCGCGTATTTTCTACTCCCCCTTCCTAAAATTTCCTAAAAGCGGTAATTGATAATGATAATATTTTCTCAAAGCTTATATTAATATTGGTTTTAAATATTTCAGACGGCACCTCACAGTTCTTAAGTACTAACCATTCACTTTTTCCTGTCGCGTTTGTTTTGTATAAACCAATTGAAATATTTTTGTTGACTTAATTTTTAATATTTTATAGTTTATTGAACCCTCAGTTAAAACACCGACTGCATGGGCTCTGCAGGATACATCATAAACCCTAACATTGTTAACATTGTTCTGCAATTTAACGATGTTATATAGCTAAATTGCATTTATTTGCATAAGATTATATACAATTTAGATTACATAATATAAGGTACGAATGCAGAAAAACCTGTTGGGGAAACGTTTTCTTGCTAAAATTGAATAGCGCAACGCACTGGTTCTAAAAATAGCGTCGGACAAACATTGCGTTCTGTTTAACCACTACGAGGATTGTACGAACCATTTTTATTATTTTTACTTAAAGTTACAATAATAACCCATCTAAACTAAGACCATATGATCGGCTGTGAAAATTATCTGCAGAAAGTAAACTTGTAAGTTTGTTTGTCCGAATTTCGCCTTTGTCTTCGTTTTTATGACGTCATGGCTGCGCTGCGATTTTCTAAATAATGAACTTACTTGGGATGGAGCCGTTGTTATGTAATGTTTAATGAACTCACAGGAGTGTTTTATCGTGTATGAAACACGAGGCGTAGCCGAGTTGTTTTATACACGATAAAACACTCCTGTGAGTTTATTGAACGGCTTAAATACTCATGATGTAAGTTCTCATATTGTACCGAATTCTTTATGAAATGAACCAAGTTTGATAGAGAAAATCCAAGTTAAAGTTTATGCAAATGAATACGAATCTATATCAGATATAAAACCTCCTTCGCGGTCATGATTTCTAGGATATAACTAGCTAAAACTAGTGTGAGCTGCGTCGGTGTTTCTAATGAAACAATAATGATGAAAAGGTAAATTATACACCGTGAAAAGATGAAAAAACTTACTGACGTTTCGGACGCTAGTCCTTCGTCGGAGTAAAAGAGAAAGAAGTGGTAGAAAGGAGTGTATATATGATAGAATAAGACAAAAGAAACCAATGAGAGCAAGGTAGGCAAGGAAACAAAAACAAACAATCAAAAGACAAAAGGAAAGGTTAGTTGAAAATAAAGCGTTCATTAATCCCGTTGGGACTAAGAGTGCCCAATAGGTGAATAAGCCGCATTTCTTTGGTCTTGCGACAATCATTGTTGCCGTTAAGCAAAGAAAGACCGAAAACAATGAAGTCAGAAAGAGAATGATTAGCTAGATTAAAATGGCGAGAAACTGGTTTGGTGGGATCGTTATTGCGAATATCATAAAGATGATTGCAAATGCGATCACCAAGACGGCGGCCAGTCTCACCCACATATAAAAGATTACAGCGGGTACACTTAATACAGTATACAACATTAGAAGTGGTACAAACAAAATGGTCAGTGATTTTAACAGTAGATTTAGGACCGACAACAGAAGTGTGAGAGGCTATGTGAGGACAAGTATAACAACGTTTACGAGAACAGCGAAAAGTACCAGGTTCTTTGTTAGAGGGAAGAACTCCCTTGACCAAGAAAGAACGGAGATTACGATCACGTTTATAGGAAAAGAGAGGGCGGTCATTGAAAATAGCAGAAGTGCGGGTATCAGAGTCAAGCAGAGAAAAGTTGCGGTTAACAATAGGCTTAATGGAAATGTTAATAGGATGATACGTAAGAGTGAAAGGAATGCGGTCATTAGAGGGACGAGTGTGAGATGTGAGAGCGGTGGTACGATCAATAGTAGAAACTTTACGAATAGCGCGATCAATAACATGAGCAGGATAATTACGCTTAAGGAAGAAGGAACGCATCTCAGAACATTTAACAGAAAAATCAAGATTATCACTACACAGACGACGAAGACGAAGAAATTGCGAGAACGGAATAGCGTTAAGAGTGTGCTTAGGATGAGAAGACGAGTAGAGTAAATAAGAATGGGAGTCAGTAGGTTTGTAATGGACACTAGTGCTAAGACGGTCGTCATTAACACTAAGCAAGAAGTCAAGGAAAGTGACTGATGTTTCACTAACCTCCCACGTAAAGTCTAAGGCAGGGTGAAAAGAGTTAACAAAAGAGATGAAAGAATCTAAGTCATTACGCGAACAAGAAGTAGCACCAATACAATCATCAATATACCGTCCAAAAAACTCAGGTTTAGGTCCAGTATATTGTTGAAAAACAAGGTTTTCGATATAACCAACAAACAAATTGGCATAACTAGGGCCCATCTTAGTACCCATAGCAACACCGTTTACTTGCCGATAAAACCGATCACCGAAAGAAAAACAATTAAGAGTAAGAACAAGTTCAGCTAGGCGTAACAAAGTGGGAGTGCTGGGCTCGAGGACAGGACGAAGATCGAAAAAATGCTGATGGTCATGATTTCTATTTTGTTTCCTTCATGAATTATTCATGAGTTTTTTAATATGACGTTACTTCCACCGACGGCCTTACTTAAAACCACTATTTGTAGTTTTCGTTTGTTAATTTTTTTCTTTCAATTATTTGACAAATAAAATATTTGAATTGAAAGAAAAAGTAACAAACGAAAACTACAAATATGGGTTTTAAGTAAGGCCGTCGGAGGTAGTAACGTCATAAAAATGAAATAAAAATATAAATATTTATTATACAAAACACAAAGGGGACAACAAAAACAGGAAAAAGAAACGCACGTACACGTTGCGACAACTTACCAACGACACTGAAATGGCTTTCTATTACTGTTACGAAACACGTACCCAAACACTGAAATGGCTTTCCATATTTACTATTTTATTGAAAGTCAAAATTTTCTCTTTATTTACTTTAAATGAATAATTGAGACCCCTCATGCCCGTCAAATGGTATGACAAAACTACAAAAATGCTCTCCTTTGAAAAATGAGAAATTGTCTTGTAAAATTAATATTGCATTGGTCATGCCCTACATGTAATACAACATCAAGTGACTGCCGAGAAAGACCTCTTCCACTTTAGCGTAATAATTTCTCATCTTGCACCATTCCCTTTTATTCATTTCCTTGACAATAAGTACATTGTTTATTATCCTTAGGCCTAGGGCAAATGTCGAACTTTTCATGCACCGAACTCATGCAACTAAATGCAATATTTTCTTAAGAGAATTTCATGTGATTTTGAAATGGCTAAAAGCTGGGATGATTTTTATTTCAATATCTTTCGTACGCAGTTCCCTGGAAGAACTTCATGCCACGGTCGTATCGTCTTCACCTCGTCACCAGGTCGCTCGCCTGCTCGAGGGTAATCATGGGGTATGGTGCACTATACGAGGGTAAGAAGGATTTCAATACAAATATTTTTTTTCTAAAATAAATTCGAAATATGTGTGGGAAACAAAGGGCACTGCCGTAACACTAAAATGCCTTCCAATGGACCCTTCTCAAAAATTTTCTTGAATTCGAGGCTAACACGAAACTCAAAAGAAATCACTTCTTTTCTCGATGGAATTTGTGGCATTTCCTTTGTATTTCTGTGTTAGTCTTGCATCCAAGATAATTTTGAGAAGGGGCCATTTTCTTTTAGAAATTCATTCCATTACATTGTGTAGTAAAGACTACGGTAAGATGCAGTACGGCTATAGTATGCCGGTCTAAGGATTTTCCGTATCGTTTTCCACTCATACGAAAACCGCTGTAATGTGGACTTCATGAGCACATTAATCATTTCAGATCATCGTGGGTAATGTTGATAGACCAGAATTCCTACGATTTCTTGCTGAAAATCGATGTTGCTCTTGACACGACAATTATCGATGCTGTTTGTGAATCTCAAGTAAGTCATGATAACGTTCGATTTTTATAGGGCAATATAGAAAGGCATGGAAGTCTTGTTGATTTAAATCACAATAGAAGCTATAGAGCGTTTTCACGTGACATCACAGCGGCCATATTGGTGTACCAACACAATACATGTTCTATCCTCCAGCAATTGAACTCTATTTTTATGAAAAAACTGTGCAGAAAGTTTCAGTTGTTTGATACACCAATATGGCTGCCTTGTCACGTGAGCGAAAACACTTTATAGGAAGAACTTTGGTTGACGATCCTCCATCATGGCGACAATGACGTCACGCATACTAAGAATCTCGAATATCTCATCTACTACTGACGAACCGCCTGCTTGTTTCGTCCAAAGGTTTACGTATCTCCATTTCAAGAATCCCGAGTTACGACCATCATGCCATTCGCCGATGAATTATGGGTAGGATTGGGTAACGGTCAAGTGCTGATATTTGATTTGATCGAAAGCGAAGCCCCAAGCAAAGAAGAAGATTTGGTAGAAAGCTTTGATTCAAATGACGAAGACACACCAACCGGTAAAACCTGTTAAACGTGATTTTACAATACACAAATTTTGTTTGACCTTATGAACGGTGTATCGTAATAATGTTACATAGATGAAGTCATAGATGAAAACATGTTATTATCATAACACAGAGAAACACGGCCAACATTTAGGCAACAAAAAAACCTTGTCTAGACAAAACACGCCCTGTATTTTTCCGAGTTGCCGTTCTTTCATTTTATTTTTGCGCGAATTTCCCGCCCCATATTTTGCCGGCTTGTTTATAAGTTATCTTTCTCTTCCTTGGCTGTTCTCTAGTTTATTGGCTGTAAAATTGCTAAACTGTTTTATTTAGCTTCAACAGAAGAAGAACAAATGAAAGAAGAAATTCCAACTGACAAAAACAAGAGTCAGACGGCCTTTAATCCATGGTTCAGTCGCGAGCGAACAGAAATACTTGACAAGCCAAGAAGCGAGTATAAGTTTTCTTTGAAAATGAGAGTACAATACAGAGTTAGCGAAGAACCCATTCGATCACTCGAGATTTTAAGGTACATAAAAGAATTCGTTAGTTTATGATATCGATTCGGACATATTTAACTGACGTCTCTGCAAATGTTGCTCTTATTACAACTGTGCACCTGATAAATTTTCTTTACTCCACCAAGTCATTAAAAGCTATTTAGTACTCGCCACGCAGATGAGAAATTTTAGAGGTAAAATGTAACTTGGCTTAAACTCGAACCACCCGTTCAAAGAAGAGTTTTCCAAGAGAATATCATTTTCTCTTGATTTTACTCAACAGAGAAACTGAAGATCCAATGGTCCTGAGCTGCGCCAGCACGCTAAGCCCTGAAGGAGGTCTTTCTATTTGGCAAAAACACGCCACCCAAGATGTAAGTAATTTACCGATTCTAAAGATTACATTTCTTTTATTTTTTTGTACTATTCGATGTGTTTTGTAAAAGTTGACTTCCGGCTGCGATTACATCCGGCGAATTTTTGGGCGGGAAAATCTTGTAAAAGCCGATCCCGCGCTTGGCTCTTTTTTTCTTATTTCGCGCCAAATTCTTCCTTGGGTTTTTAGATGTCCTTCTTAAAAATCATTTCTTTATAATTTTTCCTTGGGTTTATACTAGATATACTTTTAAAAATCAGGTGTTTTTTTAGATTTATTGTAAGCCTTCATTTTGAATGGTCTGAAATATTTATAAAATTTATCTTAGTGAAGTTTATTTGCTCTTCTAAATTCGCCAAACGAGAAGCTCTTTAAAACGGAAAGCGCATCAAAATGTACTGTACGTTAATCAAGTAAGTGTGAGTTTTCCAGTTATATTGTGGTCTTTCTTTTCCAGGACTTATGTGAATGGTTGAATTATCCTATTATACATTCTCAGGCTTAAGATGAATAAGTCAAGGGATAAAGAAGACCCAATGATATTGTAGTTTTGTTAGGTACCAGATATCAGTGCAGACTCTTTGACTCTTGTAACTACAGTTCGTCTTGGTATATCTTATTCCCCATTCAGACTGTTATCCATACAATCAAGTATGGTGTAATAGTAGTCGACTTGCCTCTGTCTGGGGTATAAGGTTGACTAAATTAGCAGTGCCCACAGAGGCTGTTTAAGGGTTCTAACTGCAAGTACAGTTAGCCATGCCCTGACTTAGATCAGCCCAGAGATTGTTGCAAGGTATCAATAAAATTTGAATCTGCAGGATTTTTCCCTTGAGCTATTATTCCTTGCATTTCTTCTTGTTTCTAGCAAACAAGGAAATCATACTCAAGGGAATACATATTCTGAAAATAAAACACATTACACCCAAAAAAGATAAAGTGAACAAATACTGTAGATCTCCTCTTTTGACCCTGTGAAAGAACAGGAAAAGAAATGTGGGATAGGAAGTTTATGCTCACTTTTTAGATATTTTTTGGGGGAGAGAGGTCACCAACATGAAAAATGTTTAAAGACTACAGAGAAAAAAATTTACTTTTTCATTTTTTTAAATTTTAATTGAATCCTTTATTAAATAAGAGAAAGAGCCTTGCAACAGAGCATTCATGCTTTTAAGGTAGGGTGGGTTGTAATTGAATTGGTGTTCTGTGGGGAGGGTGGGGTAGTGATCTATTTTTGTACACCAACAGGAAGGTGAAAAATGTTCTAGAGTTAAAATGATATTTAAGATAATGTAAAATGCTGGGACTGAAAGAAAATTATTCTATTCTAACCTCTCAGGAGAATTATTTCATAATGCATTAGATTTTGTACAACACAAGGATAAAAAGATGTTCATTAAGAACTGAATGCTTCTTTGCAAGAGTTACAGTACTCCAATACACTGTTTATTTTTCCAAAGAAAGCAAATAATCTATAGCTGATATCTTTAAGTCCAGAAAAAATCACTCTAACTTTATTATTAAGAAATTATTATAAATGATTACAGTAGAGTGCAAACTATATATCTGTAAAATAGTACTCACTAATTAGTACAAAATAACACCAATAAAGCGATTGAAAACAAAAGAAATATATGTGTTTAGTGCTATTTAGTTGTTGTGCTAATTCAGGGATATGTGGTTTGCACTTTTATTATAAAGTAATTTTTTTTTAGATTTTAGATTGTTATACATTCAGTTTTTCAATGGAAGACTTGAATAATTTTTTGAAAATAAATGCTGCAACAAAATATTGTGATATGCCTATTTTGTGAAAGCTTCTTTTGTATTTTCATACTTTTATCATTCTTCTAAAAAAAATCCTTTAGTAAGCTAATTTGTGGGAGAGTTAATTTCTTCTTTGATCCTTGGAAATCAAAAGAATGCATATGCTTATGCATCCATGTTCGCTCCAATGATGCTGATGTCATATACATGTATTGACAGTTCTTGGGCTGCTAAACTTTGACGGCTCTGTCAGGCGATGCCAATATCATACATGATTCTTTCGGATGGTACATGTAGGAGAATGAGTGACATACTGAAAGGTGTGCTTTAACTATAGTATGGATCACCTTGGCATTTACTCGGGTTCCCAGTTCTTGGGCCGCCAAACCTTGACAGCTCCATCAGATGATGCTGTTATCATACATGGTTCTTTAGGATGGTAGGAGAGTGAGTAACATACTGAGCGATGTGCCTTATCTATAGTATGGACCACCTTTGCTTCAATGAGATCCCAGTAATAAATATTACCATCTTCTGAGCCGCTAACGATGTGGGTGTCTGTGTTTGTGAAACAGCTGTCAATTTTGTAGTCCTTGTTCTTGTGTCCTTCGAACCTAAAAATAATAGTATGGTTCTGAGTTACCATCCAATTACTAAATTAATGTTGCTGAACACTAAGTTGCAAGCCACTGTATTTAACCCCCTAAATTAATGGTTCAACTTCATCTATTAATAAGTGCTTGGGGAAGGTATAGAATGGTACCTCTTTTGCAAACACCTTTGGGACATTACATAATTTATGCTAAATAACTACATCTTGGTTTTCAAATCCTAAATGAATATCTTAATAACATACTCATTGAGAAGTTCTCCTGTTTCTTTATCCAGCAGTCGTATGGTACTGTCCAGAGTTGATGCCAATATACACTGGCTATCCTGGGAAATAGCCACACAAGTGACAGGCTCTCCAAGGAAGTCTACTACCAATGATCCCATGCGTATGTCATACTTACGGATTTTGCAATCCACTGACCTGTAAATGTAAGTTTGTAAATAGTATTAGAAGTACAATTAAGAATTGTTATGAAATGATATTCTCAATATTCTGCTAATCTCCAAGTGTTTTATAACTGCACACAGCTCAGCAAGCATGTTTTATACTTCTTTTATAAAATACAAATTACAATAACCTTTATTTTTGGATAGGAATTGAATGACGTGACTGGAGGTGCTTGCATGTGCTATGTGCTCTCATAAAACATGCGCTCCAAACCAATCAAAACACAAGATTTATAACAGTTATTTCATAATGGTGCATAGAATTGTGACTCCCTGCTGAACATTTGAGTTGTTTTACAGCAGCCATGTTGGGGGAAAGAATAAAAAAAATGTATCTAAGGCAAAATAAAATCTCTTGTCATACAATCTCTTTTCATACAAAAACGTTTGCCGTTCCTGCTATACGATATGGTTGTTGTGAAATTCCTCTTTAACATATGTGAATATTATGCTTGAGTGTAATGTGTTGTGTCAAAGAGGTCTATTTCCTCAAATATGAAGATAATGGAAAGTGTGCTTTACCCTGTGAGTATTTCATGCTGTGAGACTTGAAGTGTTGCTATACTGTCTTTAGCGTCATCAATGATTTGAATAGGATCTTGACTACGAGATTTAGTATCCCAGCACCTGACTGTAGCATCATAGGAAGCAGACATGATCACTGTACTGTCAGGCTGGTTAAACTTGATGGCATTCACTTTCTAGAATTAACAATGACATAAATACATACCACTATTAATCAATACTGCTCTTGCTTCTCATTATTATCATAATCATCATCGGTAGCAGCATTGTTATTACTTTGACATCATCATCATCATCATTTTTGACATCAGCAACAGTAGTTTTAACACAAATATTATCTTCAACATCATCTTCATTACAATCATTTTCATTCACAACTTCACCATCATCATCACCATCACTTTCATCGTCATCATTATCGTCATTATCATCGTCGTCATCATCAACATTATCGTCATCACCAAAGAAAATTACTGACTAATCATGCAAAGAGGCACATAAGACCTTCATATTCAATAAAAATCAATTGATAATAATATTGATATTTCAAATACATAACTAATGGTTTCCATTTATATCTTACAGCAATATGTCCTCTGTATCTTCGTATCACTTGCCCAGTACTGACATCCCATAACACCACCGTCCTGTCAGCACTACAACTAGCCAGCCTACCACTATCACCGGAGGCTACCACATCTAACACCTCATAACCATGGCCACTGTATGTCTTAAGGAACTTCCCGCCCTCGCGATGTGGATTCCAAAGCTTTACGAGTTTATCACTTCCACATGTTATGCAGTAGTTTCCATCCGAGTTGAATCTCACGGCACGAACAGGCCCTTGATGTCCTGCTAGAAGAGCTGCTTCTTTGCAAGGTAAGTCGTTATCCATAGTACTTTGTTATATATCGTTTACATATTATAAATGATTAAAAATTGGTAAGTTTTAAATGCGATTTTTACTGATTTATTAAAAATTATTTTACTATTCGTCAGCCATCTTGTTTAACACACCGCTGACTAAAACGCTCGGACAGAAATTCAACACAGGAACCCCAAGAAAGAAACTTTCTCCAAAGTCTTACTACGTTCATTCACTTACACCTTCGGATACACTGATAATTAATTTGTACTCGGAGACAATTTACAATTTATTATTGACGTGAATTCCTTTCCTTACTTCCCCATCTTGTTTTATTCAGAATACTGTTAAACAAACGTTGCTCTTTCAAACCTTTAACAAAGGAAGCCCTTTAACTCGGAGACAATTTACAATTTATTATTGACGTGAATTCCTTTCCTTACTTCCCCATCTTGTTTTATTCAGAATACTGTTAAACAAACGTTGCTCTTTCAAACCTTTAACAAAGGAAGCCCAACACCATAAACGTGAGTCGAACATTTTTTTCCAGTTTTTATGTTACTTTGATGTGTTTTACATTGGCATTATAGATATGAAGATATCAATATTATTTGTAGCTTTAGCAGAAATCATTATTTGATGATATTTTGATCGATGATTGAAATTTTCCAGAAAAAGCTGCATAATTTAGCAATATGGGTTTTGCACCACCACGTGACGGCAGCCATGTTAGATGGCAGGAACAATACAATCGTTTTACATGAGGAGGAATTAAATTCCTGAGAGTAAGAATTCAATTCCTGAGAGTTAACAGGATTCTATTGTTCTGCCATCTAACCACAGGTAGCCCAAGCTGTATGGGCGTGGGCACGTGATGGTGCAAAACATCTAACAGTCATTCGTCACTAAAGATTGGTTCTTCCAGCTCTAAAGAGGAAACAATCTATGTATGCAGAATTCTTCGCTCATCATTTATTATTTTTAGTAATTTATATTGCGAATAGATAATTTTTTTTAATTGCCCTTGAGTAATACATATAAGGCAATTCTTCAAAGATTTGAACTAATTTGCGATTTCTTGAAGACTTTTCTTGTGTTCCTTGTTGTCACCGTCGTCGGTTTTTTGGTCAGACGTGAACTCACAGCATCAACTGATACATCATCTCGTCCTGTTTTTGGTGTTTGTGATGTCTTCGGTTCTTGTGGTGACTTCGTCTCTTGTGTTGTCTTCGGTTCTTGTGGTGTCTTCGTCTCTTGTGATGTCTTCGGTTCTTGTGGTTTCTTCGTCTCTTGTGGTGTCTTCGTCTCTTGTGGTGTCTGTGTTTGCGCCGTTTATGGTGCCTATGTTTTCGTCCCTTTCTTTTGTCCTCTAAACTTTGTTCTTCAATATTCTGGTCTTCTGCAATCTCTTCCCCATCAGAGTCACTGAGAAGCTCATTTGGACGGTCGTCTTGCCCTTCCATGAAGTCATCTGAAATCTTTGTTTGTTCGTATTCTGAGTATCCTTTGAATGCATCTTGCGTTTGCACACCCACTTCGCTGTCACTGCTGTCAATTTGGTCTTGTTTGTTATTCTTTCCACGTCTTTGATGTCTTCGATTCTTAAGGTGGTGTCTTCGGTTCTTGTGGTTTCTTCGTCTCTTGTGGTGTCTTCGTCTCTTGTGGTGTCTGTGTTTGCGCCGTTTATGGTGCCTATGTTTTCGTCCCTTTCTTTTGTCCTCTAAACTTTGTTCTTCAATATTCTGGTCTTCTGCAATCTCTTCCCCATCAGAGTCACTGAGAAGCTCATTTGGACGGTCGTCTTGCCCTTCCATGAAGTCATCTGAAATCTTTGTTTGTTCGTATTCTGAGTATCCTTTGAATGCATCTTGCGTTTGCACACCTACTTCGCTGTCACTGCTGTCAATTTGGTCTTGTTTGTTATTCTTTCCACGTCTTTGATGTCTTCGATTCTTACGGTGGTGTCTTCGTTTCTTGTGGTGTCTTCGTTTCTTGTGGTTTCTTCGTCTCTTGTGGTGTCTTCGTTTCTTGTGGTGTCTTCGCTTCTTATGGTGTCTTCGCCGTTTGTGGTGTCTGTGTCTTAGTCCCTTCCTCTTGTCCTCTAAACTTAGTCTCTCACTTTCGTGGTTCCCTGGAACCTCCTCTCCTTCAATTTGACTCGGGTTATCATTTTGATTGCCTGCTTGGGTTTCCCTAAAATCAATTTTTATGGTTTCAACCTCTCCATATTTTGGTGGAATTTGGTCTATGGCTACCTCTCCATCATGATTATAAATTTCATCTTCTTCATCCTCATGTTTTTTCCCTTTGTTATGATGTCGTGTTGAGTGCTTCCCCCTGTGGCGATGTTTCCTATCTTTCCCGTGTTTCCTATGTTTTCTGTGTTTTCGCATCTTTTTCTCATCCTCATCTTCAATATCACTAGAAAACTTTGATTCTTCTTCGACTGCTTTTACAGACACGCTATGTACAGCTGGAGCGATTTCTTTATTTGGTAGGCTTGAAATTCCTATATTGACTTCAAGGAAGGTCCCAATGTCTTGATTTCGATTACCAGAGTTTCTTTCAGGTTTCTGCTCTAAAACTTGGATTACGCTGCCTTGAGCATCCTTTGCCATTGATGGCTCCAGTTGTGCATTATTTTCCCCGGTTGTCTTGTGATTCTCATCAGGAACTGCTGCTTTAGCTTTTTCATTTACTTTGATTTCCTTCTCTTGTTGCTTTGGTTCAACAAGTGTGGTAGGCTTGAAAGCAGACTGGCTAACTGCCTTGTCCTTGACCTGTTTTTCTTTTGTTGAGTTTGGATTAGGGTTACCATTTTGTGCAATCGCTTGGTCAAAGATTATTCTAACAACTGGTAAAACTTTACCTTGGCTTTCCTTGATGTTGACTTCCTCTTCTGGTTTGGCCAAAGAGCTGCCAGAAACTTTAGGAGTGGCAGATTTGTCCTCTTGTTTCACTGGCAGGTCTTTCTTTGCTTTTTCCATGACGAAGGCTTCTTGTGGTACTTTCACTGGATTGCTTTGTCGTTGTGCGATTCCGACAAGTGCATTGGGCTCTTTTTTCTCATGCCTGTCTTCATTTTGTTGCTTTGCTTCGGGTTTTTGTATCAAACCTTTATCATTATTGGCTTTCCCGCCTTTGACCTGTTTTGTTTCTTTTCTCTCTTTGTCGCTTGATTTTTGAGCGGTTTCCTTTGTTTTTTCTTGCTGTTGGTAGAATTCATCTAGAGCCTTTTCAAATTTGTTATGGATTAAATCCTGGGGATCCTTGCCTCTCGTACGAGCCGCGAGACCACTTTCCTTGGCTTGTTTTTTACCTTCATTTTTATTTTCAGCATTATCACTTTTTGTTTCATCTTTGCCAGCTTCATTTTTGTCGTCCACGTTTTTGTTACTGTTTTGAGCTTCTCCACTCGTCTCTATGGTTACATCCGGAACTTCCGTCGATCCTTCCATGTTAAGAAACTCTCCACTGGACGAATGCTCTGATACTTCTTTGTCTTCTTCGCCCGCTGCACTTTCAGAAACCTTCTCTTGTCTCTTAAGAGTCAGCTCCCGGTTGTTTCCATTTTGAGCGGCGTCTTCCAAACTTAAGACTTTTGCATGTGGTACTAAAGGGTGTGTATTGTGTGTGTCTTTACTGTGATGTTTCAACGTGCTAAAAAGTTTCGTAACTACTGGAAATGGCGTAATAACACTTGATGATGGTTTTAGTGCAGTTGGGTTTGGAGCAGCCGTGGATGGCTTCAGAGCAGGTACTGAAGCTATCACAGCGGGTGAAGAAGCTGCAGCAATAGCTGGTAAGGGTACCTTTGATGGAGATGCTGGCCTTATTACAGGTGCGGAAGGTAGTACAGAAGCTCCAATTGATGGAGGTATTCCCAAAGAAGCAGTTGGCTTTGCTACTATGGCAGCAGAAGAAGCCGTGGGTTTAAGTGCTGGCAGGGAAGCTCCAGGCACTACTTTTTCCTGTGATGGTAAAACAGGTCCTGAACTTATTGAACAAGAAATAACAGGAAATCCTGAAGAAGCTGATGAAGATGCAACTACAGGATTAACTTGTGCTGGTTTTGCTGAAGCAGAAAAAAGGGGCACTCCAAGCCCAGCAATTTCTTGTGACATGGAAACTCCTGCAGTGCCTCCAACAGATGGGCTTGGTGACTTTATCAATGGCACTTGAGGGTCATTTATCTCTTCATCATCATCATCATTATCGTCTTCATCATGGCTCGACCCATAATAGCTCGATCCTTCTGATACGAACCTTCTTTCTTCCGACGTACCAAGCTTAGCAGCTGTTGCAAAGAATGATCCTGAAAATTTATGACAAGAAAATAATGAAAACCTCTAAATCTTTCCGTACGTAGGCGATGACCATAAAGGCCCTGGCAAACGGTCCGAACATTTCATTCATTCCACGTCAAACGTTCACAACAAAGTCATATCATTATAAAAACCTCTCAGTTCTGATTTTTTTAAATAAAACAAAAAAAAACATTTTAACGAATTTTACTGTAAAATTAAAATCAATTTTGAAATATTTAGATAATAGCTTGGATAATTAGCTAAGGCATTTTTTCTGGCGACATTTTTTGCGCTTAGTTAGTGCCCACGAGATTTTGCATGATAATGGGAAGCACGGATGGCGTAGCGGTGTGAGCGCTCGCCTCTCGTCAATGCGACACGAGTTCGAGTCCCGGCAGGCTCGGTGTTGTATATATGAGTAGAGTTGTTTGTTGGTTCCCTCCTGTGCTTCGAGGGTTTTCCGGGTTCTCCGGTTTTCCTCCCTCCCCAAAAATCTACTCCTAAATTACAATTCGATCATGGAATGAGGTTTGTTAGCTACAGGTTTGTTAGCCACTGGCTATTAAGTGCTAGGCTCGTGAGAAAAGGACGGGTTTTATTTATTTATTTATTTATATTTTTTTGTGAGCTGCAAGTCACATCATGTACAAATCAAAATGATTCAGAATCGGTTTCATAATTTTCTGGGATAAGAAATGTAAAGATGCGCACTAACGTACCTGTTGCCAAGAGAAGAAGGAGAATTGTTTGAAGGTGTTTCATTTTCATGTTTGAACGCCAACCTTCTTGCTCGCTTTGAAACAATTCAATAGGAAGATTATAAGTATGTTGATAAACACCATTACTAGCGATATATTAATGTGTTTCTTTTTTCTCTCTCACTCTCTCTCTTCATTTTCTTTTTTGCGAGTTCATTAATTACGACATCGTGGTCTGTACTCCAATTGATAATGCCTGGGAGCCAATCAGAAAGTGACTTCATTCCAACGGTTATTGTAAATTGAAATTGTCGAGTTGTTGCAACCAAGCGGTACTTTAGGGGCAACATAATATTACTACTTTTCTTTCCTTCTCTGTGTGAACAAGAATTGTTTGCTAATACTTTGTGGCAAAGCAACAATCCCAATGTTAAACTTATGAGAAATCAAACAAAGAACGACACTGATGATCTTACCTTAAAGCGGCCAGACGCTGAATGGTACTTAAACTGAAAATACTGTATCTTGAACACTAGCAGCTGAAATTCTCTACGGGTTACATCATTATTTCTATTGGTCTTTCATCGTTATACCCTCAGAATCTTCAAAACAATGTCCAAAATGAGGTGAACGGAACAGGATAGTTCAAAAATATTTTCCTGAAAATCTGTGATCATTTTGGGGGAATATCTAAGCAAACAAGTATTCGTTCAAGTTGAAAGACGCCTGTTTTTATCTTCTAGCATCTAGATTACAAGGTACTTGAGATTTTATTGATCCGGATAAAAAAAAAGCTGTAGTAAAGTCGCTGACTTTTGGTTGTCATAACACCGGTAGGGTCACGTGACCTCATGGCCTCTGGTTTGGTGCCAACACTGTCTTAGCATGTGGTAGCTTTGGCTTCAAGCTCGGAAAGAGAATTCAACGGGTATGCATTATATACCATTCGTTTATACCGGTAGTGGGCTTTGGAACTTAGTGTACAAGTTACTGAAAAAGGTTTTCCTTTTATAGTATCATAGCCCTACAAAATGGCTACTAAAACTGAATTTTTTCCCATAATATCTTCATCCCTCCCTTCCCCTCCCCTCTCCCCTCTCCCCCCGATAAATTATATCTTCCATTATTTTTGCGAAATCCTCAAAACTAGTAGACAATGATAGACTAGTCATAACTAGAACTATGTAAAAAAATATTCAGAATTAGCTATTATTCTAAATGGTAGCTTTCAAAAACTAAATGCAACAAAACTGGTCATTGAGAAAATGTGTCAAAATATAGAAAGATAAGAAGATGGTGTGGAAGGATGACGGACATTCGCTCTGTCAATTCTTTCAACTTGCTCTTTTCTCTTGACATTTTGTATGGTGTTCTATTGTTTCATTCTTGACATCTAATGTTCATGTTTCCACCAATTGTGGCACAGAATTCCCATGCTAGATGAAATCACACCTCAAACTCAATCTTTTTTACAAACTACTCTAACAATATAATATACCAATTATTTTATTTCAACATAAAAGACGAAAAAAATTAAATCCAAGAGAACGGTTTTGAGGCAATGTCTCACAAGTAAAGCCAAATAACAACAGGTTGAAATAATCGCATTTCATAGCTTGAAATTTTCGTATTCGAATTTCTCTCGGTTTTCCGTCTCCTATTATTGTTTTTTTTCCTTCTGGTGATTGTTTTCACTCAAGACAAACAAGATTGTACTTCCACAAGATTGGTTAACATGCAGGGAACATCTTTATTCCTTTCTTTCGTCATTTTCTTCGAAATAACGGCTCTCATCGCTGGTAAGTTGAACTATTTGACCTAATAACTTTAAATATTTGATTAGGCACTCTTATAGTCAAAAAGCTAGCAATAGTCTTTTCAGTAGAATAACAATGATAAATGATAAGATATAACAATAATGGGGAGTTTCTTATATAGCGCATTTCACACTGTCTCAATGCAACTTTAAGGCTTACTCAATCAAGGACAAATATTCCATAATGGTTCTGCTGTTTGAAAAACATTATAATATCTTTTAAGCCTAGAACGTGAACAAGCTCGAAATTCATTTACGAAACCATGATTAGAGTATTTTTCTTGGAGAAAGAAACGGTAAATTCGTAGCCTTACCGTAACTACGCGTTTGTGATTGGATGGATTACTGGCGACCGTGTACATGCCGTAACATTGAAATGGCTTCCCACCGTCAGCACCGTACGTTTCCCACTCCTACAAAAACCTCTTTTTTCTTGCAATCGTTAATGTTTGGTAAACGTTACGAATCGTTGTTTTTCAAGCTTGTTTTAAAATTCAAGTTAAACCTGAAGGTAATTGTATATAGGAAAAACAAAATTTCTAGGAAAAAACGAAGATGTGCACTAGCAGGTCAGGAGATTATATCTCGCCGTTCTGGACGGCGAATGTTTGCATTTTTAAAACTTTCCCGCAACACTTCTTGAAGAATTTGAATTTGGCGCGAAACATTCATTGTCCCGATAAATACTCTTTTAGTGACCCGAAGAATACTTTTTAGTGATTCTACCTTTGCATTCAGCTCATCTTTATCGTATCTTTTTACTGACTTGACGATTTATTCTCATCTTTTCAACAGGTGATAAGAAAACTAGAAGAGGTACGCAGACTCAGTTATGAAAAAATAACCACGCCATTTTGACATCATGTTTTACCTCTGCGTTTGTTTTCGTGACAGATTGTCGTGACACATTCCATAGCTGTGTCAGTTGGTCCAAGGCAGGAATGTGTGGAAATAATAGATTTGGGTTCGTAATGAGTGGAGGATGTGCTAAGACTTGTGGTTTCTGTAAAGGTGAATATCAAGTTATCAAACTGTTTTGTCTCGTCGTTCATTTTTGCTTCCGGTACTTTACTTCCTCCCTCTTTTCCTCTCTACCTTTCTTCCCCTCGTTATCCCTTGCCTACTCTCTTCCTTCCTTCCTTCCTTCCTTCTACCACTGTATCTTCCTTCTATTCTCCTTTTTCTCGTCTCTTTTTTAAATCATTTATTTCTTATTTTAGTTTCTTCAGACTCCATTACAAAGACAAACGTAGAAGCTTCTGCAAAAAATTCAAAATCAAGCTCAATCGATGAAAGAGACGAAAATGAGTCTTCAAAAAGACTGCCTACTCCTGCCACTCCTACTTCTATCACTACCGCTACCACTCATACAACAAGTACCACTCCTACTACCCTAACCACTCCTACTACTCAAACCACTCCTACTACTCGAACAACAACGAACACCCCAACAACCCCAACCTCTGGCACCACTCCAACTACTCACACTACCCCAACTACCCCTACAACTCACTCTACACCCACTACTGTCACCAAACATACCACCATCACTACACCTACTACCAGCACAACCCGTACTACCTACACTACTCCAACAACCCATACGACTGCTACTACCTATGCTACAAGACCAACACTATCTACTCCGACAACATCACCCACACGGGCCTTTCCTTCTGACCTGAAGGACAAGACGAAATCAGCGAAGACAAAAAATGAGGATAAAAAAGCAAAGAAGACAAGTAAGTTTCAGAAGAGGACTTTTTTTTAAATATTTGGGTGTATTTTGTTTCACATTATAAACCTCTTAGGATTAAGGTCCTGTGTTTGAATAATTGTATTTATGTATATTCTTGAGGTCTTGAGGTCTTGTCAGAAAAGAAGAAAATAATAGTACTCAAGGGAATAAATGATGATTTAAAATGCGAAAACATTACACTAAACCTAAAATGTACATTCTGTAATTCTTTGTTTTTCATTTACTACAACTCACGGACCGGTCAACATTGCCATTGTCGAAAGTTTTGACTGACAAACCGAATGGCCAACTGACCAAATAGCTAACTGACTGGCTGGATTCCTGGCTGACTGACTGACTGACTGACTGACCGACTGACTGACTGACTAGTTCTTTTATTCAGAATGCAAAGACCTTTTCAGCAAGTGCGAAGAATGGAAGGAAAAGAAAAACATTTGTAAGAGTCCCAAGTTTAAACCTTACATGGAATTTGGATGTGCAAGAAGCTGTAGTTTATGCAGTAAGGTTTTTCTCATTATTTTTCTTTCTCATCCAATCGTTTTACTAAATTACAGTTTAGGTATTTTACTTAATAGACAGCAAAATCCACTCGGGCGAAATGCTTTGCCATTTCAGACCACGTGTCATACCCTAGAGTATCATTTCTTTGTTTAACGGTTGTGCCCTTAGATAATCTTATTCTCAAGAGAATTGCAAGTGGTGGTCCGAAATGAGAAAACATTACACCCAAGTGGATTTGGTCCATCTTTCACTATTTTTCATTTCTGAAAAGGCGTTTTCGACGAAGATCCAAATATAGCAAGCCTACAAGACGATGATTCGGTGAATGTAGTGATTGGTGAGAAGAAATCATCGTTGGCATTTGGTCCCAAATCAAGAACTAAGGACATTGATTCCAAGCTGAACGATGTCGTTGAAATAGGAATAGCAAGAGAAATGATCGAAGCGAATAAAAAACATGGCAAAAAAGGACATCATTTAAGTAGCACTTTGCATGGCAAGAACAACAAGATTCCTAGAAGCAAAATCCCTCTGAAAAAGTATATCTTGAAGCAGAGAGAAAACTCTTCTTCAATGAACAACGCCAAGAGAGTAGAAATAGAGGATGGCTTCAAGTCTGATTCAAACCCCTTTTCAAACTTAAAAGAAGTTGCGAATGGCGTCGATAAGGTGGATCTACAAACTGCAGTTCTTGGATCCGAAGCTGAATTCAAGACAAACGCGTTTGATGCTTTAGATAGAGATTTACCGGACTTTGGTGGACTTGATAATGTTGGTGATGTCGAGAAACTGCTGGAGACTCCAAAACCAAAGAAAAAAATGGATTACTATGTAGATCATTTTTCAAGCGATCCGTATGAAGCTGAGAGCGAGAAGGAACAATGGCTGCAAGAAAATAGAATTCGTCCTAAACAGTACCGTAGAGAAGTCAAGCACACGGATGGTCAAGGTGAATAAACTACAGGGTTCGTGCTACTCCTTGAAATCCTTGAAAACACCTTGAATTTAATTCACGTTTTCAAGGGCACTTGAAAAGCTCTTGGATTTTACGATTTTAGCGAAACCCCTTGAAAACTCCTTGAATTTTTGCTTTGGTTATTACTTGCATGGTTCTGAAATAGATCTAGTCAGAATGATTGGAAAATCTGAAAGTCGGCCATGTGTAACCACCGTGTAAAACCTTGGCATAGTTAGCTGAACATACTCCTTGAAAATTCATTTTTGGGTCCTTGTATACTCCTTGGATTTTTAGTGGTTACCTCAGCACGAACCCTGACTTTATAAAGAATTAAGAATCGCTTTCCCTTAACGAAGTGGAATATCATTCTTTTTCTGTTTTAATTGTTTGTTTTTTTGGTTGGTTTTGCTTGCTTTCTTGCTTATTCGTTTGCTTATTTGCTTGCTCTGTTGTTGTTGTTGTTGTTGTTTTTTTTTTTTTTTTGCTTGATTGCTGCCTATTTGGTTTTTTGCGTTTCTGCTCTTTCTTTTGTTTGCTTGCTTTTTTGTTTACTTCGTAGTTTCTTTTCCCCTTATACCTGCCATTTGCCTTGCTTCCATCAATCGTTCAATTCAGTTATTATTTTTATTTCATTCCAAGGCAAAACACCATCAACTTCACAACACTCGTCAGAGACTTCCAATACCAAATCAAGTATACCTCAACAACAATTACAAATAAATCAGAATGAAAAAAACATACGAAAGTTGAACACCAAAAGAGTTGAGATCGAAGATGGCTTCAAAGCGCAAAGCCTTTTGTCCAGCCTTAACGGTGCATCCCATAAGATCGGCAAGGTCAAATCATCCAGCTCAGGCTTTAGCTCAAAGGCTAGCGACAACGTAGCTGATAAGGGGTTTGGAGGCAAGGAAGTTGAAGTGGACAGTCTGGAAAAATTACCAGACTTTGATGGGCTAAACAACAGGAAAGACGTACAAGAACTCTTTGAAACACCAACAAACAAGAATTTTGATTATTATGTAGAACATTTCTCGAATGATCCGTATTTGGCTGAAAGTGAAAGAGAGGAATGGATGAATGAAAATGATGCTAGAATGAAACAGTACAGAAGAAGATTGGAAGACACTAAAATAACAAAACCTCTAAAACACAAGAAAAGTGAAACAAGAAAAGGTGTAATCTAAAACCTATATAAATTAGAATTTATTTTTTGTTGTAAAAAAATGTTTTATTCAACATAGTACAGTCAAAGCAATAGCGGCTCGGGGGGGGGGGAGGGGGGTCACAAATGGATTGGGTAGCTAGCCAACCCCCTGGATCTACCACAGCAAAGACATCACTCAAGTACAGAGTGAAAAATATGATAACTAGAGTGTAAAAAACCTCGGACAATGTCTCATTCTAAAATCTACTTTCACTTTAATTCTGCTTCATATGTAATACTCTGTTATAGCTTGTACTTATACTCTGATTTAATCTGTTAAACCCACTGTAAACAACGTGAACATATCAAAATAAAAACTAAAATTTAATACTAGGGACGAGAAAATAAAATTAATCTGCTACTTGTGGGAAATTTCAAAAAGGCTTGTAGTCCGTCGCAAGCGGCGTAAATCAGCCCATTATAAGCAACAATTATCAGCTAGAGTTTCCCCATAGTTAGAGCAACTGCATTTTTCACCAGCATCTACCGAGAGATTTTTTCATGAAAATCATTGTTATGTAATGACCTTCACATGACGATCCACTGAACATGTCAAACACCTGCTAGACAACTTGAAAAATGACAAAATGCGATCTAACTTTTGACAAGAATATCTTCGTTTTTATAGTTTTTCTTCATAATGTAAGTCGTCCTATCTCGTCTTATCTGTGTTTGTCAAAGTGTTTCGAAGGTTTCTGAAGAATTTCTAAAGAAGATTTACAAATTACATAGATAGGATTTACTAAACTAAAGCAACGCGATGAATTCTTGGGCCAGATTGGTTCTGGTCATGGCTATTTTAGGTCATTATGAGGTTACTGTGTTAAGCAAGGCAAAAGAGGGTGAGTGAATTTGAGATTAGTTTTAGCTGTTTGCTTTCAATATTTGTATTCATGTTGTTCATCGTTCGTTCATTGGCTTGTCGTAGAGCGTACATGTCATGTTTGTAAACATTTCTATTTATGTATTATTATCCATTATGTAAATGATACTAATATGTAATCCAATGGCCCGCCTGAATAGTTCTCACTAGTTGCAGGCCACTGGAAGCTATCGACTTATACATGTTAAAAAACAAAGATAACGATAATGTAGACTCATCTGTAATATGAAATATGTAATATATGTATTATCTTATCAACTATCAATAAACTATAAACTATAAACTATACCTTGTTCCACATGGAAGATCCCCTCGTTTGTTCTAATGAGTCCTTGCTTAATAAAACAAAAGGGTCATTCATATCTTCCCATGATTCTTTGTTTCGACAGGGTGTGGCGACACGTGTCAGAAAGAATGCCTTAGTGTACACAATGCATACCGAGCAAATTATGGTGCACGACGACTCGAGCTGGACGGCGGATTAGCCGCACAAGCTCAAGAGAAGATCGATAGAGGCGTCCTTGCTCATTCCCAGTCTATGAAATCCAAAGGAGGCGAGTCAATAGCCTGGGGATCACTCTTCCCGACATTCACATCGGCGATTAAAAGCTGGCATGATGAAAAAGTGAATTTTGATTTCGAAGAAGCGAAACCCTTGAGTGAAGGCAAAGTTGTCAGAAATTTCCTTCAGATTGTGTGGAAGGGGACTCGTAAGATTGGGTGTGCCCGAGGATCCCTGTACGGGAAGCCTTGGTACGTGGTACATTATGACATTGCACCATTGCAAGGCGATGCTGCTACCATCAGGGAAAGCGTTGGCAAACCGAAAGAGGTGAGGAGCAAAGGAATACACAGATAATAAATGGACTTCCCAGTATCTTATATTTATTATTTGGGTGGGTAGATGGGTGAACTGACCAATGGATGGGAAAGAACGGATGGGCGGATAAATAGATAATGAGTGGATGAATGGATGGATGGATGGGATGGTTGGTGGATGGATGGATGGATGGATGGGATGGATGGAGGGATGGATGAGGTGGATGGATGGATGGATGGATGGATGGATGGATGGATGGATGGATGGATGGATAATAATAATAATAATAATAATAATCTTTATTTAAGCACGGTAACTCTATCAATATCAAGATAAAAACTTAATGTTGCTCTACCTAGAGGCCGTAAAAACTATATTAACAAATGATAATTATGTAAAATTTACAAATGCTACACTGATACAATAAATATACAATTGAAATAAGATAATAGATTATTTAGATATATTTCGTAGAACTAAAACGATTAAATATTAGTTGTCATCAGTGCAAAACCTATAACTTTTTATTTTCTTTTTAAATACTTTTAAGGATCGTTCTTCTTTTAATGACTGAGGCAGAGAATTCCAAAGCCAGGCTCCAGTAAAAGCAAAACTATTTCTGAAATAGTCAGTTCTGGCTTTTGGAATTTGTAAATTTTTAGAAGAACGCCTTAAGTTGTAAGATTGAGTACCAATCTGGCTGGAAAACATATCTTTTAAATAAGATGGGACGATATCATTGACGATTTTGAACATCATAATGGCCTTTTGTTGCAGTCATTGTTCATTTAAAGGTATCCATTTGAGTTCTTTAAAAATTTGACTCGTTCGTACGCTTAAATACGGTGCGGCAGTAATTATACGGGCTGCACGGTTTTGTAGTTTTTGTAACTTGCTAGTTAAAGTTTCGTGGATATTGTCCCAAACTAAACAGCAATAGTTAAAGTAAGGCTCGATTATGGTCTTATAGATTTTGATTAAATAGGGCCTACTTAACATTGGCTTAATTTTCTTTAGCATGCTTAGGTTACATGCAATCTTCTTTGTAATGTGCTCAACATGAGAACGCCAAGTCAGATTTTCATCAACATAAACGCCGAGACATTTTGTTTCTTTAGATCGTCTTAACGCGGTACCGTCTATAGACAGACATAAGTCTGTGTCATCTAAAGTAGAAATTCTTTGACGGGAACCAATTAACATAAATTCTGACTTTACAGCATTCAAAGTGAGTTTGTTGGCACAGAGCCAAGAAGCTACATGTTTTAAGTCGGTATCCATTTGATTATTCAGGTTATTGATTCCACAGTCAGAAAATGATAAAGTCGTATCATCAGCATAAAGCCTAGTTGTACTATAGTCAAGGCAACGCGGTAGATCATTAATGTAGATTAAAAAGAGAACTGGGCCCAAAATTGTCCCCTGAGGTATACCAAAAGAGATGGGACGGGCTTCAGAAAGTACTCCATTGATTGAACACTGTTGCGATCTGCCAGTCAAATATGACTGAAACCACTGTCGGACTGTGGCGTCAAACCCATAATATTCTAGTTTTGCTAACAATATACTATGATCAACGGTGTCAAATGCCTTCTTAAGGTCTAAAAATATCACACCATTGATCATTTTTCTGTCTATATTGAAATACCATTCATTTGTTAGATCTAAAAGCGCAGTTAAAGTTGAGTGATAAGGTCTAAAGCCCGACTGATGGGTATCTAGTAAATTATGTTCGTCAAGATATGAAATCAGCTGGTCACAGATTAGTTTTTCAAAAAGACGGGAGATAGCAGAAGTAACTGAAATAGGTCTATAGTTGCCTGGGTCATCTTGTTCACCAGATTTAAAAATGGGGGTGACTTTAGCCACTTTCCATTCAGACGGAAAAATATTCGTTTTAATCGAAAGGTTAAAAAGGGAAGTTAATGAATTACAGATAGGAGGAGCCGCTGCTTTTAGAATAATATTTGGAATTTTATCAAGTCCAGTTGCTTTAGCAGTATTAATACCTTGCAGAAGCTCAAGTACTCTAGAGGAATCGATTAAATGAAAAGTAAACACATGGTCTACTTTTTTAACATAATCAGCGAAATTTACAATACTGGCACGTTTAGAATTTATTTCTGAAGCTAATTTACCGGCAATTTCTGTGAAATAAGTGTTAAGGACATTTGCTACATCCTTTGGATTAGTAACAGTATTTTGCACAGTCTGCCTAATTTCGCTGATTTCAACATTTTGTGATCTCTTGCCCCTGAGATTATTTATTGTCTTCCAAGTTTTCTTGGTGTCACAAGAGTGTTTTTCAATTTGATCTTGATAAAATTTCCTTTTCGTCTTAGTAACTAATTGATTAACAAAATTCCTCATCTTCCTATACTTAGACCAGTCTTCTGGGTCATTAGACTTCGTGGCCTTTTTCTTTAGGAAGTCCCTATTATGCATTTCCTGTTTAACCTTAGCATTTATCCAGGGAGAGGGTTTGTTGCGCACTTTTATCAACCTAGTGGGAGCGTGCTTATCAATAGTTTTTAAGAAGATTTTTTTCCAGCTTGCCCAAGCTTCGTCCACGTTTTTTAGTTGGTCGAAGAGTGGCCAAACAGTGTTTTTAAGGTCATTTTCAAAGTCTTCACAGTCAAAATTTTTAAAATTTCTCGTTTCAATAGTTTTAGGTCTTCCTCTTGGGATACCAATTTTCCTGATGGCGAAAGCCAAATGATGGTCACTAATAGATAGTGCATAAACTCCAGACTGAATAATATTATTCTTACAATTTGATATTACATGGTCAATTAAGGACTCTGTCTTTTTCGTAACCCTAGTAGGCTCGTTGATTATTTGCTCCAATTGAAATTCATCAAGTATGGATGGATGGATGGATGGATGGATGGATGGATGGATGGATGGATGGATGGATGGATGGATGGATGGATGGATGGATGGATGGATGGATGGGATGGGATGGGATGGATGGATGGATGGATGGATTGGGACCAGACTGAGTTTACAGCTGTTGATTATGGGTTCTCATCGTAAAATTCATTTCTTATTCATATTTTTCTCAGGATGACATGGAATGGTTTAGGGACAGCTCTCCGTTTGCTCAGGACTTCGAAAACCCTCGACAAGTCTAAAGACCTACCAAACTGGCCCAATACCGATAAGCATTTTGTTATAAACACTACATTAAACACTCCTACTCGTATTTAAACACTACGTAAAAGCTTGCAGTCATCACGATTAGTATTCCTGCACAAAGGGACTTTCTTATAATATTCTCTCAAAAATGAAGGAAATGCATGAGTCAAGTAGTTTTAGCACTGAAGAAGATCAGTGGTCACGGATCAAAACGTCTGTAAAAATGTTTCAAAAGTCGGAGAGAAATATTCCAAGTAATATTATGAATACTGACTACAATTATAGTAGTTTTAACATTTTTATTGAAAAAAATGCTATTATAAAAATTTCAATTATTTTTTATTTATCATTCCATTTCATCAAATATCACCTCCATTTTTCATGGTTATGCATGACCTTAAGTATTAAACAAATAAATTTAAAAAGCTCAATTCAAAACGAATCAGTTTATTAACTTCTTTTGACTTTTTAAAAGTTTCGTCGCATAAAGAAACAAATTCCTAATTCCAAATATATATGGTTGCTAAAATCAATAATCTTTTAAATTTAATCATTTTTCGATTACAAATAAATAATTTTTCTAAAAGTTCAAAAAAAGTCATCAAATATTCGGTATCACTTAACAAACTTTTGATAATAACATGATAATCAGTATTTCATCTGTCGAAACTGTTTCATATCTACTGTTCTGATGACTACAACAGGTTTCTGTGGACATTATACAATCACCTTACACTTCGGTTTCTATGGTTACGGGAGTTTTCTTTGGTTACGAGAGATTTCTATAGTTACAAGACGTTTCTATGGTTACAAGAGGTTTCTATGGCTACAAGAGGTTTCTGTGAACCCTATTCGGTATTTTTTCCCTGCTCTGCAAATCTTTCCAATATGGCGAGCTCTTCATGTACCAACCCAGATCAGGCTGTTTTTTGGAGAAAAAAGTCAATCATTAACTAATTTGACTATGAAGAAACTTTAAGATTTGGCACATCAAGTCAGAATTACCTTTTCAGGTTTTTCCATTGCTTCTCTTTTTTCATTATTCTCTGCAGCATCCATCTGAGCGATGTAGTACGGTTCACCGTTGACCATTGACTTGCCGCATCCAAGAACATGAGCGTCTTTTGATATCAACTGCAGAGCGAAATAGTAAGTAAAAACCAATTAAATGAAACTAATAATTATACCCAAATTGTCCTCGTTAACAAATATGTGGTCCTCCACAAGTTGTTTCTTGAGAGGGCAGAAAACTGGAAAATACGGAAATAAATTCCTCTAAAGCACAGGAAAGACCAAAAGCAGTGGCGGATCCAGGATTTTTCAAAACGAGGTCCAGACCTAGACTACGCATGCGTACATTTCCACACAGGTAGTCCATGTAGTTGGTCGGGGAATTGAGATGCCTCGATCTGTTTGGAATACTTGAGCTTCGCAAATTACCAGTACGACTCCAAAAACAAGCTATAACAACAGGACACAATCCAAAACTTCTGTAATCTTCTTAATTAAAATCTACAGAAGATATTTTTTTATCCAAAAATCCAAACCTTACAGAAAAAAAAAACGGGTGCAGCGGACCCCTTCGCACTACCCCTAGATCCGCCACTGAAAAGAGATACTCTTCTATGCGGATAGGTAAGTCCAGAAATCCAACCCGAGACTAAAGGGGTGAGAAATGGCGCATAAGCAGAGCACACCATCTGTGCTGCATAATTTGCCCTCCCAAAGATATTTACCTCACAGTCTGTACCGGCTTTTTGTCCCTTAATCTTCAGGCGAGTGTGACGTCAAAGCCGCCATTTTGGCTGACTTACGCAAAGATTTGGTCGTTTTGGTCAAGTACGCCACCATGGCAGCAATATCTTTTTATTCTCAGGGGAAGCGACGCACGCAAGCAATATCCTATCCATGCATGTTAGTTATTTTGTGTCTAACCTGTTTGAAATGCTTGATTTCTTTTCCTTTCTTCAGTTCTCCTTTTTCCCAATCAAAATCCTTCTCTTCATCATGCCAAGCCTTTACCGCAGCTGTAAACGTCTTGTAGAAACTCCCAACAGCGATCAGCTCTCCTCCCATGCCTCGTTGAGACCACGGTGAATGACCGTACGTTTTGCTGTCTGCCCACTGCTGCGCATGCGCAGCAAGGTCTTGGTCGAGAACGAGGGGTCTTGCGTTATGGTTACGTCGGTAGCTATTTATAGCATCAAGGCACTCTCTTTGACATGATTGGTCGCATCCTTAAAAGGTAAGTAAAAAAGTAATATAATTGTTCCAATTCTTTGTTTGCGCCTTACGTCATCGTTGCCATGTTGATGATGGAAGTTATCATAGATTTATAAGTTTAACACCGTAGTAAAAATGACGTTTCGGACGTTAGTCCGTCGTCGGAGTTGATCATCATGTTGATGATGGGTTTCAAAAGTTTCTCATTAGTTACCTTTGTTAATACCACCAACATGGCCGCCATGTCTATTGTCTTTTGACTCTCTTGGCAATGACTGCAATCCATCAATTCGTCATTTCCACATTACGTCATTGTCGCCATGACGGTGGTATTTAACAAAAGATTTATCATAATTAGCTCTCTTTGTTAGTACCACCAACATGGCCGCAATGTATTTGTCATTTGACTCCGTTGGGAATAGTTGGGAATGATTGAAACTGTCGAATGATGTTGTCGATTTCTTACCGTTACCTTGTCTTGCGTGGAAACTACAGTCTTAAGAAATCAAGCTGTTCATTTAACTAAGTTTTGTAAGTAAGACCCAGAGCGTCTTCACTTGCAAAATTTATTTCAACACACTCTTACCTTCTGTGGACACAAAATCTAGGCTCCCTAAAACAAAAAAATGTAATTGTTAAGTTTTAGAATGAAGAACGTATGACTGGCACAAGTATTTTTCAAACAACGAAAACCTCTGTACCTTTTTTATCCGGTGTTCTCGACAAGATTATCGATTTACCATCAGCAAGATCATCATCATCTTGTTCAGCAGGCATAACAGGATCATACCTGTTAATCAACATCTGAACCTTTTCATCTTCAGTATCCTTTACTTCCATGTCTTTAATATCATTCTTTGAATATTCTGCTCTAGTTTCCGCTTCATCTGAAAACTTTCCCATAGCACTTGATCCTTGCTCAGACTCTGCATTCTGTTCCACTCTAGGATCGAAATTTTCTTCGGTTCCCACGTAATTATTGGTCGATTCCACAGAGTTTTTATTGGAGAAACGAATAGGCGGTGGCTCGTCGTATAAATTTACCTCTGAAGCGGCGGTTTCGTCTGAGTTGCCTGCTTTTATGTAATAATCAGTGTTGGATGCTTTGTACTCTGGACTCTCGCTAATGACTCTTTCCTCAAGTGACATCCCATGCAACCTGGAATTGGGAGCCTCAACGATATTTCCTTCGTCACGGGTTTTTGAATTCAACGACTGTTTTGGATCATCATTGACAGGCAACGTTTGTGCATGGGCGACGTTTTGAGGTTTCTCAGAAGATCCCGACTGCGCATGCGCAGTTGATTGGGAACTTTTGTTGTTGGGCGAGGGTTTGTTCTGAGCGTAAGCCGTGCTTGGTTGACCTGATTGGGAGCTGGACTGCGCATGGGCGTATGTCTGCTGCTCTGGTGAGGCTGAGGCGGATGCCACTGCGTATCCGGTTTGCTGACCCCCGGAGGACTGGGTTTGTACATACGTACTTCCTCCTGACGCATACGCTGTACTCTGTGGTTCAGAGGGTTTCCCTACTTGAGCATTCGCATAATTTGGCTGTTGCTGTCCAGCAGAGTGTCCCGCCGCTTGTGCATTGGCAGCACCGTTTCCTTGTCCAGTTTGAGCGTGTGCATAACTTTGAGGTTGGCCAGAGGTATTTCCTGTTTGCGCATTGGCAGCCTTGCCTGGCTGGTCATGCATATGCTTGGTTTCATCTGCGGCTTTGTTTTTCGTTTTTGGAATCTTTTTTCGCTCTTCAAATATAAATTTTTTGATAATGATTTTTAAATGAAATCAATTATACGAAGGAAGAATAAATTAAATATTCGAAAATTTTGCGTGATTATTCCACGAACGAATAGTGTTTTAATCCAACGAAGGATTAACGTCCAAAGCGTCAGTATAGTTACAAACTGTTTTACACGGAGTTTAGAATGCTAGTCATTCTCGGATTGTTCAATAGCTTTAATCTAATAACCAGTTGTAGATGCCTTAAATATATTTGTACTTACTGCAAAAGTCACAGGTACTCCTGCAGAATCTCCTCATTTCTTTCTCCTTCTTTTGGCAGTACCCCTGGGCCTTCCATGTTGGACAGCTGAATTCATAGTTGGTCGAGTCTTGACAAGCTTTAGAACATAATATAAGTAATACTAATACGATTCCACTACGTTCCCATCCCCCAATAATTTCTGATAAGTAAGGCAACAATGACTTGTTCCATGCGCATCAAGAAATCCATTTTTTTCTTCAAATTTTAGACCACGTGTCGCTCTCTGAAGTAGTATTTCTTTGTATAACGGTTGCGCATGAAAAAAGCATGAATATGGATTCAACTCAAACAAATATTTTATTTTCAAGGGAATGACACGTGGTCTGAAATGTGCAGACATTACACCAAAGTGGATTTGGTCCATTGCGTTCCGACCCAGTTTATAGCTATGGTGAGTGCCGTAGGTACTTTGAGGGCGTTCCAATCCAACACACCAAATTTAACTACACTTGTTGAATATTTAAAAATAAATAGACTTACCATGCTGTTCGTAGGCAAATCTGATCCCAGCGTTTGCTCTCTCAGACTGAATCACGATGCTCGGTAAAGCTGAGGATCACAAAAAACAACATCTTCTAATACAACAAATTGCTATAGTTTAATTCCTTTCGATGTTTGAGGGACTAAAGTCAAACAGTTGTCTTGATGCAAATTGTCCCTCTAGCCTGACTGAATAGGAAACCAGGAACAAGAAAAAGCAGTTTGTGTTTTTCAAGCTATTTTGTGGTTTTTGTTTGAAATTAAGAGATATTCTCTTACCGCAATATCCACAAGTTGACTTGCAATGGCGCTTCATAAATCCTGCGTAGAGTACGCTCTGGCAATGACCTCTTTTCTGCCAAAGTGAACATCTTTCACCGTCATCTTTACAATCTTAAATTAAGCATACATGGAAAAGGAACAGTTGTTGAGTGTAGATTCACCTAAAAAAACCTAAACTATGCAGCCTTAGAATTATCTTATAGGATTTGTGTCTCTGATGTAAGACGCCGTTTACATCCGGTAGCGTGACCTCAATGGAATACCAAGTAACATAAGTGCAAGCCCAAACAGTGCGATCACCAATGCTTAAGTAAACGGCATCTTTCAGCAGAGCCACGAAGTCGCTCAGCTAAACGTACTGATGTTGAATGCGCAACAATCAGTACAGAAACCGGTGGAACTTGAATAGTCTAGCACAGAGGCCAGAGATATTGAACAACCGTTCTC
This sequence comes from Actinia equina, assembly GCA_011057435.1. NCBI lineage: Eukaryota > Metazoa > Cnidaria > Anthozoa > Actiniaria > Actiniidae > Actinia > Actinia equina. Next base: position 489,061 of record WHPX01001324.1, on the reverse strand, counting down.
ATACTCATTAATAATTCACGAGTAAACCATCCAATCAATGGGCTATTTTTGGGCCACATGATGTTACTTGAAACCTGGTAAAGTGCTGTGAAAGGAATGCATTCAGTCTGGAGTAACTGGAACAAAATTAATTCAGTCTGGAGTAACTGGAACAAAATTAATTCAGTCCTAGGACTGAATTAATTTTGTTCCAGTTACTCTAAGTCGAATAATTAATGAGATGAGAAGTCGTTTCAAAGCCTCCAAATTGGACTGGACAAGAGTTCAATGTCCTTGCAATTGGTTCCAGTCCTCGGCTACGCCTCGGACTGGAACTAATTGCGCGGACTTTGAAATCTTGTCCAGTCCTCATTGTCGGCTTTGAAACATTACATAAAGCATCACTATTTTTACTATTGTCAACTAGTTAAATCAAAGATAAATTTAAGCGTTTATAACAACTATGATCGATGGGTATAACTGCTGCAATATGGATAAATTGATTATAAATATCATTATCATGCAGTAGTCGCATGGACCCAGTGAATTGATCCCACTTAGAATTAAATACATACGCTTATAGACTTACTTTGGGTGTTCAATGATAATGGATGGGTGACTTCCACTATTGGACTTTCATTGATCTCCTGTATGTGCGGAGCACCAGCTGAATGAGATCCATCACCCATGCCAGTTACTGACCCAAGGGGTATGTGCTCGTCCTTAAGCTGTTTATGAAGTGTTGGTGTTGCATGGAGGCGTACTTGGTGGTCAGACATGAAATGTTCCCCTGCATTGTGTTGACCAACTGGCGGTGTCTTACTGCCGTGATCAGTAGACACATGTAACAGATTACCACCCTGTATTCGTGAGGGTGTACTTGCAGTAGTTTGTGTAAAGGTGTGCTCATTTTGATCACTAGTGGTATCAGGCTTCTGCCCTCCACTCAGATAGTGTATGCCTGACGTCTCTACGAACGGTCGGTGTCCTTCCATTAGGGAACCAGTTCCAGTACTTCCGTGGTGAGCTGTTGGCAACTCAGGCCTGTCAACCTTTACATCTTGGATTTGATTTTGATGCCTTTCCGTAAGATGCCTCAAAGGTTGTCCAACTGCAGTGATGGCATTACCTTCAGGAACATCTACTGCTATCGGTTGATGACTCGCCGCTTTCTCAATCCTTCCTTGAGGAGGGGTTTCTTGTGAAGATTCAACATGGTTACCAACGACTGGCTCGACAGCTTGGGACGTTTTCCCCGAAGGATTTTTGGATGATAGAGATATGTGGTTAATTTTCAATGTCGAGTTTGGCGTATCTAATCCCAATGCGTGGTTAATATTTGAAATCAAGCGTGTGAACGGCAACAAAAGTTTGGTCTTCATTAGTTTTGAATGAACAGCTTTGCTTTCAATGTGTGCTGAATTATGCTGGTCTAGTAGTGGTTGCTTTCCCGTTGCGCCATCGCTGTTAGAATTCATAGGATTTTGTGCTTCAATCGCTGGTTCATAATGAGCTCCTTTTGGAAGATCATAGGGATAGTTTTCTCGCGCCTCATCCTTAAATGTTGTTGGTTTTGTTTGGAAAATATTTTGCTGATGGTGGTTTTGAGATAGCGTTTTCATTTCTTTAGAATCAGTCGGTTGATTTTCGTTTACATTCGATTCATCCTTGCTATTTTTTGAATTACTTGGGTCTATGGAACTACCCGGTTGCTTTTCTTTTCCTGATGAAGCACTTTGGTCTATGGAACCTTCCTGTTGTTTTCCGTTTTCCGATAAGCCACTCGATGACTTTTCGTTTTCAGATGATCCACTCGGTTGTTTTTCGTTACCCGACGAGCCACTTGGGTCTATAGAACCACTTTGTTGATTTTCATTTTCCAATAAGCCACTCGGTGACTTTTCGTTTTCAGATGAGCCACTTGGTTGCTTTTCGTTACCCGACGAGCCACTTGGGTCTATAGAACCACTCTGTTGATTTTCGTTTTCCGATGAGCTACTTGGTGGCTTTTCGTTTCCTGACGACGCGCTTGGATCGATGGAACCACCCTGTTGTTTTCCGTCTTGAGATGACCCACTCTGTTGCTTTTCATTTTCAGATGGGCCACTTGGATCTATAGAACTACTCTGTTGATTTTCATTTTCCGATGAGCCACCCGGATGCTTTTGGATATCGGTTGATCCACTTGGATCTATTGAGCCACTAGTTGGCTCTTCGTTTTCCGATGTGCCACTCGCTGGCTTTTCGTTTTCTGATGAGCCACTCGTTGATTTTTCCTTTTCCGATGAGCCACTTAAAGTCTTTTCGTTTTCCGATGAGCCACTCGTTGATTTTTCCTTTTCCGATGAGCCACTCGGAGGCCTTCCAGTACCCGGTAAACTATTTGGCAGACTTCCAATCCCTGTTGAGTTAGTTTGATCTATTGTAGCACTCGGTAGTGTTTCATTTCCTATCGAACTACCATTTCGATTTTCTTTACTTTTTGTACCGCCCGTTTGCTTTTGGCTTTCTGTGCTCCCTGGTGTATTTTCATTGTCTTCTGGACCATTTGGCTCGGTTTCAATTTTTAGTTGGATATTAGGATCTTCTTTTGCTAAAGATCCTTGACGTTGTTCTTTACCAGCTGAAGAGCCGGCAGAGCTCTCTTGAGAGGATTCTACGGGTAGTTCCTTGTTTCTTGAAGACTTTTGCGGCTTTGTTTCTTCCGAAGGCCCCTGTTTCTCCTTTTGTCCTTTTGCGGCTCCTGTTGGCTGTCCTTCATTCTCTGACGACCCTTCCGTTTCTTTTTCATTAGTTGTAGGTTCACCGTGAGGTTTTCCACTTTCTGCTGGCTCACCTGGCGGTTTTTCTTTTTCTCCGGAACCTTCCGGTTGCTCTCCACTAGAGGTGGATCCCTCCGGCATTTTTTCACTTTCCTTATTTTTATCGGGTTGTTCCTTGTTCTCCTTCGATTTCGACTGGTTCTGGTTTTTAATCTCTGTCTCTTTCAACAACGTTATCAAGGAAGGTCTTTTCAAAAGCTCGGGTTGAAATTGATTTCCCTCATTTTCAGGGTTTTCATTATCTTGATTATGCTGTTGTTCTTTCGCGTTATCGACAGAAGGAGGGACGTTTTGTGGATTGGAAGTTGGAACCTGTTGTAAACCTCCTCCATTCATTGGATTGGGTTTACTACTATCAGAATTTTGAGGCCCTCCCATGATTATTGTAGTGTCTGTTTGATAAACAAAAGGTCCTTTAACCTTGTATACACCAGAGGACGTATAAGGTCCTTTGACTTTCTTTCCGTCGACTGTAACAGTGGCACCATTCGACGAACCATCTTGTGGCATACCATTCTGGGGTTGATTTCGAGGCATGTTGGATATCCCATCCTGAGGATCACCAACTCCTCCTTGGCCTTGCTGCGGCTGGGAGTTCTGCGCCAAGTTCGCTTTACCCCCAGCTTTATTTTTTGATCCGTTGGAGTCACTTTCACCATCTTCGCCTTTTATTTCATCTGTAGGTTCTTCGGGCAACGAGGGTGTCAGTGGAACATTATCTATTTCTTTGCCTCCCAAAGGCTTTTTCTCTGGCGACTTGGTATTTTTGTCAGACAAGGTGAGTGGACTTTGTTGTGCCTCATTATCCGTTACTACTCCCATCGACGAAGGCAAACTTACTCCCTTTAATATTTTTTGTGGTTGTACAGGTTTAGGAGCATTACCAAACTGTTGTTCTGGTTTACCATTTGAGGTTGCAGCTACCTGTGGCATAGATGGCATCGATCCCTGTACTTGACTTTGATGTGGAAAACCATACCCTTGATCATAGGTTTGCTCTTGAACTGACTGAATTGGTTCTTGCTGTTGATTAAAACCATACCCTTGGTTCATGCCCTGAGGAAATCCAACACCCTGCATTGGGTTATACTGATATGGTTGATCATATCCATAGGGATAACTAGGATGACCAGCTTGGGATTGGACAACAGGAAAGTGTTGTTGTTGTGTATAACCATAGGCTGGTCTTGTTTGGTAATAAGGAAGACCAGGACTAGCGTTTGAAGTAGGTTGTCTTTGATACTGATTGTTATTTTGGTCAACAAACGTAGGCCTGTTTAACCCTGGTTCTTCATTGAAATATCCTGGGTGATTACTCTCTTCAGAGTTTGTCATTGAAGTTGAGGGTATGTCGCTAATCATGTCAGGAAGCTGACTAGCCAGTGTCATTTCGTTGTCCGGACGCTCTGTGAGCTCCTTTGGCAAAGCCAACAGCTCTTTATGGTCTTGTGGTTTCCTTTCTGTAATTTTGAAGCCAGAGTGTTTGGGCTCTACCGAAGCCTCCTTCTTTGGCATTCTTATTGGTTGTAAAACAGGTTCCCTTCCTTTCTCAACATATGCCGACTCAACCGAACCCTCTTTGTCTTCGAAGACATCAACAACAGATTGTAGACTGTTTTTCTTCCTATTTAAGAATTTTCCAGAGTCGTTTTCAGGTTCCTCGCTTGTGTATTTTTTGCGGTACTCGTAGAGGCCCCCTGGACCGGTGTTCATGGCATGTGTGATAGGATCATCAAATGCAGGGGAAACGGGTGGTACGAATGGTCCTCCGAGCCAATCACCTTCTGGATGCAAACGGATTGGTGGTAGAAAGCCATGAAATCTGTTACCATGATTTAATTCGTTTTGAGGCATTTTATTGACTTGAGGGCTATTCAAATGATTTTGATCGTAGTTATCTGGGTATGCCTCTTGGTGATGATCATTGGCAGAGTAATGATATCCATGTAACTCATTACCACCAACATCGTGAAATTCATCACTAGCGCGAAAACTGCTGCCTTCCCCATGGAGTGAATCATCAAAGCCATATTGATGGGGCTGAGTTGATAAATTATCTTCTCCATTAGAGTGAGCTTTGCCTTTTTTTTCTTTTCCTTTCTTGCTTTTCAAATGTTCATTCCAAAGTGCAGTCACCTTCTCATGTATGTCCTTAACTATATCTTTGTGTTTTCTCTCAGGAAACGATAGTGGTGCTCCTACCATTGTGATTCTTGCTGGCCGTGCTTCTGGCTCATCTTCCATCTTAGCATTCATTGGGTCCTCGGGCTTTGTTTGTTCTTTCGCGTTGTATCCATTCTTCAAATCCCTCCCGGGCGTCCCCTGGAATTCTTTATGCTTATTAAGCACTTTCAGTCTTGTATTGATAAACTTGGAAACCGTTGAAAGTTCATTTTCCATGTCGGGGCTCAAATTCTTATCACTAGTAATCCTTAAAATATTATCACTCGACGGTCCTCGAGTTGCATAATTCCCGGTTCCGTTATCGGACAACTTTCCCATTATAATTCCTGCCATTTCTTTACTACCATTTTGTGACTTTTCTGATTTACTTCCATATCTTTTCCCAGCTGTCGCATTGTTTTTAACTTGCTTGGGCTTTGGTGAAGCTGCTTTCGCAGCAGTATTTTTGTCAGAAATATTCAACTCCTCATGGATGACTGTAGTAGGGGATGATTCGGTTAACTTCGTTTCACCAGCATCTACGGTTACTGGTAGCTTCCCCATCGGAATCTGCAACTGCGGAGCTTGATTAGGATTTTTCTGATATTTCGAATCTACTTTTTGAAATTTTCTCTCATTATTGGATGGCAGTTTTCTTATTCCTTTATTCCACTTCATAGGCTCTGCTATTGGTTTAATCTGCTTTGCCCCTGATTCCCTTTCATCGTAAATATTGTCATCAGCTATCCCTTTGTAGAGGTCTTGCGAAGGACCTCCCAGCCGAACATTTGGAACATCGTCAAGTCCCTCAAACTCGTCCCTAAGCTTAGAAACTTCCCTATTCTCCTCGGCAAGGACACTACTAAGAGAGTCATGAACATACTGCTTGATATTGTTGGCATCGTTGAGGACATTTGCTTCACTTTCAACAGAATTGAAGTCTTCGTCGTCTTCAGGAAGAAGAGACGTTTTGACTCGAACGTTTGGGTTTCCTGTGCTAGGCTTTGTGGAATTAGTTGAATTCCAATAAAGGGGCTCGCCTACCGCCTTTATTTTTGTAATTTCGAACCAATGGATATCCGCCTGAAACAATGAAGTGTTCAGTTAGTTGAGGACGATTGGGAAATTACAGGAATAATCTTCAATGACTATCAAACTGGCTCTGAGAGAAGAAGAAAACTATATGCTTATTGACATACCCGTTTTGGCGGTCCAACGTTCTCGCTTCCTTCAGTGCTATTCGGACTAATAACCCCATCAGCATCCATCCAAACAACATAGTAACGAGAACCAAACAATTTGCCTCTCCCACATCCCGCTTTATGAGCCTTCTTCCAAACCACTTGTGTAAAATCATGTAAGGTGTTCCCAGTTTTCGATTTCCCAGCTATAAAATCAAAGTCTTTTTCCTTGTCGTGCCAATGTTTAATGGCTGACTTAAAACTAGGGAGCTCATCCTTGACATCCCATTCGATTAACTGGCCGTATTTTCCACGGGCGTCCATGTCGTAACCAAATTTACCTCCATCGGCCCATTTTTGGGCCTTGTCAGCCAGCTCTTGAGAGAACTTGAGTTTAGGCGCATCGTGGTTTGCTCTGTACTTGTTTAGTACTTGTATGCATTCTATTTGGCAAGCTTTGTCGCAACCTGCGAAATACGTACGTGTTAACTGAGTAAGCAAAAGACGCCAAATTTGAGCGTATAGACAAAATTCGAAGAGTGATGTCTCTCTCTTGGGAATATGGAAATAGATGCAAACATTCAGGATTAGTATCAACTTATGAAATATACCTTTTGATAGTGTGTTCGATGGTGCTGGGACGGCTTTCCCTGAAAATAGAAAGAACAGTATGAGGAACAACGACAGCACTGTGATCACTACCTCTTCCATAAACGCCACAACAACAAAAACACCGCCACAACAACAGCAACCACAGCAACTACACAATGAACACCACCATCACCTCTTCTACTTCCGCCACCGATACAACAATAAGAACAACAGCCTTAACCACAGCAACACAAATATCGACAAATATCACAAAATGAGTTAGGCATGACAGAAATATTTGTCTCAAATTAGAGCGGTTTTTATATGATTTTAAAGCATACGCTTCCTATTTCGCAGCGTGTACACGATACAACATTTAAAAAACGGTTTCCCGTTAGTCGATATAAGCCATACGCGCATGTAGTACTCGGCCATTGTAAAAACAACTAAAGCGATGCAAAAGTGTTGTTTTATTTCTTCAAAATCTACTCGAATTCTTAATTAAGTGCTCTAATTATCTCTCTTCATGGCGAGAAGTTATTCATTTTTCTAACTTTAGGTACTCTGAAACAGAACCCAGAATAATCAGACAAAAAAGACAAAAAAGGATCAGTTGAATAGTGGCAATTCAAAATCGGTGATTAAGTAAAATTGTATGATAAAAAAGTCGCTCTGAATATACTATAGTAAATGAAGTATATTCAATAGCAATATTGGAATCAATTTACAACCTTCTTTCACTACTTTCAAAATTACATAAATATATTTTCTACCTCACAAAAATTATATATATACCATATATACCACACAACAAGCTATTCTTTTCCATTCTTACCTGCTGCAGTCGATATCCATAGCACTAGAAATATAACTCGTAAAATAATTGCACTCAAAATCATCATTGTTCTTTTCTTTTGCTTAATTTATCCATTTCCTTGATTTTCTAAATTCTGAAAGAAAGAAAAAAACAAATAAAAAACATAAATACAAACGTATTAAAAAAACTATAAACGTAACCCTGTTCCAAAATACAACATTTTGCAATTCTTTTACTAGACAAGACTAAAAATTATTCCACAATTAAAGAAGAAAAAAGAAAACTTACCATTAACGAAAAGACATCGTTGTAGAGAAAGTCTTCCCACAAGAAAGCAGTAAATTATATTTTTTTCTAATATCCTTAGATGAAAATGGTATCCAATCTTTAACAAAACACCAAAGAAATTTTCTTGCGTAAAGTGACAGTTGTTTAAAGTTTTGATTTATTAATAAAGTAAAATGAAGAGACACAACACACATGAATGAACCACATGTTGAATGAGATAGTTGGGTTGAGACATGATTTCTGGTAGAAACATTAGTAGACTTCGTTTTAACCATTCAACTTGGCTATCATTTTGTTTCTATTGAAATTTGAATGAAACAAAACGAAAGGGAGGATTTATTGTCGTACGACATTATGGATCATTGATTTTGATAAAGAAGAGATTTCGAATGACTGCGAATTCTTGACCGTGAAGTCATGGTGATTTCCCCTAATTATTATCTGCGATCACCGAAATTTAGGGTTTCAAACATAAACTCGAATATCAAATTCAGACACTGTCACATTTTTTAAGCAATTTTTTTCAGTAGACGGTTTACAAGATTTATCATAAAAGAAAATAAAAAAAATAAAAAAACAAGTGCAACAAAAAAATAAAAACCAGCAAACCATAACAATCATAAATTAAAATAATATATTGTGCACTGGGTAGTTAAAGCCCTCCCTCCCCTCCCCCAAGACAAATATACACGTTCTAACAAATTTGGTAACCTCACAGTTGACGTTCATGAAGAAATGTATTATGGGATCTATGACATCATAAATACATCCCATAATAAGTTTTGTCGTATTTTGACAGAAAAAGTAAAATTGTGATTCCTACATACATAGTTTGTATAAACACAATTTTAATATTTATAGTTTAAATTTTTCCATAGACTATATTCATATATGTTATATATTTCAACTTATTAATAAATCAAGTTGTGATTCTTCAAGAGGCCCTATCAAACACATGCAAAAAACAATAAGCTAGCCTATCAAAAGTTTCCTTTCAAGAGCTCAGGTCAAAATTCCTGACATTACTGCAAACCATATATTTTATTTTATGACCTTCCAAATAAATAATGTACTGCTAAACTTGTTTCATCGTCATTGGAACTTTTTTGAAGGAACTGCGGTTGTTTCACCGAATCAAGATTTCCTGGATTTCCCTAATTTTTTTTATAGTAACATGCAGTTTTTCTTTTACATCGGATATATAGTTAATTTTCGTTCAAATTAGCAGTATACTATTGCACTATTTCTAATTTTACTTGTTTATGGAGTAAACGAATTCCTTAAAAGACAATCAATATGCCAGTCACAAAGAGTGTCATAATTGTCGTGGTGTTTGCTGTGGTGTCGTCGATAGACGCTTCAAAAGTTGTCAAAAAGTCAGGTAAATATATTTCTCTCTTTCTTCTTAATAAAAATGTCAAATTCTGGCACTTTTTTATTGGTTAAAAATACATATTCCTGTTTACTTGTTATTCAGCTCCAGTGGCGTTTCTGCAGTTTTGTCTAAGGTCATTGTGATTTTTCAAACATTATATTATAGGTAACGATAAAAGAATCACAAAAAAGCTTATCTTTGGCGTGAGTTTTGTGACAAAACACCTTATGTTATCCATGTAACCACCCAACGAAAACGCCATTTTTATGTAAACACCGTTTTTAATTGCACTATTAAAAGCTATATAACGAAGAAAAACAACATATTAAAAGATTGTTTTACGAGAAGAAACCGAGAGAGAAATCTTTCGTTAAAAAACACCATAAATTTTTCCCATTTCACTAGCAATTTTCTCTAGTTGATCAGATTGACATTGGATGTTTTTCAGGTATATATGCGCATCACCATGAAAAGAAATGTGAAGACTACAAGGCCGTAGCCAACAAATGTCACATGTGGAAGGATCTGGGATTCTGTTTTAAGCATCGAAAAGAAATGGAGTTTGTTTGCAGTAAGACATGCAAGTTTTGTGGTGAGTCAATTGATCGTGTTGGTGGAAGGCTTGTATGGAGTAGATCGCCCGTGTAGATTTTGGCGCGAAAATTTCCTTTCCAAATGCACAGGAACTCAACTGCCAGTAATTAATAGAAGGATAGAGAGAAATCTTTTAGGGCGAAGGAATTTCCTGCATAACGTCTTGCTGTAATTTAACACGACATTTCTCCAATATTTAGACTTTTCTTGCGTCTACCCTCAATGCAAGAAAATATCATCCTTTCTAACATCGCTGCTCGTTTCATGGTTTGCTTGTTTTAGATCCAGGTGAGAGTCACTGGACGTACACATCCAAATCCGACGAAAACGCGGAGACCAAAACCATAATAGAGACACCAAATAAACCAAGCCCAGTGGTAGAGGTGATGGGAAAGAAAAAAGCCCTGTATCTATCAAGTAGTGATATCGCAGGCATGCTACAGACTCTCTCATCTCAAAACTATGGCGTCACTGAGAAGCCGACACCGAAACCTAAAGAACTCGCTGTAATTCAAGGGAGAATTCAGAAAGTAGAACCAGTTGTCATCAAAACGGATGCCAAAGGAGAGATGAAAATTAAGCCTACAATTAGTGTTGAAGGGAAAATGAAAACTGAACCAAAAGCTGCTGAAAAGGAAGAATCTGGCGGAAAAGATGAAGGGAAAAATGGTGCAAAAGCTGAGGATAAAAAAAAGAACGGGCAGAATCGAGAGAATAGTTTTGAAAATAAACTTTTGGGGTTGATGAGTCAGGTTATTCGAGGAGGTTCTAGCGAGAAGAAAAAGAAACCCAAAGACAACGCAAGCGAAATAAAGAAGGCCGAGTCTGTCAACATACCAGAAATTATGAAAATCTTACAGAATTTGAAAGAAAAGACGAAGAAAGACAAAGAAAATCCTGTGAAAGAAAAACAGGCGACAGAACAGAAGCCACCAAATGTCGCCAGTGCAGAGCAGAAAGTAAACACAACTGGAAATCAAGTACTGACTGCTAACAAAGCTCTTCTCGCAGCTATGAAGCTCTTCCAAGCCATTAGTCCTGCCTCAAAGGGAAACCAGTCATCGCTGATGGAACAGCTGACTGCTGCAGCTGAAGAAGCCAACGTTGCTTTAAACCTTTTGAATAAAACCGGAGCTGTTGATAAGCTTAAGGAAGCCAACGTACCCTCTAGGGTAGGAAATGTAATGTATAACGTAAAGCTGTTGCAAGAAGAGCTGAATAAAGCCAACAAAAACCAAAGTAATGTGGTAACATCAGCTCCAGTGTTGGAGACAAATGCTACAACTAATAGTACCAAAATGGCGGTTGTGAATGTTTCTTCCAGTAGTCCACAACTTAGTGAGTTTATTCTTAGACTTCAAGACAGCATCACTAATCCTCGAGGAAAAGACTCGGCTCTCTCCAGCTCTGTGAGCGAGAGGGGTGGCGTAGCGATCAGGAAAGAGGAAGGGAAACCTACGCTATCAGAGGTGAGAATAATTGAATTACATGGCATGAATTTTTCATATTAACATTATTCAATTACAAGTTTTATTTTTGAACCGTGTACTCGTCTTAATCTTTCCCGGCAATTTTCTGGGCATGCGCAGTACTGGTTTTCTTCAACATTTTTCATTTCCACGTGACATTGTTGACAATGTGAGAGAAAATGGTTCCTGTGTAGTTTTATATACTGTTAGTATTATATTTTTTTGTTTTTTTTCAATAAAGGAAAAGTATTCTCGGAATCTTACTCTGTCCACAAATCATTTCAATTTCAGATTATTCCTTTTAACATCAAAGTTGACGATGCCGAGTCAGCAACCACAGGTAACTTCAAGAGCAAAGCTCCAACTGAGGAAACGACAAAACCAGATACAAAAGTGACCTACCAAAGCGATGAGCAAAAAATTATGGAAATCTTAGACGGTTTGGACCAAGATGACAAGCCAAAGACAGTTCAAGATAAAGGCAACAGTACCAAAGATATTGTGCTGCAGATTCGAGAGGCTTATGATGATCTTGGGGAGATAATAAATGGGGCTGAAATGCAAGAAGGGTTAAAGGAAAAAAAGAAGAAGGAAGATGAAGACAATGAAGAGGACACGGAAGAAAGTAGCGAGGAAAAGAAAGATGCGAAAAAGGACGAGAAAAAGGATGAGAAAGACAGCAAGGACGAGAGGGAAAAGAAAAGAAAAGGGAAAGAAAAGGAAAAGAAGAGAAAGGATGGAGATGATGTTGATAAGGACGACAACGACGATGATGATGCAGAGTTTTTTGACCCCAACACTAAGCCTAAACCTAAGAAAAAGAAGCCTTTAACCAAAGAACAACACCTTGTGCTAGTGGTTTCTTTGATCAAAAAGGCAGGCCATCACCTTGAAATGATTGGTGCCAAGCGCGTCAAAATGGCGGGAAAAAGCCAGGATCCTTCAGATGAAGATGCGTTCATGCGTTCCTCACATAACAGCTATAACCAAGCAGATTGGAAAATGTTGGCAACACGGCTCGCTAGACAGCTAGGATTAGTTTTGAAAAAGATGGCAGAGAAGGACGAGAAGTACAAAGCAGAGAGAAACCGACTTCAAAGTGTCTTGTCAGCTTTGGCACAAACAGAATTATCAACGAAACACACCTATGAAGACACAAGCGAAGAAGGCGATGAAGAAGGCGACGACGATAACAACCAAGATGAAGATAGAAGCAAAATTATCCACAGCATGGCGACTAAACTTCTCAATTTCAGCAAAACTATAAGTGCAGTTCAAAAGTCTAGTCGAGGAAAACCTGTTAGAAAGAAAAAGAAAGTGCTCCATAATCTTGTCTCGAGGTATCGAAGTTTAGTGTCAAAGATTTTGAGCAACTGGAAGAAGTTAAAAGGGAAGAAGAAGAGTGGCATCCCGAGACGAACGGGAAAGAGAGGAGAAATTGTGAGAGGCGCTGGAAATCATACTTTCAAGACAGTACATGAAAAGCCGGTCATAGCTAAAGCTAACCAAACTGAAACAAAAGCAAAGCAGAAAACTCAAGATACACACGAAAAAGAAAAAACTACAGTAATAAAACCTACACAATCAGCTAGTTTACCTGCTACAGTACAAACTAAGAAGACGAAGAAGAAAGCGGAGGAAAAGAAGGAGATAGAAAAAGAAGCAACAAAAAAGGAAACAATCACTCCTGATTCTGATGACGAGCAAGATGTGGTAGAAATAGTCCACAAATAATCACAGCAGATACTTTAAAAAATAACTTTGATAAATATATATATAAAAAACAGAGAAATTATGATTAGAGTTTATTTGTGAAAGCGTAAACGATGAGCACAAATTGTTTCTATCTTGAACTGCTATTGCAAAAAGATGAGCTTGGTGAGCTTTGGTTTTCATGTTCCACATTCTAGAATTGATTTTAAAATAATACACAAGTTTCGATGATTCATAAATGATAAATAAAATTGCCCTAAAAAAGCGCAATATACCCATTTAGCGTCTTATTTTATTTTTTAACCGTATTTTGTGTTTACTCATTCTTTTCCACCTTTTCCATGCACTGAAAACTGGTACTCAGTTGTTTATCAAGGCCTGGAACAGGTAACCCATTATAAGATTTTTGAGTCGGTTCTTATTTTTCTTTATTAACTCGTCCAATTCTTGATATTTTCTTCTTCTTTTTGAATTATAAACCTTTGTATCCATCGACAATAACACACTTAAAGGAAAAAGATAATTTTTTTTTTTTTGAAAGTTGACTTTGGAAGTAAACCGGAAGTTTCATTTAATCAATGAGCTGTTGTTCCTTACGATGACCAACTTCCGGTTCGTTCGTACACACTACGCGTCAGACTTCTCCGACCCTAACACGGGATTCTCAAATAACATGCTGCAGATTTACTCAAAATGCGTCTTCTAATTTATAGTATATTCCTAGTTTCTACTCTTTTTGTTTATATACCATCGTCTAGCTCAGAACCTAAAACATCAAATGAATATGTCAGTGCAACAGAGGGGACAGAATCTGCGAAGGATTCAACTGTGCTGTTGTCAGTGATAGCAAGAAACGTGGCTCACTTATTACCAAACTGGTTAGGCTACATCGAGAATTTAGATTACCCAAAAGATCGGATTTCAATATGGTAAGGCCAGTATTTTTAAAGTATCCAGTAAATTATCAACCAGCTGCTAAATAACTAATTAGAGTAACAATTAAAGCGCTCCAAGGATTGCAGTTTCCAATTCATTTTAGCTTTTTGCACATCTCTTCTGTCACAAAAACAATAGGTTTAATAGACATCTTAAGACGACTTTGAGTTTAAAATATACAGAACTAATAGTATAACTTACAAGCTTTTTACTAGGAAATCCTCTACAGATTTACATAAAGTAAAATCTCTTTTGTTCTATTATTTCATGCTTATAGGATATTATTCTTCTCTGTTCTAACAAGATTCATATCTGCTTACGTGTCCTATCATTCCAGGCATTCCAAGCGTCTGTCAACAATTTCCTTCAAAGAAATGATGTTTTTCTCGAACAATGATGCACAGTTTTTACAAAATGCTGAAGTTTTTGATTTCCTTGTGTTACTAAATTTTACATTCATAAATTGATGATTCTGATAATTTATTTAGAAAATAGATATTATTAAAGTCTTCAAAGGCTTGCTACTTAGACCAGGTCTTCCTGGGCCCATCCACTGAAAGTATAAGTCCTTTACCCAGTTCCCTGCACCATCTTGAAAGGTGGTGCAGGGAACTGTGAAGGGGATTATAATGTTGACTGTGAAGGAGACTCCATATTGGCAGTAATATTTTTCTTTCTTATCCAGGATCGCTACAGACCATAATGTGGACAACACGTCAGGGATTCTTAAAGAATGGGCTGATATTGTTGCACCACTGTATCATAGAGTCCTTATCAATGCAACAGACTCACCAACCATGTATAGTGATGCATCCTTTGTATCAGAATGGTCTGAATTGAGATACCAACAAGTGGCATCCCTTAGACAACAGGCATTAGATGCCGCAAGAGAACAGTGGGCAGATTATTTATTTGTGAGTTTTAGTTTTCTCATACTTGTGTTAGGAATTAATAGTAGAATGATCACAAAATTTATTGGAGGTTCTCCATAATTATTGCACTGTGGTCATCACATGCCCACGACCATTATACAGCTTGAGTTGCCTGTGTTTAGATGGTAGAACAGTGAGTTTATGAGATAATGATAAAGTAAATTTGTTATTATTTTTACTCCTAGGTTGTTGACTGCGATAACTTTCTGTTAAACGCAAGTGTGCTGAGGGACTTGATGGCAGAGAAAAAGTAAGAATGACACAATGGATTAAATAATAATAGTAATGTTTAACTTTTATGATGTGCAATTTTAATACGTGACAATGGTATATGATTAAAATAATGCGATAAAATATCTAGTATTTTTCTCCTGACCTTATGTCATTTTTCAGTGCAACCTTTTTAGCCATCTACGAATATTTAATTTTGTATAACGGTCATAATTCCAAATAGGATTGACATTGTGGGGCTTGTATTTTTTAGATTATCTAATATATAATATAATTATTCTCTAGTCTAATATTTTGACATTATATTTTGAAAAATAATATTTCTTCGAAAAACTGAAATAATATTTTTTCCCAGGACTGTGGTAGCACCATTAATACCAGTGTTCCAGAACAAGTCAGGATATTCAAACTTCTGGGGTGGAATGGATGAAGATGTATGTTATAATATCAGCTATAATAATATTAGTTGTAGTATAGACCTACTAATGGTCAAATCCTGCACTCTGATTGGCTGAGCTACAAGTTGTTTATTAGTGATAGACAAATAGTAGCAAAAAGTAGCCGGTTTTGAGAACCAAAACTCCTCAGTCCCTCCCCACCCCTTAGAGATTCCAATCCCCTCCATGGTGGAGGTATGGATATTTTCTGGAACTACACAGTTACCCTTCTCAGACCTTCCCCACCCCTTGGAAATTCCAATATCCTCCATGGGGCAGGTATGATTTTTAGCTGAAACTACACGATATACCCTTCTCAGACCCTCCCCACCCCTTGGATAAATTCCCTTTTGAAATTCTAATCTCCTTATTTGGGAAGTGCTGAGGTACTTTTTTTTAGAAAAGGAAAATATTTACATAAAATGCTGTATTTTTTAGGGATATTATAAAAGAACTGATGATTACTTTCCAGTTCTCTATCGAGAAATACAAGGATGTTTTCACTTTCCAATGATCCATTCAACATACCTCATCGACTTGCGCCAGAGGGTATCGTCAAACTTGACCTACTATCCCCCACCCCCTGAGTACAAGGGAGAAGTAGATGACATCTTGATTTTTGCTTACTCAGCGAGAACTGCAGGTGTGGAAATACTAACACCATTCTTCTATGATGTAATGTATTTTTTAACCCCATAATAACACAGGGTACCCAGTAACCTACATGAATCCAAACACATACTGTTAGTGAGGTTCGTCTGTGAATCAGTGACAGAATTCTTGTTCTAGACCCCTACCAATGTAGCTAGATATACACCTACTTGCAAGAAAGTTGTCATACGATATTAGAACATTAGTAATTTAGTGAGAAAGAAATACATTAAAAGACAAAAGAAAAAGCTCAGCTTCAAAAATGATCAGCTTTAATATAATTCCTATCCCATTATATCACTAATGCAAGAAGATGTATATACTAAGTTGTGATTGGTTAATCCTTGCTTGCATTCTTATGTGCCACCTCATTGGCTGCTATACGTTACCTGAACCAGTCAGTGACTGATGTTTTTAATCTCGATTAGGGATCAAGTTGCACCTTATTAACAGAGATTTTTATGGTTACATGGTACCACCCATTTATACCACGGAAAACCTTCCAGAAATCCAGATTCTTTTCACTGACCTCAAACTTGAGTATTTAGGTGAGTTAAATGACAAGAAAATGTTCAGTCAATCAGTTGATCCGTTAATCTGCCAGTTGTTTGGAGGATCAGTCACCCACTTATTCAATCAGTCACTCGATCGTCGATCAAATATTGGGTAGTTCGGTCGTTAGTTGTTCAGTCACTCGTTCTAACAGTCAGTCAGTCAGTCAGTCAGTCAGTCAGTCAGTCAGTCAGTCAGTCAGTCAGACAGTCAGTCAGTCAGTCAGTCAGTCAGTCAGTCAGTCAGTCAGTCTGTCTGTCTGTCTGTCTGTCTGTCTGTCTGTCTGTCCGGTTTAAATTTATTCGAAATGCCACCCAATCCACCCTACTCCTCCTTAGTTATGATTGCGTGCAAGCTTAAGCGTTTTTCCATGCAAACGTCAGCCAATATCCTAACGTCAGCCAATATCCTAACGATAACGGTATTTCATAGTTGACCATCCAGAAGAACTGATGCTCGTCAGTCCTCATGTTAGCATCAAACCCATCAAACAAGACAAGCTAGGATTGGACGAGGTAAGACAATAGAATCCCTTCTTCGTCACGGGAGCGCATGGGTTTATGTGGTGTGTGTCTCGACCGGACCATCACTTAGAATAACTGAGGAGAAGGTGCTACGACGGTATCTTTGAAATTACATCTAGTCGCGCTGCTAATATGACTTTTCTCTGATGTGGTTATGGATTCTATCGCTATTATTTGTTGTTTCTCTCCTATGCTTCTAGGATTTTTCTCCGGTTTTCCATCCTCCGCAATATCCCGCTGAACGAATTCAACACTTCTCAAATTGTAATCGATCGTGCATGGAAGGCCACAGGTTTTTGTCTTTGCGCGCATTTCATCCTGACTCTTTTCTGTCTTTAGATTTATATGATTAATCTAAAGCGACGGCCGCTTAGAAGAAGGCGCATGTTGGCTTCGTTGAAAGAGCTGGGGATCGATGTAAAGTTAGTGGACGCTGTAGATGGCAAGTAAGTTCGAAATATGCATCAGAAAAGACTGAACGAGTCAACACAGACAAATAGTGACAGACAGCATTGACAGACAGGTACACGGGTATACTAATAGACGGACATGCATACAGACATTGTTAGACAGTCAGATATATAGACAGACACAGAGAGACAGACGGACAGACAGACAGAAACTGTTAGGCAGACACGCAGAAAACGAATAAATGACAGTGAACCATTTTTTCTATTCGTAGCTCTTTGACAGTCGATCAGATCAAAGAGATGGGAATCAAGATGCTACCGGGATATTTTGACCCATACAGTAAAAGGTAAGTCATTAGACCAAATAATAACCTGTTATCGGCTTTCGTGACAATGTTGAATGACCTCAAATTATGATCTTAGCTTCTTTAGTTATATCAACCAATATGGCGACCATATCTTGTGTCCATTCATTCTCACCCAAGTAGATGTGTCATGACGTCATAGCCGCCATTTTGGATGACAAACAGCTTTATTTGTTATCAAAACCAGCATGGTGATCATACCTTTTTTCTTGTGTATGTGACGTCTTAGCCGCCATGTTGGATGACAGCTAAATATGAAATGCTCTGATTTTCATTTTGATATGTCAACCAACATGGCGCTTATGTATTTTGTCCACCCATTCTAAACCAAGGGGCTGCATAATCATATGTTGGCCTATTAGCCTCGCAGTAAAGCGTTTCAAAGAGAATTTGAATGGACCAATACCATAATAAAGAAAGCTCATAGCGTCTTGACTTGATGAACGTTTTTATACTTTGCTTTTGTTGCAGAGCGTTGACAATGGGAGAAATTGGCTGCTTTCTAAGTCATTACTTTATTTGGGAAGAGGTGGGTCACTTAATACTCTCTACCGATAGTGATATCGATATTTTTGTGTATTTGTGTATTTGCGTCCTTCCGGAAGTCTTTGCTATTCGTTAAGCAGTAGTAACTTTTCTCGAACCACATCAAATTTCGCTTCTATATTTTATTGATTCGTAATTTCATCTTAGATAATTATTTCATAATTATTTCTACTTTCTTTTCAATGCTTTTTTCAGATGCTCAATAAAGGGTTGAACAATGTGTTAGTGCTTGAAGATGATGTCCGTTTTGAGTCTAACTTTCGCCGGAAGGTGGAAGCGTTTCTCGATGAAGCTTTTCGAATTCGGGACAAATACCCTTGGGAATTGATGTAAGTACCATGTGCTGCGTATCTTGTACATCTCGTTGTACATCAGGCGGTCGTTTAGTTATTTTATTCAGTTCTCGTATCATTATGATTAACTTCCATGGAGCAGTCTCCTTCGAAGCCGTTTTAGTCTCGGAGAGAAGTGGCCGCGTATAGTGGAATGGAATGAGACTAAAACGGCTGCGTAGTAGACTACTGTTTTACCATCGTGCATCATTTTCACCGTCATCACTATCATTATGACCATCACCGTTATTACCATCATCGTCGCCATGCACCATCACCATCATCATGCATCATCATCGTCGTCACCATCATCATTGTCATGCGACATCACAATCACCACCATTATCATCATCATCATAATTATTATTATTTATATATTTATTTATTTGTCTATTTATTTATTTGTTTGATTATTTACTTATTCAAACATATTTAATCACATATTAACCCCATCATCATTACGATCAATAATAGTAATTGTGATCTTTGTCATCTCAATTATTACAATCATTTATTTAATGGCCTACAATTCACTATATTATACTTTGGGTGGCATTTGTCTCCTCCCTACGCCTTCCACCCATTAAGGAAGATTGCTAGAACCATTATTGTTAGTGCATTACATACCCATATGTGGAAAATGGCTAACATTTTGCATGTCCTTCATGCACCACTGAAAAGAATGGGAAAATCAATATGCATGTATCTATAGCATTAATCGCATGTCAAAAGAACGAGGGCATTTTGTATGTACTTCATGCAGCCCTGAAAAAAATGGAAAATCAATGCGCATGTATCTATAGCATTAACCGCATGTCAAACGAACGAGGGCTCAACAAGATGCAAGATGTTAGATTTGTTGTGATGTCATGAGCACGGGTAAAGACTTCAAGCACATCTGATGCAGGAGGGGTTGCACAAAGTTTCCCTTTCAAACGATTCTACCCGCCTTAAATGGACTGAATTCCAGGCTGATTTCTCATTCACGCCAAAGCGTGCTGATTTCAAGGAAACAACCGATGACCACACTTACTGAATGAAAAATTCAATAATAACCGTACTTTATTTGGCTCAGCTATCTAGGCCGTAAAAACTTCCTAGACGATTCCGCTGAACTAATCGGGAATGGCAGCCGTATTGCATGGGTTGATTATTCGTATTGGACCATAGGATACATACTTTCATTAAGCGGGTCGAGCAAGCTTATCGCTGCACGACCTCTTCACCGCATGCTTGCTTTAGACGAATTCCTACCCATAATGTATAACCGGCACAGCAAGTAAGTCAGGGGGGATGCCAGGGGGATGGAATGGGAACTAGGGTGGGGCAATATTTGATTGGCTACAGTTTTGTCAGCCGACTATATATCGCCCTGCTGGGAACCCTGTGTCATCTATATATTTATATGTAATTTATGATTATCTATCTGGTATTAGTTATTTAGGACGCAGAAGGATGAAGACAGAAATCATTGACACAGTGGATGGGGCTAATTACTTAAATTGGGTCAATTATACCTGGTGGACCTTGGGGTACATGATTAACCTTCAAGGCGCTCGAAAACTGATCTCGGCTAAGCCTTTGGCTAAAATGATGGCAGTGGATGAGTTTCTACCAGTAATGTATGACCGCCATCCTAAGTAAGTCACGCAACCGTCACGTTACTGTCATCATTCCATACTTCTTTATCCCCATCATTTTTAGCTACTCTTCTTTGCACCGCTTTGAAGATATCACGCGTGCCCATAACATTAAAACGCAGTCGCTTAAAGATCTTAGAGGTGGTAGAATGCGCATTAAATAAAGATCCTAAAAGCTGTACCAAACTATACTACGGTACTTCCTTCTCAGTTACGTTCTATTCGTAGACCACATTTTTGTCCAACCCTATCCCACTATCTTGATTTTGATTTTGATTTTGATTTTGATTTTGATTTTGATTTTGATTTTGATTTTGATTTTGATTTTGATTTTGATTTTGATTTTGATTATTTGATTTTGATTTTGATTTTGATTTTGATTTTGATTTGATTTTGATTTGATTTTGATTTTGATTTTGATTTTGATTTTGATTTGATTTTGATTTTGATTTTGATTTTGATTTTGATTTTGATTTTGATTTTGATTTTGATTTTGATTTTGTATTTTTCGCGTTACCTGTTTTTTCTCGTTTACATTAATTCCATGCGTCTTGCAAATGAATGCCAGCCAGCGTTAGTGTTATAGTTTTTGCATGTAAATTTTTACGAGTGCCACTGTGTCGATGCATGATCATGTGTCTTAAATGTCTTTGCATAAATGTGCCTTTTGAATGCGTCTACGCTCTAAGCCACCCCAATCGATTACCAGTCTTGTTTCAATTCATGAAAAGAAAACAGGACTATCTGCGTTTGTATCATTCGTATCATTTGTGCAAAGGGAGAACCTCACTCTAGATTCAAAGGTTTTGGTACTGGATAAAAGTTCAAAGCGCAAGGGCATCTGGGATTTTTACTCGAGCCGGTGGACCACAGTAAAGCAGTTGACTTACGGAAAACAATGTAGATTGCTGGGTTTCTATCAGACGAGAAAAGTCTTTGAATCTCATCATCTGCTTCAAGTGGTGGTCAACACTGACCACCATGTGCCATTAACCAGAAGAAAATCTATCGAAAACTTGTGATTCAGCGTGATTCCGCACGAGACATTAAATGATGTCAAGTGAAGCCCAGCAAAACTACAAGAGTATTAGTAACCATTCCAGAAGCTTTAGCAAGTTATTGTTCTCCCCAGTCCCAAACGCGTTTCTCAAGTGAGCTGCTGTCTTCATCCTTTTACGTCATTGTAGTGTCGTGACGTCATCATGCCCTGTATGTTTATCAGTTATAAGTAATGTGATACTTTTTGAATGATCAATGCAAATGCTATAACATTTTTTTTGTCCAACAAAAAAATGAATTTCAAATATCTAATCCCACACTCGCGGTGTTTTTCGTTAAGGTTGAATTTTTATCATGTTTTGTACTTTATTTATTTGTCCTATTTGAGTTTAATTCGCATGATTTCGCGTGACCTCAGAATCTCATGGTACCGTGATTGTGGCGTATCCAAGAATTCTCATTGGATGATAAGTGACCTCGCTCGCTGTGTTTGGTTTAACGAATGACGTAACTATCGTACTGTGAGCGTGTCACACAAGCTAACTTTTCCGATACTCATACGAATTCTACTCTATCGATGAGAGTGCAATAATACTATTAATAAATGATTTACTTACATCCCTTAAATGTTTTGTCATGTGCAGTAAAGAATGGTCCAGCTACTTCGAGCCAAGGAATCTGGTTGCCATGACAGCGGAACCTTTACTGATCTTCCCAACCCACTATATCGGCGACCATGGTTACTTCAGTGACACTGAAACGGAAAGTATCGTTCCTGATGATGTTCTAAGTAAAAAAGACGAACTTTGATATTTATTGAGTGTTAGGGTCTTTAGTGAAATCAGTGAAAGTAGAGCTAAAATTTCAGGTATCCACCTCAGCAAAAACAGATAAGGCGATGTTTTTGGGATTATATCAGGTCTCGAACAGGTTCTCAGCTCTCAACTGTTTATGACCACGGGGGAAGAAACAAGCCTTTAGTTATATAGTTAGTATGGTCTAACTTGATTCAAACGTCGACCTTTCGTCGCGTGAAATGCCATGCATCTATTTTTAAGACTCAATACCTCAGCGGCTACGATTAAAATACGACCTTTGAATCAGATGTCAATTAGATTTGACGCGTAAAAGTTCGACGTATGAACTGGACCTTATTTCAATTAAAATGATAATCAATCTTTTAACTGTAATATCTGTAAAACTGAGTTAAGAAAATTTACTTTCAAATTTGCATAATTGTTTATGGCAATATTCAAATTTACTCTAAGACTAGATTACAATTATTTTCTTTAAAAAAATTTATAAAAGAATAAAATATTGAAATCATAGTCTATTTAAAAATATACTAGAGTGCATGCACTTACTAAATAGCACTCATGTCAATTTAATTAGCACTATTTTGTACTATTTAGTAATTAGTGTTTCACGGATTAATTGTTTGCACTCTATTCTCTTGGTAAATCATACTCACTCGGGTTTAGTAATTATAGTGAAGAGTTTTTTGTTGTTGTTTTTTTTTGTGCTTTTTGTTGTTTGTTTTTCATTTTTATTTGTTTGTTTGTTTGTTTAGTGTTCTTGTTGTTGTTCAGTGTTATATTTCTCTGATTAAATCTAGTTTTGTAATAATAGGCTCTAAACCTTTTAAATTTTTGTTTTGCGTAAAAGAAAAAGAACTTATATTTTACAACCACCACTCCTCATGCGGGGCTCTTCCGTGAGGTTCCCTCCACTCGCTCTACCACTTTGTCTATATGGCTTGCCTCGTGCACTGCATTAAAACATCTATTGTTAGAAATTAAAACTCAGTATTCAAATCTGTCCCAGGGGCCGTTCCAAGGGGTGACCTGCGGTGAACAAATCATCCTCCTAACTTCACAATTAGTCTTAGCTTTTTTGAACGAAAAGAAACATTTGCGATGTAACATATCTGTATTTATTTATTTATTTATTCATTCATTCATTCATTCATTCATTCATTCATTCATTCATTCATTTATTTATTTATTTATTTATTTATTTATTTATTGTGCGTGCGTGCGTGCGTGCGTGCGTGCATGCGTGCTTTGCCCTCCCCTCCCCTCACCTCACCTCCCACCTTATTTCTGGGACCACGAATTCCATTCCATGCATCCTTCCTCTTATCATTTTTTCATCGTTCAGGAAAAGTTCATTTTTACAATAGTTTTAGTTGGACAGGAAAACACAACAAATAATCCCCTAATCCAGGCTTCCTAAATTAGCGCATTGTTCCACCACCTACACTTTGTTTTTTCCTTCATTAAACATGTGGAAAATGATGGGAAACCGGATTCAACGACATTTCGCTTCTTGCAAACGGAAACGACCAGCTAAAGACTCACATAGACTAAACATTCTTTCCCGAAAACTTATCTGTTTCGGGATAGTCATCACGAATGAGCTAGATTGTTTTTATTCCACACGTAGTTTTTATTGCGTCACGCAAGATTAATCGAGTATTTCACCCTCCTTCGCTGGCTATCGAGCCATGCACTGACAGATGACCTTATAAAAGTATCAGGAAAAACAAAGAATAAAAAGGGGGAAAGGAAAAAAAGGAATGGAAATGAAACTTAAAGAATCATGCAGTCTACCACGCTCAATTTTTATCCTTATGCAAATTAGCGAAAATAATGCTCAGTTCCTCAGCATTGCTTAGACTTTTTTGTGTTGTTTCCATGACAACGTTTGATTGACTTTGGTCGAGTAATTTCTTACATAAGACGTTTTTCATGTGTGTCCCTGACTGTATTTTGACGTTTAAAAAGACGAATTGCTTGAATCATTTTAGATTTTTTAAGTACCATAGGTAGGTACGTGGTGGGTATATGACGAAACGACGTGACTTCAGTCGACATTTGAATATCAGGTCACGTTCTCGATCCTGGTCATAAGTCACTTGTCCATCGCTTTTGCTTCAAACGAAAGAACATTCGCATTGTATACGCTGCAAGAATTTGATTTGAATTCTTTATTTTTTATCGTGTATTTGACGACTGTTACCAAATATTTCGTTTACACCCCCTTCGGAAAAGCATCGGAAAAATTCGGCGTTGTTCGGTGACGCGTCGGTAGCAAGGTACGTCATGTAAGATTCATCGTGAAACAAGTTCGCATAAAATTTTAATCTCACCGCTGGCTTGAGGTTGTCGTTTACCACCATCTTGGCTTTGAAATTTCCATCCTTACCATCTACAACAATCCTTGGACAAACAGTCAATTTTATAAGCAGAAGAAATACATCGGACATTAGATAACACCTAGCTTGAGGTCTTCGTGACAAATTATCTCAAATACGATCATCGTTTAGTTGTGGACTTTACTGGATTTGCCGCCCTTTCCGCCATTGCTGGCGAGTTGCACGAAACTACTACGTTGCAGGCACATTAAAATTTAGGCTTTTCTTACTTATTTCCTTCATGACTGCCTATCCAGAATGTCCGACCGTTTGGCTGCTAAAATAAAGGAAAATGCAGGGAAGCCGAAGTATTCTTCACTTAACCTAAACCAGACATACAAAGGCAACAAAGTAGAAATCAAAACTTCCACAGGTTTGTGCTTGTATTTTATGCGTTTATCTATAATTTAAGGCTATAAACTCAATTATATAATGAAAAATGAAGGATATCTTGAACGTTTTTATGTTGGCTTAATTATTTTGGTTTTTTACATCGTTTCTTGGTCTCTCTTTTGCAACTGCGTAGCTGAATACAAGCGTAGTTTGTCGTAAGGGAAAATTATTTTCTTGCG
Organism: Actinia equina; assembly: GCA_011057435.1. Classification (NCBI taxonomy): domain Eukaryota; kingdom Metazoa; phylum Cnidaria; class Anthozoa; order Actiniaria; family Actiniidae; genus Actinia; species Actinia equina. The sequence goes on along the minus strand of WHPX01001324.1, from coordinate 463,746 downwards.
CAGATAAAATACGACAGTTATTCTAATGAATTTTTGGTATTGTAGGGGCAACTCGCCATGGATTACAGAGTCTGGGTAAGATCGGATCCAGTCGGCGAATTCCTCCTCCAGCGAACTTACCATCTTTGAAAAGCGAGAATTCTGGTAACGACCCAACAGTAAGTTTAGTACCAAGCGGTGGAGGAGGATGGGGAAGCACGAAAGAGAAAACCGAGTCATCAACTCCACAGAACTCTTCTCCTTCTACAACTCCAGCTCCTCAGATATCACAAGGAAGTGTGCCAACTACACAGCAGCCTCTGCTGCAGCCTCAGCGGCCTATACAACCATCATCCTACCCCTCTTCACAACCGGCAACTCAACCACAGTCGCAAAGCTCGGGGCCAACGCGACAAGACACGACAACGACTACACAAGAAAAATCCGAAGCACATGCAAAGACGTGGGGCACTATATCACAAAGCGAGGCTGGTGGTCAAGGTAAGGAAGATTGTAGCTCAAAAATTTATTTTGCAAGAATTTTTAAGTCGAAACATTGATTTTGAGTAGCGATCTATTGTTGTAACTTTCGCGCTTTGTTTGCTATCCCTGCTTTGATGCACGATTAACATTGATGTTATCCAATAGCGTAGATATTTGTATTCCTAAGTTATCTGAATGTAATTTTAACTTGTACGTTATGTTTTGCATCTAAGACACGAAAATTTTCTAGGAATTTTTTTTTTCGGAAGAGGAAAAAAATTTGACAGATACTCGAATCTGACACAAAGCGTGACGTTATAAGAATAAATTACACTTGTCAATCGTAAAACAATTCTTACGACGAAAAATTGTTGATCATAGTTTTGCTACATCAATTTTTTGTGGGGTTGTAAAACTATTTTAATTGCATGTAAAGGAGAAATATCCTGAATTTAACCAGATAATAGAGTTTCCTGTTATTTAGAAGGTTGAGTGACAGCTGCGAACAACATTGTTAGTGCTTTGTTTAGCTTGAGATTAACATAATGTAAACAATATGCATCTTGCATTATGATGGAATATTATTTTTCTCAAGACAGGTGATGTAAAGAACTCCTTCTTTGGTTTTATTTTATTCAATTTCACCTGTTCTAAGTCAGTATTGTATTTAGCATTTTCACAAGATCTTTGCTGTAGGTTTTGGATAGGCTTTTTATTGTATTATTCAAAGAAATCTTCATGATTATAGAGAAGCATAAGAATTAAATTCACTAACATTTTCAAATTCTGGACACAACCTATCCCTTGCATGATACCAAAATCTATTTGTGGTGTTCAAGCACTAGTAATTTTACCTTAAACTTAGGTAACACATTCCTGGTCTAGCTATTAACTTCAAGCAATTTTGCCCTTCGTTTGATAAGTTTGCATTCATTATTTTTAATTAGCAATGTCCCACAGGTTGCTACTTTGAGGTTAATGTTGAATGGAAGAAAAAAATATTTTGGATTACATAAGACGCAAATTGCAATAGAAATACTACAATTCTTCCTTGTTTATTGACTTTTGTTATTGCCTTAGGCAGACATGGAAATTGCTTAGGGACTGCATTGGACATGAGAGAGAAATATTTTTGTGAAAAAGAAATAGTTGGCATTTTTTATTGCATAATAAATGCATATACTCTTGATGCTTTATTCAGTGTTATTTATCTCCATGTTGATATTTGAATATATGGAAGGTTTTATTCTTCTCTGCTTAACATAACTTTAACCAAAAGGAGAGGAATAATGATTGTAATTTTTAAGGGAAGGAAATAATCTAGTAGACACTGATGGTTAAAAAATCCATTTTTTAAACTGTTCAAACTATAAAAATGTGAGAAAGCAGTATCCCTGGTTCAACTCTTTTATTAATGTAGCACAAACATGAAAACATAGAAAATTGAAAACATCGTCTATCTTGAAATTGGAAATTTCACTGTATCAGATAAGAGTCTATAGGTAACTTATCATGATGGAATATTTATTTTCTTAGAGTGTTATATAAGTGGAAACATAAATGATTCTCAGGTTATCTTGAACCACCAACTCTGCTGGTCTTCAAATTAATGTTCCTGCACTTAGAAAATTTTTATCATGAGACAAAAAAATGTTACTCTAAAAAATCGTCCTCTAAACTGCTATCTTTCAAAGAACTTTCCTAAAAAGGACCTGAAAAATTCTATTGCTGAAAATTTTATATTTTCATCAAATTAAAAGCTTTTCTTGATTTTGAAGATTTGGTATTTTTCCAAAGATCCACGTCTAGAGATCAGAATATTTTATGTAAGCCAAAATAATTATGCAGTTCTTTAATCTTAGTCATCAAACAGACCTCTTGGCTTGTCTAGATGAAAAACATTAGCATTTTAAAGAAAACCAACTTGGCATTTATTTTTGTTTCAATGAAGCAATTATACATGGCAAACACTTCAACTTATTTTCCTAAATGTTTGTTGCGTTGAAGTTCTGTTTCTCAAACTTAAGCATAAAAAGGCTCTTAATGATTTTGAATTTTTATTTTAAAAAAGACATTAAGAAAATAATATTTCAACCAAGATTTAAATTTCTGATTTCAAAACTTTTGCCTCCAGCAATTATCAAACCAAGAGATCTTTCAAAACGTTTTTCAGATACTATGCAATGGGCTGATAAGTTCTATAAATCCAGTTGCCCAGCAGAGTACTGTGACCTATGTGACCACTAACCTATGGACTACATAGTGAGGCATAAACTTTCACTAGCTCGGAGCAATATTTGTCTTTTCAATATTTGAAGATTTTCTCATAAATTACATTTTGATGTCAAACAGTTCTTGTTATTCAACAAGTAGTGGTTATTCTGTGAATCTAATTACTCGCATGACATGTTCAGTACCTGGCTTGTCCCATGAATATTAATGTATTGCTTTGACAAACAAAGAGAAAATCCTATTCTAAGCAGATGTGAAAGAGCCTAGGCAAATTTTGATAACATTAAACTTTTTTAATCTAAAAATGACTGTATTAGAGAAGAGTGATACTGTATATAGGTTTATTTGGAAGTTTAGGTGTCATTAGGGCAATATGCCTCTTAATTGACCCATTTCATAATGACATCAGAAGTAAATAATCTAGTGTTTAGTTGACATATATGCTTGTTTGTTTTATAACAAGATTTTTTTTTCCTTTAAAAAACTCATTCATTGGAATCAGTCCTAATATTTTCATTTGTTTTTTATATGTATATATGTTTTATTTCATATCCTCAATTTTGAGGGCCACTTAGAATTTCTTGTTCCTCTGTATGGCACATTGAATTACCTCTGTGGGGTAGTTGAAAGGACTATTGTGTCCGTACAGAGTGGCCCCTAAGTAAGATGCTAATGATCAAAAAATTAAATTGTATTAAGAAATTTATCCCCAAATTGATCCCCAAAACATGTACAATAGTCCCCTTCACAATTCCCTTTGCCATCTTGAATAGGTAACTGTGCTTTTGCATTGAAGTGAGATGAATGGTGAGCTTGCAATAATAAGAACCTTTTTTAACACCTTGGACAATGATTCATATGTCTCTATCATTGCAAGCTAACCGTACGTCTTGTTTCAATGCAAAGGCAAGACTACCTTTTAAGAACTGTGAAGGGGACAACTTAAAATTACAGTAAACTAGACTTTGGGCATTAAATGATCACTATTGATATTCTTTTCGTACAGCAAAACCTTACTCTCACCAACCAACTCCATATTTCAATCGGGAGTTTCCAACCTTGGGTGGGCCAGACAATGGAGATACAAAACCAGAAAGAAAAGAATTTTCTCATGGCCAAGCTCCTATTATTCGAAATACTCGTAAGTAATCTCAAAGCTGTTCAAAAGCTAACAATATTTTTTCTTTTTGCACCAGCAATACAATTTTAAATTCCCTTTTGTGCTGACAAATACTGTGGTTTTTTGATATTCTGCAAACTCGGACGATTAAGGGCTTATTGTGAAATCGAATTGTTTTCAAACCTAAGTGGCACTGACTGATTATTTTTGATTGATGGCAGCGAAAAATCAAAATTCAGCATGCAGCTCCCAACTACCGCTCTCACAGAATGTGGAAAACGACAGTAATGGAAATAAAACTTCAAAACCCATTGTGAGGAAACTAGAGCATGGGTGGAACTTTCGCATGTGGTTGCCAATGTTTGTTTTTTTAATTATGTATTAAAATTATTTATGTTGACCAGACTATTAGATTGTTTTCCAGTATGGTACATTCGAGTGTGCCAAGATAAATTTTCATGGCATAAGCAGGATTTATATTCTTGTTTGAATAAGCATGGCTGCCATGTTGTAAAGCTACATTGACAGCTTGGAGAAACCATTCCTTATAGTGACGTTCACTCAACCTGTCAATTATGTACCCCTGCTCTCAATGTACTTTACATATATCTTATATTTGCGTCTCATATTGTTTTTCAGACGAGCCTCCATGGATGGAGCGCAGTGGTCCAGGTAAGTGATCCTAGTCTTGCAAAATAAAAAAAATCAAATCTGGCATTTTTTTTTTGTGGGTGTTTTTCATTTGTAGAATATTAATATCAACAAGTGATGTAAATATTACAATTTAAGGTCCCCCTCCACATGGCTATGGTCGAGATCATGACATGTTCAATGGTGGACCAGGACGAGGGGACTACCATAGGCGACCACCTCCAGATTTCCAGGTAAGATTATGAAGTTATTTTTATTTGATGTACAAGGTATTCCCTCCAGTGCTTGCTCTTCTTCATCAGACCAATTTGCTAGGTGTGTTGTCTACCATTTCACACCACATGTTATTCCCTGTAGAAAAATCCTTTTCCTAATAATTAAAAAAAAAACAACACTTTAGGTAGAAAATCATTTGCCTTTGGTTTGTTAAACTTTAGAGTGGTCTTACTAAATCCAGAAATTAGTTAGTAGATCTAGTACATCTTATTTTTGTTTTCCTTTTTGACTATTTTTACACATTAACAATTACTTCTGTTTCACATTTGAAGTAAAATCATTCTATCTACTGTTAGTCAGTATGTTTATTAATAATCTAATGTTTGAATGAAATGTATATTATATTTATCACATTGCAGCACAGCAGAGGCCACCATTACAGTAACAGTCAACATTCTGCACAAGGAGGCAGACCACCACCCCATGGGTACCCTGCACAAGACCAATATGGAAGGTTAGACATCTTTTTTGATCTTATAGATGTATTTGGTAAGCATGGGTGAAGTATGCTGCTTACACGTCGTCTTTCACAGCTGTGAGTCCAAAGGTCCAGGTCACTGATTCGAGCCCTGGGGACACCATATATGAATTGCGTTCGTTTGGTGTGTTGGGTTGAGTATAGAACATTGAATGTAGTTGTAGTGTGTGTGTGTGTCAAAAGTGTCCCCAATTAGTGCCAAAGAGCTAGAATGACTAGACACTTAAATAAAGAGATTCATTTTATTTTATTATTTGTGCTATCTAAAAATTACCCTTGAGATAATCTTCTTGCTATTTACTCTCATAGACCGTATCAAAGACCAGGCCCTGGGCAGAGACCAGGGATGCGAATAGACAAGAGATATGAAACTGACAGAGACATGGACAACAAGCCTGTGATTAGACCAGCAGTTCTAAGACCAGAGGACATACAAGCGATGGATGATGAAGATGATGATGGGGGATGGGCTGGTGCTCATGGTGAAGTTGATTACACGGCTAAGCTAAATTTTGAGGATTTTGATGAAGAAGAGAAGAGCAAAGGTGACCAAGAAGAAGGAAAAAGCAAACACGAAACTGATGAGAAAAAAGTTCAGAAAGCAGAGGAACCCTCTGCAACAGATACAAAGAAAGAATCTGACCAAGGCAAGGAGTCGGCACATTTCAAAAGACCACAGGTAAATAGAGCCTTGTACTGGTAGCTTTTTTTATTGTTTACAGGTGTACCCAGTTAACTCTTGACGTCCAAGTGTTTAGGCTTATGTCTATCAAATAAACCAATCTTTTTATCCAATTACACTCAACAGAGTACAATATTCAGTCAGAAAAAGTTGGATGATAAATGACTTGACATTTTTTCTTGTCTTAGTATTTTGTCTCACCCTGTTGTGGACTCAATAAACTAGCCACCTGAAATGCATCCTAAATTGCCTAATGATTTTACCCAGGATACTGATAGACCACCTCAAAAGCCAAGATCTGCATGGGGAGAAGCACCTCAGGTGCATCCACAATATGGAGAAAACCAGTATGGAAGAGAAGCCAGGTCTGGACCCCCTCAGAGACCATTTGATGGTCACAGACCAGCCCAAGGTCAAGGTTATCATGGTGGCTCAGCACCGTGGAACATGCAGTATCCACCCCCACAGAGGGGTCAATACTCTCCAGTATCTGGGTCACCACCTGCTGACAGGGGACACCCTGGGGGAACATCACCCAAGCAAGATTCAATGGGTCCACCCATGAGAAGGGAGGATGAACCATTATCAGAATGGGCTGCTCGTAAGCAAGAAATGCATGCAGCTGTAGAGAGAGCCAGGATGAGGAGAGAACAGGAAGAACAGGAGCTTCAGGCAAAAACCAAGGCTGCTGCCTTGATGAAATTAAAAGCACTGGAAGAAAAACGTGGGAGAGCTCCTTCTGAGACGTCTGAAGAATCTAAGGAAGGCGTAGCAGAGATATCAAAAACCAAGTCTTTAGAGTCTGGGAAGTCAGAAAGAGAGACCAGAGGTGAGGAAGTGAGAGAGAAGAATGATAAAGATACTGAACTGCCATCAGACCAGAAGACTGTGCACTACCCTGCACCGCTGCATTCAGACCAGAAGGTTCCACCCTACAGAGCTGATGATTCCTCCAGGCGAAGGAATGACAGTGACTCCAGTGATGCATCAAGGTCTAGTGGATCTCGTCAGTACTTCCAACATCAACAGAGAAATATCCCTCCTCGCTTCCAACAGAAGAGACAACAGCAGCAACAGCAATACCAGCAACAGCAGCTTTATCAAGCTACACATCCTATGTCACAGCCACAAAGAGAAGCTTTGGACCTACACCCTGTCCATGGTACCGACTCTGGTAAGTTTAAAAGCTGATTTCCTCTTTTATCCCTCAGTTCAGTATGTTTATATCATGGGATATATTATGGCGCACTCAGTTTGAATGGGTGAATCAAGATGGGTGTAGAGGTACAGTAGTGCACTTGCAAGCTTTAGGGCTAGATATCTCACCATCATATGAGTTGAGTTCTTTAGGTTTCTCACTTGATTCAAGTGTTTTACACTTTTTTTTGCTCCCCTCCGCTTGAATTCCAATTCAATCTTGTAGTGCGTGCCCTAACTTTGATGAGCCCAAAAGTTGTGGTTTGATTTTGAATAAAGTAATGCTTGGTTTCAGGTCCAGTGTCTCCATCTGGTGCAGGAAAAACAAGCCGACCCACAGAAACTATAGCTCCTAAGAGGATCATGAAACGCACAGATAGCAGCAGTACGGCTGGAGATGATGTTGCTAGTGTGAAGTCACTCGACAGTACAGGTGAAAGAGAGAAAGGGTCCAGACAGCGAGCGAATTCTGGTACGACATCTTCTCCATCTGAGCAAGAGTCCCGAAAAACTGATGCACGTGACAAGGGAAGACCAGGAGACAGTACGGTGAAGAGTGTCGATAAAGAACTAAGAAAAGATGTCTTGGAAGAGAAAGAGAACGAAAAACGTGATAAGACTCCTATTGAACCAACAGGTAAAGGCAGGTCCGATCAAGAACCTGGCACAGCTCCGCGAAAGCGAGAATACCGATCTAGCGACAGAAAACCAGAAGAAGTGCATAAAAGAAAAAGGGACGAAACTGAAGAGGATTACGAAGAGAGAAGGAACAAGATGACCAGCCGTGACAGACAGACAGATGGGCGAGGACGATTAAGGCCTGGATCAGGTTATCGAGGTAGAGGTCGTGGTATTGCACGTGGGAGATCTGATTATAGAGTCGGCGGGAGCGATAATCGTCAACGAGGTATGCGAGATACTCGTCAAAGAAGGGATTCGAGAGACAATAGAGATTACAGAAAGGACGAGAGAACTGAGAGAACACGAGAACCACGTGAATCCCTGAAAAGTGAAGATCGTAACAAAGACTCATCAGATAAGATATCAAGTGAGGATCGGGAAGTGAAAGGAAAGATAGAACGAGCGCCACAAAAGAAAGATGAAAGAACGCAACCTAATAGAGAAAGCCAGGAACGAAAACCCTCCTACCAAGAAAAACCTGCCAAAGATTCTCACGAGAGAGAAAAAGGAGAAAGAAGAAATGAGAGACCAGAGAAAAGGATGGATAGATATGAGAGAAAGGATGAAAGAGAAAGGGTTCAGAGGAAACCCCCCGATCAAAGAAGAACTGATGGTAATAAGGAAAACAAGGCAGAGACGAAAAGGGCTGTCTTTCCGGCACGCGATGTAAGAGAAGAAGAACACTTCACTACACAACGATCAACTCGCGATGGCCAAGATCGCAGACAAGAACGAGAGAGATATCGAGATCAGGACAATAATTATTACAAGGATAGACCTCGTGATAGAGACCGCGATAAAGATCGGGAAAGAATGAAGCCCAGGGATCAGGATCGCATCAGAGAAGCACCCAGATCGTCACGTGGTCATGAGAGGAACCATCGAGGTGTGCCGCATGTTCGAGGCAGGGGAGCAGGTTCTACACGGGGTGGACGCATAGGCAGTGGCCGTCTGGTTGGAAGTGGGAGAATCAGTCAGAGGACTCCAAAGAAAGAAGAGCCGGTGAGTGAAGAAGAAGATGTTGACGACAGTGGAAGTGAATCGAGTAGCTACACCACAGCGACTTCAGCGTCTGAAGAAAGAATAGAAGATAAAGAAGAAAAGCCGAAAGAACGACCAAGAACCACTAGTCAGTCGGGATCTACTTCACGTACTCCAGTAAGATCGACCAGAGGTTCAAGAGCGAGAGGAGGTGGCTTTCCACGCCCCAGACGAGAGAATGAGAAGCCTCCACGGTTCCAGAAGCAACAGGAGAGAGCTGCAGCACAGAGAGGAAGCTCCAGTCGTGGTGGATACCGCAGCGGGGATCGCGGAAGTAGGGGCAGGGGTAGAGGACGAGGACGTGGCCGCGGTATGCCAAGCTCAAGAGATATGGATGACAGAGAAGGCGGGTCAATACAACCAACAGAAGATTGGGAAGACGAGGTTAATCAAAGTCCAAAAGAACAAGACAAATCAGGCGATTCACACAAGCGAGCTCCAAAATCAGGTGATCAATACTCGAACCGTAGAACCTCATCTCGTGACGAGTCTGGGAGACAAGGTGGCCGTCGAGATGGAGGGCCATCCAGTACAAGAAAAACTGATTCTTTTTTAGCCGAAAAGCAGGTAAAAGTTGAAGGTTCCAAGTTAACGACCTTGGAGTCTAAGGGGGCTTTACCTGCTGCAAAAAGTACGGACTTGGCGCAAGGCAAGAAAAGTTCTGGAACCCCTAAAGAAGAAAAGAGGTCGGACTACAGTGCGGTGGATACTATCGAGAGTAAGACTCAAAAGCGCACTGATTCTGCCGCTAAAAAAGCGAATATTCAGCTGTACGATTTACACAACGTGGCTGGTGTTATCTGCATCGATGATATCCCAGACGATGCATCTGATATCTCATCGAGTGGGTTTGTGGAAGTTACCTCGAAACGAACCCAAAAAGAACTCAAAGAAAAACAACGAGAGGAGGATGAGCGACGAAAGAGGAGCGAGGAAAAAGCCAGTCAAAGAAGCTCAGAAAAATCCGAAAAATTCAAGAAAAGCCAAGCTAACAAACCTCCAAGGTTTAGCAAACAGCACCAGAATTCAGCTGCCTCTATCAGCCAAGGCAAAGCGATGGCTACCAAGTCACCGTCCGCTTTGGTCTTGGACGGAATAACAGGCCTGGTGAGCTCAGAAATCAATAGTAATTCCTCGAGTACCAATTCGACTAAGCGAAATAGTCCCGTTACAGTCGAAAGGCCACCGTCGCCGCAACCACCACCCGTGTTTAATGCATGGAATAAACCTTTGAGTCTCGTTACCCCAGCTAAAGCTCCTGGAAGTTCTCTGGCTATTGCTTCTAATGTACCGGATCCTCTCGCTGTTGGCAGTGGGAAACCTTCAAGGCAAACTCAACCGGTAAGTCTGATATTACACACAATATTCTCTACAACGGCGTTGCTACACAAGTTGCAAGCGTGTCTAAAAGTAGAAACGGATTCTACTTCTTGTGTAACACTGATGTCTCGCAATATTTTGCTCTAAAGGTCACACGCTGCAATGCTCCATGCAGCTTGTGTCGCAACACCGTTCAGAGACAAGTTGAAGAGAAAATTGTTCCGTGTAATCGCGCCTTTAATTTTGCTGAAATAGGGAAAGGGGGAGTAGCAGATGTAGTCACGGAAAGGGGGGGGGGGGTAGGGTCAAACCTATAGTCTGCATGTTTTTTTGAGCCAAGAAGAGAGAGCCAAGAATTTATGTACTAAAGCTTGCGACGGAATTGAAGTCGGAAAAAGTTAATGTGTGAAACTGCAAGTGAAAACCGCTGGGCAAAAGGGTGAACACAAACAAAGCAAAAGAAACTTTCCGATCATTTTGGTTGTGACGCCATTCCGACTCTCATTTTCTGGTTTCTATTTGTTCATGAGCTACTTCCAACTTCAATTCGGTCGCTAGCAAAAACCAGGCAGGGAGAGGACAAGATAAAGGGTTGCTAAAATCCGGGAGTCCAGTTAAAATTTAAAGACTAACTTTGTTATTTCACCATCGTAGAGCACTGTCGTGGCTGTCCAAAACTCACTCATCAATTCCAACATCGAAGACAAGTCTGCCGAAGACGAACTGAAAGAAATCACTAAAGAAATCGAATCGATGGCTCCTACAGAGGAACAAGAAGAGGTCCAAGAGAAGACTGAAAAGAAATCAGAACATTCGACAGCTAGTAGTGGAGCGAGGGAAAGACGCCACGATGGAGCGAAAAAATCGCAACCCAAACCACAAAAACCACCGAGGTTTGATAAGTCGTCAAAAAGAAAAAGCACGACGGAGGATGGAGCTAAGAAAGAATATGCTAAAGAAGAGAGCAAGAAAGAGAAGAGTCGGCTCATAGCGAAGCAATCGGTAAGAATGCGTCTCGTTAGCGCCAGCTAGTTAAAAGAGTCTTGTCGGCTAATTTAGAGGAGTGTACTTAGATCCCACGTAATGTGAGTCATTTCGACTTTTTTTCTGTAAAGCATTCCTTAATGCAAGTGCATGGAGAGAGAGAGAGAGTGGGTGTGTAAAGGCTGATTTACATGGTGCAATTTTGACCACACGAATTTCTTCGTGTAAATCGACCCTACAACAGTGTGTAATTTGAATAGCTAACATCTATTTGACCATCGTTTGTCTTATACAGGATGTTGAACCTTCAGACGCAGCTTCAGCTACCAAGAGAACGCCTGTCGTAGAGGAGTCTTCGATTTCAGATGCATCTTCATCTGACAAAAAAGTGAGCGAGGTCGTAATAGAGGACACCCCTTCAGAAAAGAAAGGAATACATATTACAGAAAAAGATGAGGCAATTAGAGTAAGTATTCATTCTTGAGTGTTTTTCATCTCAAAATTCTTGCACATGAAACGTCTCTAATGCTGGAAGTAAATTGTCTTGTTGAGGATAAACAATATTCCAAGCATTAATACTCTTAAAATATATGGTTTATATATTCATACCTTTCTCTAAATGTATCTACAGGAGAGTGAAAAAGACAGCGTGCCACGAAAAGATTCAGATTACAGTGTGGACTCAGAGGAGCAAGCCAGTGAAGACGGTAGCATGTTCAGCAATAGTAGACCTTTATCTGTGGATATAACTGACTCGTCTGAAGAAACACAGGACCGTCCACCCACGCCAGTATCACCAATAATCATCGCAGAAATGAAAAAGAGGATGAATGCTGCGTACATGGCGTGGCATCAGACTCCCTCTACCTCGGTTGGTCTCACATCAGCATCTATGGAAACCACGCCATCTTGGCCTGAAACGAGTTCGCCGTCAGTATCAATAGAAAGTAAAGATGGGAGTACTATAGTTAAAAGTAGCGCTGACACGACGAACGAGTATAGAGAAAATACAGAGGATAGTGTTAGTAAGGCTGATGTAACCAAACCCACAGAAGTACAGTTCAGTGGTAAAAAGCCTGGAGGAAACGAGCAGCAGAACGTATGTAAAGTCAAACCACAACAGCAACAACAGCCTGTCAAACCACAACAGACTTCAACTTTAGCTCCTGCCCCTGGGGAAGACAGAGGACAATCTGATTTGGAGTCCATGGTTCCCACACAGCCTGTCCTTCCTCAGGAACATCTGCTAAGACAGAATGTACATAATACCTATCCATTCCCGATTGAAGCTCAAATCTTACAACTACAACAGCGTCAACCACAGCAGTTCATCCAGCCTTTGCAATCAATGCCCCAGTCAGCACAAGTTGCAGCCAACAACTATCAGCTGTCTCAACAGATGCATCAAGTGCGCCAACCGACTTCCGCTTCTTCTCTAGCTCAGTCGCCCCAAGAACTGTTCCAGTCTCCTTTCTTGACTAGTAATCTTTACCCTGCTGGTGGGTTTTCTGTGTCGCAGCCCTATATATCACTCACTATGGTTGCCACGACAACAACCCCATCGTATGTGTCAACGTCTACGAGAACACAAGCAACGTCTGTGATGGCATTACAAGGACAGCAGCCCAAGACCATGAATAGCTCGATGTTTGGTCCATCTGGGTCGCCTGCTCAAACTATGTATATGCCATTTGATCCTCAAAGCATGGGAGGCACAGCCACACTGTTAAACTTTAACCAACAGTCCCAGCAAGCTCAACGACAAATGATGGGGAATCAAGCTTTGGGGTTCACTGATGTAATGACACAGCAACCCCACGTACAGCACGCTCCACCTGCCGGAGCACCTCAACAGATTCAGAGCACATTCTCCTTCCACACAAAACCACCAAGTTTTGACGGCCAGCAGGGTACGTCTATAAAGTCAATGGAGCCAAGTCACGGAGAGTACAACCAGTCGCAGTCTGAAATGGTCAAGCATATTAATGCCAAACCATTCGAGCCTCCAAAACGTATTTCAACTCCGACACCTTCCAGTTCGACTGCTAACAGTGGAATGGGTCTACTGACCTCTGCTGTAAATCCTAACTTAGTCCATATTGGACCAAGCCCTCCGAATATGGGACCACTGTCACACAGCCCCCCGATGCAGACGTCGTACATCTCCAACAGACAAGTATCAATGTCACCAGTTGATCCAAACGTTTCATTTGCTGCTGGCACCAATTCCTTTGCCAAACATGCTCCCATGAGTCATTTCCAACTTTCGCAGCAACAACGTCAACAAACACCTGTGCAGCAGTTCACGCCATTTCAGTCACAGCCTGTACATATTAAACCACAACAGTTACAGCAACATCAGACGATGAATATTCGACCTCAGGGGCAGCCAAGTCAACTCCCTTCCCAACAGCAACATAATGTTCCCCATATGCCAGGCTCTGGAGTTCCTCATCAGATGATTCCCAGGCAGTACGGACATGTTGGGCCTTCACAGCCTTCTGTGGGTAACCAAAGATTCCCAGGGCCTATCCAGAGACCACCTACCTCTGTCGCCCTACAAGGAATGCCTCCAAATATTTCACAGCATCAGCCAAGGCCAATACAGCCGCCCAGACCCATACGACAGCAGGCCCCACGTATGCCCCCTACACAGAAGGTGCCTATTGTCTCTACACGACCACAGTTTCCGCCTCAAGTACCTGTAAGTTCTCAGTCCAATCAATTTAAAGCCATGCAACACCAGAAAATGTTGGCAGAGACGCGCATGTTTTTTGCTACAGATCCGCAAAGCAGACAAAAGTCACCAGCGTCTGTGAATGAAACAAGCAGCTCAAATGAGCTTAAGGGACAGAACCTACAGCAGCAAGGCCAAAACCCAGGGCAGGTCTTTCCACAGACTTATCCCAAGCAGCAGATGCCAATGCAACCGATGGTTTCAAAGCATCAAAATGCACCAATTCAAGAAGGTTTGAAGATGTCTTCACAGCATAGGCAAACCCTGCAACATAAGCAGGTGCCACTGGCGCCGACATCGGGAGTGCATCACCAAAACAAATCTCCACGCATGTCTCAAGAAAACAAACCCAAGCAAACTAGCCAAGAGAAAAAAGAGAAGAAAGAAGAAAACAAGTCGCATATAATTGAACTACCGAGAAAAAAGCCACAGGATAACATGAACAAGCCAAAGCCAAATAAAACGGACTCGTCAAAATCAGAAGATGGTAAACGAGCTAACAGAATGGATGGAAAGCCTAATACCAATAAAAGAAGTAGGCCAGTACGTATCACACCTATGATTCAGAAACCTCCCCAAGGGGGTGCGGGTCCTCCCAGGCCCACCAAACCAAGACCTCAAGCCAAGAACACCAGTGTGGGTGTTCCTCCAAACAAGCCAAAAACAGATGGCACTGCAACGACAACAGCTACAACAGTAGCAACTGGAGTAACAACAACTGCAACAATGCCCAAGCCTCCTAATGATGCAGTTGTAAGCTCAAAAGGCAAAGATTTAGAAGAATCAAGCCCCAAGGATCCCGAAGAGGTCAAAATAACCGTCAACCCTTTGACAACAATGACCTCTTGAAGCAATATGAAGTGTCGTCTGACAGAACTTAACACAAAAAACAGTAGCTTTACTGTTTCAACTACTGTCTTGCCCCGATGACAGTTTTTGCTCTAATTTAACGAGTTTCACAATAATAAATAATAGTGTGCCTTCAAATCAAAATTACATATTTGTTCGTTCATTCTTAATAATTTGGGATCTTTTGTAAAACAGTTAGTTTAGATAATTACTTTTTCCAAATTTTTGAGGCTGGAAAATTCAGTAATAATCAAGTGTTGTACAAAGATTTGTAATAATGATAATTTATTAGTCACCTATTTGGACACCTAAACCGCGGAAAAAGTGAAAAGATGTTTTCGATATTGATTTGCTCAAGAGCTTGTAAAATTTGTAAGTTACCTTTGAAGAAAGAATAAAGGCGACTATCTGAGTGACATGGATTCATTTTCTGTCTCGTAGTCTAAATCTAAAAATATATATGCTGCAATGTTTTTCGCTCCGACAACGAAATAAAGCTAGCCAATCAGAACAGCATTTTCCGTGGAAATGTAGTTCAAAACGTGACATCGCTAAAGAAAAAGCTACAGAAGGCAATTGATTTTTAAAAACGTTTCTTGTATGTTTGGCGTATAAAAAGAATAAAATAAATGAAGATAATGGGATTTAACAGTGGCATTTCTACAGAGTAGCTATTCATCCAATGGAATTCCAAATGGAATTTAGGAGTTGATTTTTGCGGAAGGAGGGAACCCGAAAAACACTCAAAGTACAGGAGAGAACCAACTAACAAATTTACTCGCATACGACACCGAGCTAGAAGCTATAAAGAAGGCTTCTATAAGACTGAAGCGAGATGACGTTTTACCCCCGTCTCTAGACCATAATCCTTTTCACACTGCTTTTGTTCTTTAATTATGACTATTGTTCCAGTATTCTCAGGAATTAAAAATTTTAGTATGAAAGAATTTTAAAAGCTATTATGGTATAGAGTCGGGGGTAACATGTCATGTCGCTTAGGCTTATTCAAGTCATTAAACCCGTGAAATAGATATTGGGCTAATACACTTAGTAGACCCTAAATCCATTGTTTTCTTTCGTGTCTATTTGACTATTACACAATGACTAGTATCTTTTGTTTCACGTGTTTTAAAATACCTTCACTCTATCTGAGAAAAATAAAGAAAAAATGAAAAGAAAAGTTCCCCGAGTCATAAATGCATATATCAATAAGCAAGAAAAGTTCTTGGATTAAAAAGTTGTAAGAGGAGCTTGGGAAATGCCAAGAAGCTAATAAGAAACGAGCGACAGAGGCCGAGCCGAGATCTCGGCAAAGCGGGCTAGTCCGCTTACCGGGCTGGCTAGCCTCCATATAAACAGCCCCCTAGTATCTATTTAAGTTGTAGTGAAACTTCATGCAGTACATAAATTTCCTTTTTTTGATGAGCTTTTCAACTCGCAACTCAACAAAGTTAAGTCACAAAGTTAAGTCAACGGAGATAACTCCACCACACCGGATAAACTATGATTCCAAAGCAAAGGAAAAGGGAAACAATACTGTGAGAAGAAAAACAAGGAGACTCCAGAGCGGACCCCTCCGAGTCGAGAGGCGCTATTGTAGCGCAACCGATGAATTTGTTGGTGAGAGACGGACAGTTTCGCAGTTTTTTGCAAGAGACCTAGCCATCCACTTGTTTGGCCTAACAATGAAAAGACAAAAAATAGAAATCAGTCGATCAGCCTGAAGTGAATATATCATATCACTATTACTATATGACAATTATCATGAATGACTTTTGAAAATATAAATAAAATAAAACAAACAAAGAAAACATTGTCTTTCTATTTATTTCCTAATCTGTTAATATAGGAATATAGACCAAATATAGCATGTAAAGATCGGCTGAGATGATAAACCTTTTCTGAAATAGGGAACATGATGCCATGTGGTGCTCTATATCGCGTAGTCCAGCTTTGGTAAAAATAAGTTTTGTTTATCATGCCTTATATGGTATTGTTTGTACATAAGCTTTTTTTCCCCCAATAGTTGTACACGTGACCGGGTAATAAGTTTTTGATAATGGCTGTTTGGGGTGCCTGTGGTTTTAAATCTCCTGCATGTGGCATACCTGTGGTAGATTTGAACACCTTCCTCTCGAACACACACCGCCTTCTTCAACAACCAAAATATCTTTAAATTTTGAGGGAAACGCTGCAAAAGTTGCTTCTCTCAGTAATGGAATTAAAGTTAAACTACCAGAGAGAAGGTTGTCGCTCAGGTGAGCTCCAAATCGACAGAATTCCTTTGGAAACTCCGATGTTCTTGTTATACACACGGTCAGGCGCCATACCACACGTTGCTATATGGAACGATCTACTTGAACATAACTATTTTACTCCAATACAACTAACTCTACCAACACTGTGAGTATAAAATATTGTATATCAAGTTTAATAAAATATGGATAAATAAGTTAGAAGAGAGACTTTGATCATTTATTGAAGGCCAACTTTATGGTTTTGATTGGGATAAAATTTTGGGAATTAAGTTTAATCGAGTTTTATTTTCCTTTCTGCTAAATAAAAGAGTCTAAGTAGTGTGATCGCGAGGTCAAAAAAATAATTGCAAAATGAAAAGTCAATAGTAAAACAGGTAAGTCGACCGCGAAGGGACTCGAACCCCCAATCTTCTGATCCGAAGTCAGACGCCTTATCCATTAGGCCACACGGTCATCCGTAGGCTTATCAAGTTTAGTTTGTTTATATATACCATTGGATGACCAGTATGATTTTGCTCTTTTCTTATATTAATTACGAATCATGACAACAAAACGTAATTTCGATCCAGGGTAGATCAGCCAAGTATTGAATTAGTCAAAGGACTTGATAAAGGAATTCATTCATTTATTGGTCAGAAGGTTAGTACACAGGGTACCCAATGGAACTTCAAACTCGCTACGCATGGATACATGCCCGAAAATATCTTTTAACTTTCCTAAAAAGATTTAAACAGCATTTCTTGGTTCCTTAATCCTCGATTTCCTCAAAAAAATATAATGAACAAAGTAACCAGAAGTTGGGTTAGGGAGTTTTTATATATGTGGGCACGACAAATTTTTAGAGCCCCTTTTCATGTACCAAACAATTTCGTTTCCCCACCCACCCACATATCTTCATCACCACACCCACCTCGTCATATTGGCTTTCCCTTAGGACACCTGCAAAGGAGTCTAAGGGTTTTAATCCAATAATGAAATGAATTGTTGTTGTTGTTGTTGAAGACTTTAAGTGTTCTGACTGTCCAAGACCCTGCAGCAGCTTTACCTAGTGGTTACAATGAAGATAAGTCTGTTTCTGTGTGGAATGCTGGTGGTAGAAGAAAGGTACGTTTGTAACTGAGAGTAGCTCAGTAAAAAGGTCAATGTTGTGCAATTCAGTTTAAAATCAAAGTTGTCCCATTTCAGACCACATGAACATTCCCTTGAGTATTGTAGAAGAAAAAGACCGATTAGCTTGATGGCTCAATGTTGTCCCATTTTAGACCACATGACAATTCCTTGAACATTTGATAAGCCAAAGATCTTTTCAGCTTGGCTCTTTCTCATATCCAGCTGAATAAAAACGTTTTGTGTGTGTGTTTAGGTTGACGTTGCGCAGTTCAGTTCATTGCTTCTCTCCTTCAGACCCAACGGTTATAGAGTGTCTGTGTGACACGATTCCTTCCAAAGGACAAACACCAAAAAGAATCAAGAAATCAGTGGACAGAACATTAAAATACCTAGACGAGATAGTTACGTTCAAAGGAGAAAATAAAGTAAATGAAACGAAAGTTTAAATACTAAATTTAGCTGAAAACTAGACTTTCTCAGAGCGATGTCTCGGGCTCAGTACTAAGAACTACTACAGAAAGCTCAAATAAATAACCTTAGCACAGAATTCACAAAACAGTTACTAAGATATTTTATCAATCGTTTGCTAAAAGAAATTATATCTCTAAAGATACATTTTTGGGGCCTTATAAAATGTACTTAGATTCTTTATTGATTTTTGGTCGTAGGAGCTTGAAAACTGTAGTTTGCTTGGAGCAATAGAGGGATCGGATTCGATATCAGAACGAATAAGATCTGCAAAGGAAACTGCAAAACGACAGGTAGCAGGTCAGTGATGAGCTATTTCATAAAGTGTATCCTTTGGATTCATTATCATATTATGTATGATTATGCATTGGAGAAAACACATTGGATGCATGGATTGAAGTGTCATGTGATTCTGGGTTACCTTTATTGTACAGTCTTTGCCATCATATATTTGTTTAATGTTTTTTAAAGGTTTTGTGTTGCAAGGATTTGATGGTTCGGCAGATGATTGGACGAACCTGTTGACAAGAACCGTGGTATGTATGACCATCAAAAGGTGGCTATTTTGTTTGAGAAACATTTAGCTTTCTCCTAGTCCAGAGTTGGACCCATTTTCAAAATTATTTGATAATTTATATTTCAAAAATGAAAAATAAAACCGTGTGCGCACAAAATAGAATGAAGACTTGCCAGTTTCTTACCGCTTCTTGGTTTGTCTGCGCCGCGCGCCCATTGAAAAAAGGAAGTCTAGCTCGTCGTCCAGCTCTAGACTATACTTTTTATTTGTCTGCCTGAGGTTTTCCATTTGTTGAAATTTTGCATCGAATTATTACTTTTCTAGAGCGAATTACCAGAAAACAAACCTCGTTTCATTCAAGGAATAAAAACACCAGGTATCTTTATTTATCCAGGAAATATTTTTATCCAGATTCTTCTATAGGTCTTGGTTTTCAGTTTTTTGTGTTTTGTAATTCCCTTTCAAGCTCAAAATGAATAAAGCTTTTCTTTCTTTTCTTAGACGATATCATAAAAGCTGTTGAATGTGGCATCGATGTCTTTGATTCCAGGTAAGACTGTCAAATATCGCAGTGATCACGTAGTTACAAATGACGCCATAATTACCTTGTTGGTGGACGTCAATGGTATAAACCAAACTGTTAAAATTAAACATATCGTCCTTCGTTTCCACTTTTCTCGGTGGTCTGCCAATCCTCACGTGCTTTACAACTGCATAAAGCACGCGCGCGCGTCTTCTATTTCTTTATTTTTGCACTTCTTTCTTCTCAGTTTCCCTTACCAAGTAAGTGAAAGAGGTTGCGCCTTGATTTTTCCATCGCCAAACAAGAAGTTTAAACCAGAATCAAGTCACATAGTAAGCGACATGGCTACCACTGCACCAGAAACAGGAAGCAAGGAGGACAAGGATAAAAATAATGATAACGAAGAAGGAAATAAGAAAAATGTGTTTAGTTCCACGAAATACGAAATCGACCTACACGATACAAGGTATGATATTGACTTCCGTACGGGGTTTTAATTTCCGGTTTTATGACGTCATGTCGAACAGTACGACTTCACTGTACTACTTGGCTTGACAACGTAATTTGTTTAGTAAATAATAATGCACATCACTTTCTTTTTAGGTTTAAAAGCGATATGAGTTCTATAGACCGTTGTGGGTGTTACTGCTGTACAAGTCACTCGCGGGCGTATGTTCACCATCTTCTTGTTACCAAGGAAATGCTTGCAGAGGTCTTACTTATGATGTGAGTAGGTTTAAGATCATTTATTAGAGCATTTGCCCAAATCACGTACGCGACTAATAATTGTATGTGGGTGGGGTCGGTGCGGCTCTTACCTTGTCTCTTAATGGCTTCTTTATTCAAGCATTGTGATTGAATAGAGTGCTCTTTCGCATAGTCTGTTTGGTTAAAGCTCTATAGCCTTCAGACGGCTTCTCTAGCAATGTGATTGGATAAAGCGCGCCAACGTATGTATTGATTGGTCGAAATCTCCTTCATTCAAATGGATTTTTGACGGCCATTGTGATTTGACGGAATGTTCATTTTTACTTCGTCTTCTCTTGTAGGCACAATATGCACCAATACTCCAAGTTTTTTGAACAGATGAGACAAGCTCTTAATGACGGTAAATGGAATGAGTTTAAGAGCCGTTTCTAGGGCTTTTTTACTATGATCATGGTATATGCTATTCCAACTTTACCTCTGTCTCCATGATTTCATCACAAATAAGACGAGAAGAGGTGATTCAAGAATTTGCAATTGGACCATCGGAAAAACTAGTCCAGAACTTGACCCACTTTCATTTATGTTTATTTAGCTGATCCGAACTAACGCGCGAGGGCGTGAAAATACGTTGAGCCCGCGCGCGCCTCAAATGAAAACCCCAAACGAAATCATCACACATAAAACCCGATTTTTGCCGAGCCACTTTACATACAGTTAGCCAAATTATTCTCCTTCATCAAATAATCACGCTGAATTGTGTACTAGCGTTTATTCCTTCAATGTTAGCAGTGATACAGTAGCTTTCACTCCACCTTACGCAGAAAATAAATATCTCAAAATATGAGTCTATCCTAAAAGACACGTGATATATTAATAAATAGATTGTAAAAATACAGAACCGAGAAATGTGATATCACTTAACAATTACTTAGTGTGATTCAGTATATCAAGTGAAGAACAATTTCAAAAAGGTGAGATTGAAGTGAAAAAAGATTTTCAAAGCGTCGAAGTCAAAATAAAAATATATATAGTCAAAATTCACATTTTGGATACAAGTCTGGGAGTGGATCAACTTACATTGAATATCCACACACTATTACATGAATACCATATACTGCACGCTATTTTTATCAAATAAATTAATACATAAAAATATCTGAAATGAGCTGTGCTCTAAAAATAACATTTTAAAAAAATTTGCTTTTCTAAAAGATATTAAAACATGGCTTGATTTGCCTGGGAAAATTTAGTGAAAAGTGCTTCTTAACTCTGCACTTTTGCGAAATCTTCGCTGAATTTTATATCTTGTTTTATAATATTTTGTTAAAAATAATCTGATGCTAAACCTCTTAATATCGCCAACCTATCTAAAGCGACCACCTTTGTAAACCGACGACAACACTGGTCAACGTTTCAAAAAATATTAGTGTAGTACAAAATGCTTTAATCGCCAAATAATAGTCGGTGCCTACTGAGATCCAACTGCCTAATGCTTACACGTCATTGGTTATGATAAACCACAGGGAACCCAAACCACTTATGGTAAGCTGTTTAATATTTTATATTACACACCACGTGATTTATTTATACTATAGAAATAACATTTGTTTTTTAATACGCAGTGAACCACATAAATCTAGGTGTTCTATTTTAAAAATCATTTATGTAGTACATCGTAGTACATACAAAACTGGTAAACTAGTAAACTACTTCGTTTGGGTTACCTATGGAATAAGGTTTACTTAAGGATCTTTTACTACTAATAATAGTGTCTTAGTTTCAGGATCAGTGTATGCTTGACGTAACGTCAGTATAGCCATAGCATTAGTCATGCCTTGGATAGATGTATCGTTGATTTGTAGTACTGTCTGACCTTTTCGTAGTTTGCCGCATGCGTAGGCTGCGTAAGGTCCTTCCTGGAATATCAAAACCAATGAACAGTTACAATGAAGTTACAATTGCTCTGGAAATTAGTACTCTCACGCAATTCCGTGTAAAATTTGTTATGTTATGTCACGTTATCATGTCACGTTATGTCATGTAGCGTAATGTTATGTCATGTCAATCCATAATGGACCCTTTTCAAAATCATCTTGAATAAAAATATAACATGGAAATACTAAAGAAATGCCACAAATTCCATGGAGTATGATTTTTTTTTTCATGTTAGCCTCACATTCAAGATAATTTTGAGAAGAGTCCATCTTAACAATCATGGTGGTGAAAGTGGAATATTTTTACTCATATCATATTTTATGTCATTTTACTTATAACTATTTTAACTGAGTCATGCTCTAAGAGTGCCATGTGCAATACAAAGTCTTTAAGAAAATGTTTTAAATCGAAAACTTTTCTATTTATTTTAATTCATTCAGTATATAATTAAACTGTGCGAAGGTGCAATATCCTGGAATAGTCAGAGTGCAAAAACTTTGATCCGTGGAGATACGTACAAGTTGATTGCTCATTAATTTAATTCATTCAGTATATAATTAAACGGTGCGAAGGTGCAATATCCTGGAATAGTCAGAGTGCAAAAACTTTGATCCGTGGAGATACGTACAAGTTGATTGATCATGACTGATCCGGCTCCATGAAAGACGCTGCAAACGTTGGCTTCCACATAAAACGGCCACTGTTTTGCTAAGGTAACAACACGTACACTTAATAGCTACCCGCAACAAAAATTGTTTCCAGGAGATAGGATGGAGTATGAGTGTGTCACCTCTTGGAGTATGGGTGTGTCACCTCTCCCTCGATCGATTCTCACAGCCAAACAAATTTCATATCCTTTTTCAAAAAAAGGCATTGGCAACTTTCTAGGCACGAGAGTATCTGATATAACCACAAATAGCCCAAGGTAGGTTTCCGTGGTGCCATTCTCATAAAAATGTATGGCGAGGAAAAAACGTTAAAACGGGCTTGATCAAGAATCAAAGTATGCAGGGCGAAGGAGGAAATACTCTTCAAAGGTCATCTAAGATTTCTTTATTTTGACGATCTTATTGAGGTTTTCAAGGACTTTCCAAATACATTTCCTTATAACATGACACCACAGAAACCTAGCTTGGTCTACCTGTGATATAAGTATATTGTCGGATTTTCGGCGGCAAGAAGTCTAACGACGGGCAAAAAACTGAACGAATTATCAGGGAAGGAGGCAGAGAGGTTAGTACGATGCCGTACAGGATTTACTAATTCAACAAATATGATGACGAGGTGACGACAAGCGAGAAAAAGAGGATAAATATCGGTTTAATTACCTTGACCAATTTGACCTTCACAGGGGCGTTTCTCGACGAAGTATCAGAACCACCTTCAAGGGTAAGCCCCAGTCCCTTGGACGTCTTTTCTATCTCCACATCGTAAGCCTCGCCATGCTGGGAATGCATGGGCTTGGCTGACGGGGAAACTGTCAAGGAGGGTGGTGCGGTTAGTAAAGTTAGGTCTACGCTGCTCCTTCGCGAGTTATTGGTGGATGATTCCTAAAATGAAAAAATAATAATTGAAATAGAGACTTAAAATATCTTTCTCTTCTTCTCCGATAGAGAGCTGTCTCTATGACTACTGTAATCGTACTCTTTTAATAAGAGAATGGATTCGCTAGGAACTTGACCGTAAACTTAGAGATCGACTAGCTATGTCCCTCTTTCCTTGTTGGATTGGATTTTTGGATTACCATTGCTTACCCTGCTTTGTTGACGCAGCTCGAGGAGCTCCTGACTGGCTCGCAGCTTTACTTGGATTCTCTTTTGTTGTTCCTTGGGAAGATTCTACCAGAGCAACAGATAATGTATCATACTTGTCAGTATCTTTTAGTGGCGGGCATACTAAGATTATCACTGGTTGATTTAGGATTCAGACTATTGACGATATTGTAATGATAAGGGATTTGGGCTGCAGAGGACATGCAAGGACGTCTAAAAAGGTTCTAAAAAGTGATACCTAGAGTCGGTCCACTGACAATATTAGATTCACTTCATTAGGACATAATGTTTACCTCTAGCCTCATAGGAGACTAGAAATTTATTTTGTTCCATATACATGAAATACCTTCCTAATGGCTGAGGTAAAGAAGTAATATTCAATAGAATGACGTAGCTTTTATTATTTAAATAATTACACCAAAACCAGATATAAACCTCTTGCAGGGATTTTGTTCCATATACATGAAATACCTTCCTAATGGCTGAGGTAAAGAAGTAATATTCAATAGAATGACGTAGCTTTTATTATTTAAATAATTACACCAAAACCAGATATAAACCTCTTGCAGGGATTCTCAGAGCTTTTCGATTCAGAGGACAAAATTTATGAAATTTCAATTCCCCCGTGAGAGTAAAGTTTGGTTGTGGAAATATCCTGTAAGGGATTCATAAGGCTTTTGCCTTCTCTGACACAAAAATATTATGGATGCATGTTTTTGCACTTACTATTAAGTTGCTGTCACTGTTACTCTTCAGACCTTTCTTCCCTTTTACCATTGACGTCTTCTGGTCTTGTTCTTTCTCAGAAGGCTTCCCAACCCCGTCCCAACTCTTTCTATTCGTGGTCGAACCTCTCCTCGACAAACTGTTCCCAGCGTCTGATGTATTAGACCTTCTGTTATAAGCCAGGATCATGTTTTGAACTGACTGATTTTTGGGTGCCTCTTCAACATTTTGGTTTATGTCATATTTTAATGTGGTTTCTTTATGGTCAAGGGTTTGGTCCCAGTCTTTGGCGCTTTCTGGTGTTGTCACGGTACCCTGTTTGGAGTGAATACGGATTCCATTCACGGTTTCTGTTCTTTTATCACTTTCTTGTTTTGAGCCAATATAACAAACGGCTTCCAAGCCTTGGCTCGTCATACCTTGAAGATTGGGACTAGCGTGACTCCTACTGCTACGTGCTGTTGTCACGCATTCCTCAGCCGGAAGAGTGGCCATATCTTTTTTAATCGTCACTTCATCATCGTGATTTGAAACAACTGTGTTGCCTTCCATCTTTGCTGGATTTGAATTCATCACTAAGTTGTTCTTTTGTATAAACTTCACACTGTCTAGTCTTCCTCTTTCTATGGACGTTTGAGTATCATAGAGTGTATTATAGGAGGACCCCGAGGGCATGCTTTCATCTCCCCAGCTTGTGCTTTTCTCAAGACCCGACCGCGTTGTAGCGGACTCTTCCATAGCAAGGTACATCCCATCATAGACCTGGTCATGGTAATTACTTGTCAAGTCGCACACTTCAGGTTTACGTGAAACAACAGGCCCAACGTTGTTTCCATTGCTGAATTTACCGCTTTCTTTAGGATTGTTGTTTTTATCCACGACTTTTTGTATTGGTGTTGGACCATTAGACGAGTTTAATGGAGAGGAACTATGTGGCGTACTCTCAAGTCGTGTCTCTGTACTCTCAGTATGCCGTCTGAATTTCGTACTGAAATCATTCTTTTCTGAGACAATGTTTCTTGATGTCGGAGAATAGGGTTTTGGCGATATTGGTGGATTATCAGATACAGGAGAGGTAGCAAGAGAGCCGCTATAAAAATTCTTCTCACTAGCTTCAGAGGGTCCAGTGTAGGGTGTATCAGGATCTTTTCTTAATGTCGCATCATTTTCTACGACTTTGGACGAATATGGATTTGGTATTGGAGGGGGATTATTCACAGCAAAATCAATAACTTTAGGGTCAACATACTCGTGTCTTTTTCTATCACCATTAATATTTTTCTCCAAAGGTTTCTTATTTTGACGAGAAAGTTGCTTAGCTCTTTTGATACTATCAACATCAACATAATCGACTTGCTGATGACCACTATTTTGTTGGTCAGAATCACGGCTTTCCTGTGACGCTGGATACAATTCCAGGGAGGCATAGTAGTTGGATCCTGGAGGAGCATCAAACGTTTTAATCTCATAATCACCTTGGGTGTCCTTGCGCTTGTCGTCATCATATTTATAAGAATCCTTAGCTGTATGATCTGCTGGTTGAGAAATATACGGCTCTGGTTTTGGAGGAGCGAAGGCAGAGTTTGCGGATGACTGCGAGCTACTTTTAAGTGTTTGTTTGCCCTCAAAACTGATGTTGCCATTATTTCCTTCCTTGGTTTGATCTTCTGTTTTTGCATGGTATGGTTTTGGTTTGAACGGAGCTTTTGGATTTAAGGGTTGTTTTCCCACTGCACTTGAGCTGTGCTTAGAATCATCTACTTTCTTAGGTGAGGTGCGGTAACCATTCATTAGTGTTGATGGCAAAGCATAATCATCCTCATCAACCACAAACGTGCTTTCATCATATTTTTCTTCAGAATTTTCAGAATGCGAATGTTTTACCTTTTCACCAGATACAAAACCGGTCGGTGTCGTGTCCGATGGAATGCTAGAGTGTGCCTTTCCGAAATCATGATTTCCCAACTTTTCTCCAACCTCACCAACCGGCGTTCGTTCTAGAGAGGTTCCTGCTTCGTCTTGTTCGTCTTTCTTCTTGACGACTGTCACGTGATATAAATTCGACGATTCCTTAGAAGCTAAAGAATGATCATGTTTATAAGGGGAGTAGCTTCCTTTGTTAAATTTATTAAAAAATCCTCGTTTTTCCTTCTTTGTCTCAGAAATCAATTCAAACGAGTGATCAGACGAAGAAAGGTAATCGTTTTTCGTCTTTAAATCACAATGTTCCCTTTCTGATGCTGTATTGTCAGCACTCTCTTTAATCGATTTCTCTGATTTCTCTGAATGTTTGTGGGATTTTTTGGAGTCTTGTTTCTTGTGTGGCGCATCTTTCACTCTATCGTTATCCCCAATGACAAGATTCTTGGTTATTTCACCATTTGTCACAGCGTTGTGTTTTGGTTTCCGTGGAGACGAAGAAGAGAGAGGAAAGACGGTAGTGAAGTCTGATGGAGGGGACGGTATTGAATCCTGACAAGTGAACAAACAAATAAATGATAGGTAATAACCCCAATAAAATCTATATTTAAAAGTATTAGAAAACATTTATGATAACTTGGGCCCGTCCAAAGAAAGCAGCTTTGGACTGCCTCCACTATACACGTCCTACAAAGGGAGCATCAAGAACATTATTCTTCTCTGCTGCAAATGGACCAATGTCTTAATAAATTCTCGACAACTGAATTTAAAGGGGTTTTTCAATTCCGTTCGAGATGTTCATAGCATACCTAAAAAAGTACTTTCAAATATTATGCTATAAACGCCTCTTGGCCACTACTTTACCCTAGAATCGTTCAGTGTATCATCATCAGACATAAAACTTAGCAATCCTTCCTTTTCTTTCTGTCTATGGACGGTGCTAAAAAAGGAAGTATAAAGCTATGTGAGAGGTATGCGGATAAGGCAAAATGATATCCTCACTACACCCACACCTTTGAAGCTACTTTTCTAAGGTTATTTTAAACCATAAGATGGAACAAATTTAAAAGTTATAAATTTTTTGAGACAGAATGAAACCAGCCTGTGAGAAAAAGGGTATACCGACGCGCCACATGCATAGTTAATTGATAAAGCATGCAGCAGAAAAAATGCTCACCTTGAGAAGTTTCATGTTGTCCGGCAATACTTCTGGGACGCGTGGAGGAGTAATAGGACGAGAATCTAGAGACTCCTGAAGCAAAGAAAAAGGCATTATTTCATCTACCTTTGATGCACTCATCTACAAACCAAATGAAGATGGCAATCAAGTTACTTATCATAATACCTTAGCAGAGCTCCAGCTAGATGATGAACCATGTTCAGAATAGCTTGAGACGCTGCTACTGTATGAACGAATGGAGTGGGCATCTTCACGATGTTGAGGAGAAGTAGCTTTGCGTTTCTGTATATAAAAAAATTCGTAAAATATCTAAATGTAAGAAAAGAATGGCTAACTGAAGTAGTACTTACCCTGATGGCTTCGATTTCTCTCTTCAGGACCAAGTCATCAAATCGGTCGATATCTCTAGGGTGGATGAACCCACGAACCTCAGACAACAACGAAACCTAAAATATTCCAATAAGCATCGTATGTAAGTCATGAATTTAATTTATTTTACAATCGATTTAAAAGCGCGCTTACAGAAACTTTCTGGTAAAGTGTGCTCACAAGTATCAGTCATACCCTTTCGACCTAAAGCCAAAACGAAGGGCAGAATTCGTAAAATATGTTTACTATTAAAATATCTTCCGATAAGATTGATATTTGTATTTACACATTAAATCTGCCCTTTCTGAACATAATCTTCTAGCAATTAACGATGTAGAACCTGTGTTGGTCGTATAACAAGTGGTTATTCTAACAAATTGGTTAGATGAATTCGGTACCTTGGCTGAGGTGTTGAAGAGACTGAAGAGCGCCAAAACGAATGCGTCCACCGAAATGAAACCCTTAGAATACTCCTCCATATAGTAGGTCATTGTTCCCAATTCATTTTCATCCAATATAAGTCTTGCTTGATCTTCTGCTAGGCTTTTTGTAGAGGGCCCAGAGCCATTGTACAAAAGCTGAGAGCCTGCAATTCCATGGCTGAACTTGGGTTTCTTTATAAAAAGAAAACATCGATTATGAAAATAAAACTACATGAGCAAAAAGCTTAACATAAACGAAAACATCTTACTTCTGATCTTTCTGTTTCAAGTCTGGATCTTCCTGCTGTTGTGTGGCGTCTGAATGGAAAAGAAAAACAGACAAAAGTCAATTTTGCAAAAATTGCAAAAATTGGCGCGAAAATGGTACGCGCCATATAGTTGGCTAGGCTAAATACTAACGATGATTTTGATTGGAGAGTGAGGTTCCATTAGAGCAAAGCTGCCAAGTCTCTTCGCTTCTTGACAGAATGCAAATAAAGATGAAGTCAAAGCGCAATACTGTGGCTGAAAGGCCCTCCAAAAGGTAAGAATTCTTGTATTTATTAGTCCAATATAACTCAAAATTCATTGTTAATAACTTTCCCAGTCATAATATTTAGTATACTTTTGAGGTTATCTACGAAATAAATGACATAATTTTTGCTTTGCAAAATTCATTTACATTAAACGTGCAAACACACACATGCTAAAAACATAACTTCAATACGTGTTTTAAAATAAAACATTATATAATATGACAGATATTATAAGGATAATTGCAGAGAATATATGTGTTTTATTGATAAGCTTTTTGCAAGTCTAAAAGTGATATTAAGTACAAAAATAACTAATAATTCATTGAAGATAGTTTGAACCTTGGATTTTTTTAAAATTTGGTAGATAGGCCTTTTGGTGAATAATAGTACAGATGATTTCTAAGAATTAATAGAACTTTTAACTGATACAGCAGCCATCTTGAAGCATGGGATGCCAAGGGGGCAAATGTAGAAAATTTATGAAGCATAAAGTGGTGGGGTTACGTTTTTAAATCATTTGAAGTCTCAAACATTGTTCCAATTGTGCTTCTTGTAGAGTTATATGAAAATATATCCAGACATCTGTACAGTCTATAATTTTCCAATAGTTACCCCTCGCATCCCATAATGTCTCAATTAAAACAATAAATTCAAGATGGCCACCATATTGGTAAAAAGGACTATTGGTCACCTATGATCTGGAGGCTCATGAATCTGGACACTGGTGGTAAGGACACTATCAGCATCGCTACAGAACAAAGTCAGCACACACATAGTGAGCAAGCATGCAGTGCATGTGATATCATATACAATATAAAGTACTTTCAATAATGGTAATGGTGGTCTGTGGTGAAGGATTCATTCACTTTTGGCATCACATAGTGAATAAGCATGCAGTGCATTCATAATAGTCATGCCATACACAATATGCATAGAATGTGTGATAGCAGGGTAATGGTGGTCTGTGCTGTGGGATCAATTCATCTTTTGATTCAATATTGAGCAAAGTTAGAGTATAAGCATAGTGAATAGGCATGCAGTGCATTGATCTATAGCAGCCACAACAATGTTCTGCCAGAATTAAAAACTGTTTAGTCGAATCTTTGCCTGTCCAGTCATTTTGAACTGTAATATTGAGCCAGAAATAAAGTACAACTGAGCTAAAACTAATTTGGCTGTTCATCATGACAGGTGACTGAAATGGCTCTTATTTTCAGCCCAGGTGTTGTATATGAAAATTTAAAATAAGTATATATATATTGAAATACCTTTGCACTGGCTTTCCTGATAACTTTCCTTTGGTCCATCTAGTCCTATCTGTCACAGTCTTAGCAAAAGGCAATCTCCCTACATCCTTCATGGTAACCATCATATTCTTGTCTGATTTAAGAACTTTGACAGCATCGGCATGAGTGATGTTTAGGAAGCTTATCCCATTGACATCCATGATCTGGTCACCACACTATGATTTAAAAATATATATTGATCAGAAGTACAGCATTGTATTCAATTTTCTGCTGTCTCAAAGCAAACACTAAAGCAGCTCCTATGAATCATTTCACAGGAAGCCTTATAATGAATTTGAAATTTGAAGTCTGAGCAATAGCTGTTATTACAGTTGATCCAGCAATGAGATATTCTTTTGTTTAATATATCATACAAGTGAGGCTATTGGGTTAATACAATGTGTGTTGTCTCATTTGCATCTCATTTGCATGCATCCATGTATCGGCTATTCACTTTGAAGGTTCAACCAACAGCAGTATAACAAAATAAAATATATAATAATATAAATATTATAATAATAAAAATATTAAAAATGCATATCATATACAATAAGAGTTGTCTGGTTACCTTAAGTCCAGCTTTTTCAGCTGCAGAGTTAGGGTCCACACCAGCAATATAAATACCCAGTCCATATTCTGATCCACCTCTGATTCTAAGGCCTAATTTGTCACCTTCCTCGATAAACACATTCACCTGCATGTAGCAAGAGTCAGTAGGCTACGAAATTTGAGTGAGTATGAATAATTTTATTTCATATCTGTCAAACCGATATTTGTTTAAAGGTAGAGATAATTTCTTTTTCATTTCAAGACTGCAGGTAGTGGTTGCCCATTCCCAGGCTTGTATCTAAGCATTCCAACAAAAACAATATTTATATATGTGTATTGTATGAGAATATATATGAAATATAATTGTAATATAAAATATAGTTGTAATGTATCAAATTGAGCTGATCCTCGCAGTATATGAAGCAACTTATGCAGCTGCAAATTCAAAGACTCTGAAAAAATTATGAGTAATGAACAGGATTTGAACTTATGCCCTGGTGATTAAAAAACAATATTTGCAGTTGAAAATGAAACAGGGTATTAGTTATGGGTGATGTTATTATACACCTATTCAGAAATCGTTGTCGCACCAAGCAACAAGCCAAGACCGCAGAGAATGCCGGTACTTTTAGCTGTATTTAGTTTATTCATGGTGCATTTTCATTTATTGACTCCACTCTGAAGCAAGGCTGCTTGAATTATAATTAGTGTAGAGGTAGAGCCACTTGCATGAACTACTGTATCAAATAAATCAATTATAATTAAAAATATCTATGTTCTCTGCGGCCTTGGCTTTTTACTTGACTAGGACCTTGGTGCGACAACAATCTTTGAAATAGGTGTTTACTACCATTACTAGAATCCCTTGCAGTTAATTAGTGTCAAATGTCTTGCTACTCTTATGAACAGTAAAATTTGAATTAGATATAAAAGTTGGGAAGAATTTCAATAGGTAAGGATGCTGTAGTCTTAGAACTAAAAATCTACAATTTTTCATGAAAAGATCACTAGAGTAATGTATAGTGACATAGCTTTTATCAATAGTTGGCAGATATGTTCTGTCAATTCTATGTAATTAGTATGCGTTATGAAACTGTAGTGACAGATCAACTCTGGCAGTAAACCCCATAGCTATAGCATCAATAGATATTATCGTTTGCATTGTGAGAGTGTTGTGTGCCTGATATTTATACAATTTTAAGAAATACTATTCCCAAATACCCAGTAGCTACATAGAAAATATTGCTATTAAATGTTATAACAAATATGCTTGGAATCTATTAATAAATACCAGTTTATAAGACTTGATATGTTAGGTATTGGATATTAAGCTTACCTTCCTCTCATCATCATCTCCTAGCAACCGTAAATCACTCCTATGAATGCCATCAATAGACATTCTCTGCCATTGGAGTCTACATTAGGGGGTGGAGACACTCTCTGACCAGTAGAATCAATCCATTTATATGTGGATTCTGCTACAAACGTGTTCGGTATTCGATTAACTGATCGAACTACCATCTTGAGCTTTTTACTATTCTTAATTATCTGAAATATAATTTTCATTAAAAAGTAATTCAAATTTCACTGTAGTCTCCATAGATTTTACTGGATAGAAATACCATAATCTTTGAGTTCTTAAGACTACAGGCATAAAGTCGCAAGTTTGCAACTTAAAAAAAATAGTAATTATAAAGAGGTAAATTATACAGTGTGACTGACGTTTCGGACACTAGTCCTTCGTCGGAGTAAGAGAGCTCACACTAGTTTTTAGCTAGTTATATCAACTTAAGAAAATGGTGATTATTTGTGAAGTAATGTAAAGTGAGATAAATCATTGATATTCGAGATAGATAAATAAATAAAAATAAATAAATAGTTTCCCCCATCAAGGTAACAACTGACACTGACAACATACATGACAGCTTATATGACATGGTTTGTAGGACTTTTAAAAAAACTGTACATGTGTTATGGTGCACATTGCCACCATGCAGTTAACAATCATTAGTGATATTACTAATGTGCATCCAATACCAGACTGTAGTACTGTGCAAACATATCAAAAATCATCTCCACTTCCTCCACTTGCAAAACAATTTTCCTTAAAATTTCACATAATGTAGTTCAATAAAGCGTTTTCACATGATATCACAGCCGCCATGTTGGTGTACGAAAACAATATATTTTCTATCCTCAGGAAATTAAATTCTTTTCTTATAAAAAAACTGTGCAGAAATTCTAATGTTTGGTACACCAATACGGCTGCCTTGTCACGAGAGTGAAAATGCTTTATAGACCCCTTGAAGCAAGTCAGAATGCAGCTGAATTTGGAGAAGAGAATAATAGCTTTCCAATTAGGAGATTGAAATTATTTTGTTTTGTCTTCCAAATTGCACTCCTTTTATGTCACATGCAAGGGGTCTATTCTGATTTTTTAAAAGATTTTTTTATTGATTTTGTAAAATTTGGTTTAAAAAGTAATATTTGCAATGGATTAGTTTGGGTCAATATATCATAACTGTATCTATGACAGTTTAGTAAAAATCCTCTTAAAGACTCAATCTATCAATAAAATAATACTTTCAAATCCTCTTCTATGTTCATTACAAAATAGTTAAAAATCCATAGTATTACCAATTTTTTTCTCGGGGATCCCTGTCAACGTGAAACTATTCAACAACAAGAATTAAAACCAAACTCACATAATGAGAAAAAAATTTTTTTTTAAATAGTTTTAAAAAATTTATTGGCTGACAAAAAATTAATTGCGTAAATAAAAATTAAGATCTCTAATTTTTTTCCCCTATTTTATAGGTCAAAAAATGTTAACTTAATTTCTAATCCCTAATCTCCATAGGTATAATGAATTATACTAAAGGCTTCCAAGTAATCTACTATAGTTTACTAGATTCATTAAGAACCATGCTATATTTCATAGGTTGTTATAACGATACTAAAAAATTAGTTTCCCAAAAACGTTATCTCTAATGGTTATGAATGATGCGGTGTTTATTAAAAAAAGACAAACACACTTTAAGTAATAACTTTGCGTGCGACTAAATTCTCGATCAGCTCCCCCACGATTTTGCATTGATATAAGTCAATAAAGTACTTTGTTTCCTCAAACACCTTGAAAATCCTTCGCTTTCAGTTAAATACAGAAGCACATGATAGAAAAGAAAAGATTCAGAATTTGTTTTTTAATTGGCACTCGAGAATTGGTGTCAACAGTTGAACACACTAATCTTATCCCTTTATCTTCTAGACTATACTTGTTGGTTTTAAAATATAAGCATTGAGGTATTAAAATATACTCGAGGCGCAAGTATGAGGGTTTCGGGGTTTTCGATCAGGTTCAATAGTTATCAGCTTGGTTACGGAAAGAAATTTTCTAAACAAAATGACAACGATTTCTTATATCCGGTTGCAGTCGTTATTGAACTTTCCAGCAATCGACTCTTGATCCTTGCCGTCCTAAGATAATACAAGAGTATTGAAATCGAAAATCACTTAAGAATCTAACATTCCAAAATACTTTTTAGAGATTTACCGACAGTAAGACCTAGTTTTATACGCCGAGGTATTCGAATATTAATGGGAGAAGAAAAAGATAAAAGTTACGATAATGTTGTTTACATGTCGCTAAGTGTGGCTGTCAAAATCAGACTCACCTTTACAGCTTGGTCGTGGCTCAAACCATCAAACTGGATGTCATTCACGGAAATAATATGATCCCCAGGTAGCAAGCCCTCGTATTCTGCGATAGAATTATCGTCTAAAGACGAGACATAAAGCCCCACTCCATGTTCTGAGCCCCCTCGCATACAAAAGCCATAGCCAGTACCCGGAGCGCGCTTTAGATACAGACGCCGTATAGGATACTTTTGAAAAGACCGGGAACTTGAGCTCTTTTTTAAAGTTGGGAATTCTACCCCTGAGTCACTTTTGTCTAGATTTTCAGGTAGACTTGAATAAAGATTAGATCGTCGTAAACGTTCCTGTGGTCGGTTTTGAGAGCGCGATCTAGACCTCGTTGATGTTGAGTTATTCCATGACCCATTCGGAGTGACATGTTTTAGTTGATTTGTATGCCAGGCTCTTTCGAAGAAGCGTTTATCATTCGAGGGAATAATATCTCGTAAAAGAGGGTAAACTTCACGCTTCTGTGGTGAGTCAAGGACTCTCTTTAGTGATGCTACAAGCTCTAAGATGTCGCGATCCTTTTGATATTGATTTAGCGAATGGATTAAAAACGTGCGATCACTGTCGTTCAAAATCTTGGCCAGAGTATTTTGAAGAAGCCAAACATTCTCCGAGATGCTTTTCCGACCTCGGCGTGGACTTGACATAGTCTTGGTTTGACAATGATTTCATTAGTAAAGTTGAAACAATTTCCACGTTAGGTTTTCAACCATTGTTGAATCAAGTAAGTTTTTCTGTTGACTTCCCCAAAAAGTTTTCTTTAATACTATGTCAAACAGGCCCCGGCACGTGACCATGTTCGAGAGAATTGATTTGTTAAGAAGTGTGAAGTATATCCTCAAGGGAATTCAAGTAAACTATCTATTCTCTTGAAATAAGAGGCCTCTTATCAATGCAAACACTATGTATGATATTAATAAAGAAAACTAAGATCTTAAGGCCAACAAAGCAAAGAAACATCTTCTTGTACTCTCGTTTCGACATCTTCTGATCACTTCAGGCTTCAAATATGTATCCTAGACTATCAGAGACAGACTTTGGTAGTCTTGGTACTGACCAGGGATGCTGGTCAGTAACTGACAAGTATGATGCCAGTCAGTAAGTCTTTGAAGTTTTTTGTACTTAAAACTTTCAGCCCCTGAGAACACATTCACAGCAGAACCAAAAACTGAATGAGAAAAAAATCATAGGACAAGAAAGAATGAGAATGTTTCAATATGAAGTCAGTGGCTTCCCTGACCATTCAAGTTTACTTTTGAAGGTCAAGTGAACTTGAAATTTACAGCACATCTCAATATTTTTTTGCAAAAATTAAAAGATAAAATATAGATCAGTAAAGAGTAATAAAGGCCAACTTCCCCACCCTACAGGTTAAATCTGTTACTAAGGAATATTACCACACCAAGAAAAAATAAAGAAACTCTCCCGTGATCAAGGTGACTAAAAAAAGATTATATTAATAACACTCTTTAAAAATTAATATTTTATTAAACCTATCAAAAATTATAACTTTTACAAATATTCAAAAGATATTTGCAGATAAATTATCTCACTTCTTGACCATCCAAGGGACATTTATCAGAATTTACAGTGAGCCAAGTCCTAATACAAGAACTATGAAAAAAATGTCCACATTTCAAATACTTAAGAGTTTCTCCCACTTCATACTCCTCCATGCAAATCATACATGGGTTTTCTATTTCATTTCCCACTTTTTCAGTTTTCATTTGGTCTATTACAGCTTTTGGTACAGTCTTGACTTCCACAAAAGAGTCCAGTTGTAGAAGAAGGTCAAAATCTTCTGGGGTGATTTCTCTATCTTGTAGAGAAATGAGAGTCAACACAAAATGTTCACTTCCGAGCTTATCAGCATTATCATTTCTCAAAACAAATTGATTGTGATCATAAAGATTTCTTTTTGCTTTGCTAAACTGTCTAGGCTGTATAGGTATCGGTGCATATGGCTGAACAGTTCCTCTTCTGGGAGTCCTTTTAACTATCAATCGTTTCTCTACATTGTTCTTCTTTAATTCGAGTTCTGTAACCTTCTTGCAGCCTTTCTGAGATCTCGTTTTAGCAGGTGCACCTCCGAGCCCTTCAATTTCTTTTTCCAATAACAAATTAAGCTCTCCTTACTTTCACTCTTGGTGTAGTTTACTTTATCTGAAGTAGCTAACTTAGAGTTCTTTCTTGAATATTTTCTTCAATGCAAGACTGTTCGCTGTTGCGGATTTCCTCTTCTACGACAGATTCTCCCGTTCTTCCAGTCACAGAAATCCAACTCTGAAGGATATTCCTCGAGGTCGTCCATTTGCGCAAACAACTCATCATCGCAGTCACTTTCGTCTTCTTGTTCGAAGTGTAAACTATGATTGCTTGAATTACTTCATGGGAATATCCAAAGTCGTAAAGCGACTCTGTTACGAGTCTCTCCAAATCCCTTATCATTCTTCGTATCTTTTCGTCGTCTGTTTGATTTAGCCCTGCATGGTAAGGGAACTCTTTCTTCGGGAAGTTCTTGACCAACTCCGTTCTCTGTCGAACTCGTTGAACCTGACATTTGCAAAAGGGATAAAATATTAAAGGTAGTATAAAAAATGAATAATTACAAAAATGCTTTGGTGGGTACTAAACTATAATGAATAAAATCGATAAGCTTTTGATTTATATACCGTTTTTCAGCGCGCAATTCTTACGAAAAGTTCTATAAATAATCACTTTCTTGTTGTGGTGTAATAAGTTATCGTAGATTTATAAGTTTAACACCGTAGTGAAAATAGAAAACTGACGTTTCGGACGTTAGTCCTTCGTCGGAGTCAATCAATTTGATTGACTCCGACGAAGGACTAACGTCCGAAACGTCAGTTTTCTATTTTCACTACGGTGTTAAACTTATAAATCTACGATAACTTGTTCATTAGAAACACCGACGCAGTCCACGCTAGTTTCACTAGCCATCATCTACATGTTGTGGTGTAATATTAGAGCCCAAGCCCCTTTACATACTGCGACATTCATCCTCACCCTACCCCAAAAGGGATCGTTTTTGACAGCTTTAATTCATACACAGGCAACCCAGTTTCGGCAACTACTCGAGGAATCTTCGTACACCTTGTGCTCTTACACAAATTTACAAACAGAGCCTAAACAGCATTTCTCAGCAACTTGGGAAGCTTACACAAATATAAAGAGAGAAAATTTGAAGGTAGATAGCCAGAGGTATGACAGAAGGTGAGAGTAGAGATAGAATATCGAATAACTGACGTTTTTATTTAGATACTAAACATGTGAATGTTACAAACCTCCCTCGCATCATAGTTGATAGAGGGGAATGGTTAGGAAACCTATAATTGTTTGCTGGTCTTTTTGTTCGCTTGTGAGGTTGAACCGGTCTTGACCGTGCAATATGTTTGATTTATGCTCATTCGAGAGTGCAAAATAAGTAAACATAAACTTTGTCTATGGGATTGTTGTAAGGAATATTCAAATATCTCTTTAAACTTTTAAGTATTTTGAACTAGCAGCCAAAAGAGATTTTGGTATGTTCACTCAGCCATTGCCAACAATGGTAAAACAAAGGATTGTGCACCGTCGCGCTTGAAAAAAGAGAACAATAACCTATAACAATAGAGTTTCCTAACCATTCCCCTCTATTAACTATGCTGGCATGAGTGATCTTCCAGACCATGGTTCAGGCCGGAAAGACCTGGGGGATAATCAAGATATTGAAGAGAACAAAGGCAGTCACAGTGAACATGAGCCACCAGAGATATCGTTTGATCCACCAGTCTACCGTCAAAGATATGGTATAGTTTTTCAAATGGTTCAAAAATACAATGCTAAGAAGGTGGGTAGACATCTTTAACAATTACCAGAGGGATACCAGCCATATTAATAGGGTGAACTCCCTATTGTCTGACCATGGTTTAGTTCGGATGCAATGCAGGGTGAATGTATTTTAGTCTCTCCTTGGGGGGGGGGGGGGGGGGGGTACTCCCCCAGATTTTGGGTAGTGGTGTTCCGCTGGGATTCTGAAAGGGGTACACTGTTTATGACAACAACAAAAAATTGTAGACCCTGTTCATGACAAATGACATAATTAATTGCACTAAGTTCCCGTTTCAATTATCATGTCATCCTGCGTATCGTTTTTTTACGACCATAATAACCAGTTTCAGTTAACCATGAAAGTAAAAAACCCTGAATATGACAGGAAACTCAGGAAGAACTTGGAACTTGAGTGAAATTGCATACCCTGTTTATGACAAGAAGCTCGAAAAACCATACCCTGTTCAGCGGATCACCCCCGTAATATAGTCCATATATGGGAGTCTCTCCCTCTCATTCTTTCGGAATATCCAAGTACATGCAGAAGATGCATAACATAATCATCTGATCCATGTGAAGGTCTAACATTTGTAAATGTAATTATAAAAGCAGCACCTCAGTTATTTTAAGACCCTGAGTATTAGTCACTTCAATGCTTCAACCACAACCTCCCACACAACAGAGCAACTTGGTTCACTCAAGTGGTATGCAGTTGAAAAATTTTTTTTGTCTTGTGTTTATATCGATGAATTAATGGTTTCATTTCAGGTTCTGGATTTTGGATGTGCAGAGTGTAAACTACTTAGGTTTCTTATAAGCAATGATGCCAAAATAGAACAACTTGTAGGTGTAGATATTGATGGAGATTTATTACAACAAAGCAAATTTAGGATTGAACCTCTGATCTATGACTACCTGCATCCAAAAGAAGTTCCATTTACTGTCACCACACTTCAGGGTAATGAAAATTTCCTTTATACTGACAATGGTAGAGCATCCATTCTAAACCTATTTTCTTAATCTTATAGTTCGATTACTTTAACCTGGATTACTTATGCATTGAGAACCAATGGAATTGTAGAGTTAAAAAAATACATTCCAGCTTTGGGTAGTGAAGCCAAAATGATGATGATGGTAGGTGATGATGATGGTGGTGAAGTCTGGTGGTGGTGATGATGGTGGGTGATGGTGATGGTGGAGTCTGGTGGTGATGATGATGGTGAGTGGTGATGATGATGATGGTGGTGGTGGAGTGGTGATGACGATGATGGTGGGTGATGATGATGATGGTGGAGTCTGGTGGTGATGATGATGATGGTGGGTGGTGATGGTGTTGATGATGAAGGTGGTGGTGATGATGGTAGTTGTGGTAGGGGGTGATGATGATGATGGTGGTGGCGGTAGCGATGAGGATGATGATAATCGTTATAGTGCTATTTAATGCATTTTATTTCTTTTAAGTAAGCAGCTCAGATCATAATCCACAAGATTGGCAATCATGGTAATGCAATACTATACTCATTTTCAGGTTCTATTTCTCAAGCAGATGATAGATTCTGTAATTTTGATTTGATATCATGTGTTGAAATGTAGGTAATAAATATTTATTAACTAATTCAAAGAATTTCATATACATAAATACAAGTTCATGTGCATATAGTATTTATGTACTGACACCTTGACGTTTCTTCTAAAGAGAGGATCCTGATTAATGCTAACTTCCCTTACCTCCAGGATTTAAATTTTAAAATAATCTCTTAAAGACACTTAACAGATTGTGTTCATTAGTCAATAAAGTGTATACTTACTAAGGTGGTTCACGTGACTCATGATATATAAGGAACTGGTTTAGGACTTCTTTGAGATTTGGGGTGCTAGAGTTTAGCAGGTTTATCAGTGTATGATAAGGATAGGGATTCATTAAAAGTGAAGTTACTTGGATCTGTTTGAGGAGCACAATGCACATGGGTAACCATAACACTACCATTCATGCCTTATCATCTCAAAAGATTTCCTATCTATTGCGATGTCAGACATAATTTTTTTATGAAATAATGTCATAGGCAGACGTTACAAATTTATTATTAAAATATTCATCATAAATTATTATTATTAGCATTGAACACCTTGTTCCTGAACATCTTGAAGCAATGCCTAAAGTATTGTTTGGTCAGCTGTCACCCAAGGTTGCCATAGTGACAACACCTAATGCTGATTTCAACGTCTTGTTTCCACACTTGGAGGGCTTTCGTCACTGGGACCACAAGTTTGAGTGGACAAGAGAAGATTTTGAAGAATGGTGAGCTTTTTACTTTCCATGCATTGTCAGTACAAGAAAAAAAGGTGTAAAAGTGGTATTTCCTACTAAGTGGCTCTTTATCCACTGAATTCCATATTGAAATATAGAGTTAATTTTGGTGAATGGGAGGATAACCAGAGAACCTGGAGAAAAACCCTTTAAGCACAATTCTCCAAGCCTGCAAATTTCCCTTGAGTAAAGAAGTCTTTAGTTACATAAATCCTTTGACCCATGATTCTCTAAAGATAATATATACCTGATCAAATTTAATAATCTTGTCACAGGGCTACAGTTCAGGCAAACATATATGGATATAATGTGTCCTTCCAAGGCATTGGCAGTGGACCAATAGGAACAGAGCATCTGGGATGCTGCTCTCAAATGGCTTTATTTGAGAAGAATGACTCCATATGTTTCCCTAAGGGAGAACAATCATTTGGTCAACCTTATCAAATGGTATGTATTCTGATTAGGGACCACTCATTTTTTACCCCAGGTGGGCATAGCTCATGATCACTTGGTTAATGTGCAGTCTTCAGATCTAGAGGTCCATGTTTCAATCCTCACAGTATCTCCATGTCTGTTTCAACTTCTCTCTGTTCTGTGTAGCTTTGGTTTTCAACGCCCCTATAAGGAGATCTGATAGTCTGAGGAGGGAAAGGGAGCACCTTTGTATGCTTTATACATGAGCCCCTGGCTCTGAGAACTGGGCAATCATTTCCAACATTATCAACTGAAAGTAAAATAAATTAACTTTACTTTTACCCTTGGGTTCCCAAGGGACATGTCTTTACCATTACCCTCTAGTAATCATGAAAAGTAATTTCACGTTCAAATTGTTCTCAGATCAAAGAAGTGGAATATCCATACAGAAAATGTACAATCACAGAAGAACAGAAAATTCTCTATGAAGTGGAAAGACTTCTATGGCTTTTGTCTCAGCCGAATGAGTATGAAGAAGAGGAGGATGAACCTATAGATGTTGACGATTCACCAAAATCTTTTAAATTAAAACGTTTGTTTGAAATGCGAGGATTACAGAAGCTATGTGGTACCATGGAGAAATTAAAGTAAATCGTTTTAAGTAGAGTACATTGTGGGGTGCATTGTATGGGTACACTACATTTTGAAGAATGGGCCATTCTTAAGGCAAGAAGCCGAGCAAGTGCAGTGTTGACAATTGATTCAAAATATAATATGATACTGTCCCAACTTTTAAATGAATGGTTAAATTATTGACCATAGTCAGTGGCTATTCAAACAACACTCAGCCACTGGGAATGGCTTGCTGTAAAATTATGAGGATGTGGTAAATGAATGGTTGACTAATACCATTGATAAGCACTTTAATCATGTATCATTGCATCTACCCATTAATTTGTTCATTCCAACCAGTCATCCATTCTTCACCATTTGTCCCATCCTTCCACTATGGTTTTCATCCATCCACTTTTCTGTCCATTCCGTCCATCCATTCTTTCATCCATCCATTCTTCCATCCATCTATTTAACCATCCTACTCATACGTTCACCCATCCACCTGCCCATCCTTTTATCCATCCTTCCCTTCCATCCCCTCCATCAATTAACCAATTCATCTCTTTCCCTCTAGGTCTGTTCTTGAGTCTTCCAGATTCAAATTAACAGAAGATGGGGACTCTATTATTTGGTGTCGTCCTGTGTGGGAGTCTGATGAAAGTGAAGACAGCCTTGATTGGAATATTGATGATAATGAAGATAATAAGATAAACCCATTTAATATATCACGGACAGAACATAATATCAATGAGC
Source organism: Actinia equina (assembly GCA_011057435.1). NCBI lineage: Eukaryota > Metazoa > Cnidaria > Anthozoa > Actiniaria > Actiniidae > Actinia > Actinia equina. The sequence continues at coordinate 421,134 of WHPX01001324.1, read as the reverse complement.
CAACAGAGAACTGGGATTCAGATCTGGACGATGCTGATGCTAAAATCATTCATTATAACAGTGATGTTTGTTGGAATACTGTTGGTAATAATGAAATCTGCCAGTATTGGGATGGAACAAAGGACATAGAATCTGAAAACACACTAACTGGGGATAAAGGTGCAGAGAATGATTATGATGAAGACAGTGATGAGGACTTCTGTCATTTTAAGTTAAGCTGGCAGGGTGCAAAAATAGATGACGTGGATGATCATAATGAAGAGGTGTGCAACCTGGACGATGATGGACTAATATGGATAGCGTCTGAAGAAACAACTCCAAAGATAGCTAATACCCTAAGTAACTCAACATAATTCAGCTACAGAATGCAAGATATCTTATGCGAAGGCACAATCCTAGCCCCAATCCAGGAAATTCTTAAAGGGTAGGCCAAAGTGTCGCCTTGACAATGTAATGCATAGACACAATAGCTTTGATAAAGCAGAGTAAAATTTTACACATTTTGTAAAAAGAGATTATGAAGATGTAAATGTAATGTTTATAAGGTAGAGATAAATAGTTAGTATTTATGTAAAAACTTGTTATATATCGAAAACACCAATGTTTTAGTAATTAAAATGTTGAATTTATTTATATATATATGTGTGTATTTACTCTTATAGGTGCTGTGATTTATTTTTTCACTTTTCTCAGCTGGGGATTTTACACCGTAACTGTTTTTTACATTTTTCTCTGTACCTAAATTCTGATTCCATCTGTGAGTTATTTGTTCCCTGACCTTGAACAGCCCAGAGGTTATTCTTTTGTTGAACAAAAAGGTATTGCACCCTCCTCGTTTGCACCAGCCCACCCCCCACCCCTCTAATAAGTTTATTTCCTCATTTTCACGTAAATATTGTATTCTGAGAAAAAAGGGAGGGGAGCATAGGAACACTTTTCCATCTTATCGTTTTCACTTTTCAAAGTTTTTGAAATGAAGTCGCTTGCAAATTAAATTTTTTTCGTATGTATTTTCATTACTAGCCAATCCCCTCGCCCCGCGGTAGTTTCGAGGCAAATAGACTGGAACCCAATCAAATGTCCGTGTTCGATTCCTCGTAACAAAAAGACGGTCATGTAAACATGGCAGCCAAACATTGGCAAGAAAGATTTGTCTCTCGGATAGTCCACGTCTTCATCACAATAGGAGTCGTTTTAATCTTACTTCTGAAGGACACAGGTAATTTACGATCCATTTGACCAAAAAAATTCCTTAAACAATAACTTGATTGATGTAAAAATGTCACTTTTTGTTCACAGAGTTACGGCGTTCTGTCTTCGAAGGACGATGGTTCTACGTTTCTTCGTTCCTCGGATTGGTCTTTATCGGTTTTATTTTCTATTTTGTAGCAAGCTTGATTGATCCTGGCTACCTAGAAATTAGAAACCAAAATAGTATTTTAGTTGCATACGAGGTAAGGCTTCAATCTACTAAACAGATTTCATATTCATTTTGTTAAAACGTAATAGTTTACATTCATCAATTGGAATCTAATAATAAAGAGATCACTACGATGATATTATTTTTAGACACGGAAGTCTTATGTTTCTTGCCCGTTAGCAATGAAAGGTTTCTTTGATATTCACGACCAAAATCCTAAACTTAAAATCCGTTGCTCATAAATTATATAATGAAGTCGGCGAATTTTTTTAAAAGTAGTGGACAAGACAAGATACTTTATTATTGATATATAATTATTTTTTGTCAATTATTTGCTGGGTTGTGTCAAGTAGATTTTGAAAGCAATGGATCGAGTTCTACAATATAATGAATATGGATCTAGTGACATATTTTTGTGTAAGAAATTATGACATTTGGTTTGTTTTCCTTTCATTCATGTTTCAGAAAGCTGAAGCAGAAATAGAAAATGATAGTCAATCAGATGAAGATGCTGAAGAATCCTGTAAAATTCTTGCCAGTCCACCATTCGGGAGTAGACTACGCAGATGTGGATACTGTTCATTAATGCAACCTTTAAGAGCAAAACATTGCGAGGATTGTGGGAAATGTGTGCGTCGATATGACCATCACTGTCCTTGGCTAGGCACTTGTGTTGGTGAAAGAAATCATAAGTATTTTTGGTGTTTTCTCTTGACTCAAATCATTATCATTGGATGGTCCTTATATATCATATGGTAAGAAGTAGCTTATATTTCCTTTTTTTGGTGGCATTCATGTAATGCACAATATTTGTCTAAATGTATAATGACATTATCTGAAGCATGGGAATGACAACCCTAACTCAGGAAACCCACACAGTGAAAGAGAGTGTACTGTAGTTCTCAGAGTATCCTTGGAAGCTGATTGTCAGAAGCAATATTGCAAAGAAATGCCAAATGATGATGGTGGTGGTGGTTTTAATCTTGATGGTTGTGGTGGCTGTGGTTTTGGTGATGGTGATGTGATGGTGATAAAGCAGTAATTGTTGTTGCAAATCTGGTTTGCTCTAGAAATACACTTTCATTTTGTCAGTAATTTTCAGAGAGGTCCTTGGCAAACCATGCACTAATAAAAGGGAATGAATGTTTAGCAGTTGGTTTTCCACTTTTGAGTAAACCCTAAGAGGACTGCTGATCACCCCTATCACTTGAACAAAGATAGCTCAGGTGTACTGTAGCTTACCAATCTCTTCGAATTCCCATTTGTTCATTTATTCCTTATTTCAATTTTCCAGGTTTGCATTGGTCCATGAAAAATCATGGTATGACTGGGCTATGACCAATTCATTATATATTGTTGCCCTAATCATTCTAGTCCTTGGCGGCATAGTTGTCTTTATGCTCTTTTGCTGTCATACCTATCTAATGGTTACTGCACAGACAACATGGGAGTACATGTCGAGATCTAGGATTTCATACTTAAAGACATTGAGTGAGGATGACAATCCATTTGATCAAGGGCTTATCTGTAATGTATATAGGTTTCTCTGCTCTTGCCGAGTACAGAAATGGGAGGTCCTTTTACGACAGAGAGATAGATGGGCATAAGTTGACAGTCCATTTGATTTTGAATACTTAGGTTTTTCATTTTTATACATGCATGTGATAAATTAGAAATTATGAGCGTAATGGGAAAATGCATGCTACTCTCTATGCAATATCCAATATTATGCAAATTCAGTAGTCCCTAGTTTCCATTGAGTTTGTTTTTTCACTGCTGCCAGTCAATGTGGAGTTTCAGAAATTATCCATACCCCCAGCAGATGTTTTTTCTTAAAGACCTACCTGGGAAATTCCAATTTTCTTCTATACAAAGTAATTTTGTTTTTTTCTCTGAACCCCCTACCCCTCGGAAATTCAAAATTCCTCTGTGTGTGTGTGGAGGTAGAGAGGTTTTGATAATTTCTGTAGCGACGCAATTTTAATTTATGGAAGAGAAAACCCAAACTTCAGAGTCATGCATGTAGCTATCGAGTTCGTGTAACACTTAAAACTAAGATATGAAAATAATGAATATAAATAAACTTTAATAAATAAATAAACTTTAAGCTTTTTTTAAGCCAAACTCCAGAATTTTTTTAAACCCTGAAACCACTGTTATTGATGGAATGAGTTCCATCATTACATCTCATAGGAAAAGAGCGCAAACAATATTGCATTATTGTCTTTGAGTATCTCAGTGTTTGACTAATGTTGATTTCACAAGTCGAAAGGTATAACTTAAGTCTTATTTAAACTACCAACTAGCTATGATAAAACTAGTATATTGAAAAAGCTTTGTTGGCCTGAAAGGTTAAATCGTTGAATCCAAGACAATATCTAAGACAGATTAGAGTACAAACACTATAAGTGTGTAACATAAATACCACTACACTGTAAATACCGCTAAATTATGCTAATCCTATTGTTTTCTGTTGTTTAATTAGCACTAAAACAGAAAGTGTTGCACACTTTTAGTGTTTGTACTCTAGTATTATCTAAGATGATTAATATCTAGCTAAGAGGGATACTCAGGGTAAACAATTTCCTGAGCATTTGAATAGTGTTTGCATACAGGCACAGACATGAAGAGTGACCAAACGTTTTGTTCTGTGACTTGAATCAATATATTCAAGAGCTGCAAAACTTCAATAAATATTTACACAGATCATTCTTCATTCTAAGATTCAATGATTGAACCTTATTTCAACCCAACTACATTTTATACAATTTGGGGTAGACTGCATTAGTTAAAGATAACAGAGAAATGATACATGTATGTCAGACTCTGTATAAGAAGAAGATACTAGCTTTTTAGATCCTGAATTCCAGTAGCACTTTGTCAGTGTAAAAGAAGAATACTGTAATATTATGACAAATTTAGGTCAGCAAAATGTTGAACGCTGGAGCTTATGTTTTAATAAAGTTAATTTTCATATGATATGAAAGTTGAATGTAAGCACCTTGGGTCTGTATTGGGAACTACAACTTTCGAAGAAAAAAAACTTATAATGATATTGATAATAATAATAATAACAACAATAATAATAATAATAATAAGCAATTATTGGATGAGGTTGAGCATGATATCATAAATTTATTATGCAATAACCAAATTCAATAATTGACATTGCTTTATTGTACATTTTTTATACTGGAAAAAATTAACATGAACTTTAAATTATAGAGACAAGAATTATGAATGCCATGATGTCACGTGAAAAACGCAAAATTCTTAATTCAGAAATATTTCGAGGATTCTTCATAAAATATATGAAAAAAAAATTTTTTGTACATAATCCCGGAAATAAATACAGATAATAAATAAAAACAAAGCTACCACAGCGTGACCTTGAATGAACTTGACATGATAAATGTGTTATATGTAGGAAAACTTAATTCACACGATATCAGGGATTGGCTGAAGGCTCTCGACCAATCAAAATTGAGATACTTAGTTAAATGTATAATAATGATTGAGTGGATTTTATAAAATCGTGAAAAACACACCAGCCTAAAACAAATTAGTAAGACCCTAATTCTATTGTGTCCTTTTGTTATCATTTCACTATTACACGTTAATTAATAATATGTTTCACATATTTTTTTAAATCACTCTTATAATTTTACACCCTGCTGGCAGAGAAATTATAGTAATGATGATGATAATAACAATAATAATAATAATATATTTCTAGGGAGCCAACCTCTCATAAAGGCCCTAGAAAAGAAAATATATATGTTATTTATATAGTTTATACTAAGATTATACTTATTTCACATTTACCTAGAAAACGCCTTTTTAGATGACGTCAAAGTTAATATATTATATAATCTCAGGGGTGGCGGAACCGGGGGGTGCCCCCTTCCCCCAAAAAATATTGGTTCTTAGTCATTGTTTTACGGCGCATGCGTCTGCAATCAAACAAAACATTGTCATTATCACATATAGCGTAAATATGATCTTCAGTGCCCCAGCCTCCCCCCCCCCCCCCCAAAAAAAAAGATTTTTAGCTTCCGCCGCTCCTAGTGAATATATCAAATAAATACTAAGATTATATTTATTTGACATGTACTTATCCAGGAGACGCCTGACTGACGTCCAAAGTGTTTGTATCAATAGATATGACGTCATCAGAAAGTCTGACATTTCAAAGCAGTTCCGCTTCCTCCAAAACGATCTTTTTTTAACGCACCCAAACGGGAAAATTACTTGAGGAGGCCGTTTTCTAAAGGTCGCGTGCGCATCCAAGTTTAATGTACTTGACGGGCCACGATACCAGAACAGGAGCTTATGATGAGAATTCTCATACATTTCTATGAAAAAAAATTTACGATAAGAATTCATAAAATTGATTATTCTCCTCTTAATAAAACTGGCTTCTCAATTTTACCGAATTCGCGGTTTTCAACTTGTGGATGCGCACGCAACCTTGATGAAACGATCTATTGGCCATCGAGGTTGAATTAAACTGGAAGACTAAAGATTAGTGGCAATCTGTGGATTAGTTGTGACGCACTGATACGTTAGTGGTAACTTGTATCTATTAGTGTTTACTTTAGTGATTAATTATGGGTTTGCTCATAATCTTAATCATAATGTAAAACTATCTATATCAGTTTATGATTTAAAGGTGTAGTTAGTGTATCAATAGATAAAGTGCAGTAAAGTTCAGATCAACTCACTAGTTATTAAATGTTTTTTAAAAATGAATACTTTTTTTAGTTACAAGATGACGTTTTTCTCCTTTTGTTTCTTCGTTTTCTTTTTATTTCCTGTTCTTGTTGCTTGTTTTAAGTTTTGATATATATAAGAATACCTAACTTACCCCTCGTGCGTGGAATGCACTTTATTGTTCTTCTACAAATTCGAAAATTGAAGCATTTATGAAATATTGAGAGAATATAAGTACTATATATTTGATAGATAAAAAATTATCCAATTATCTACCGCTATCGATGACAAAAACACTCTTGTCTTGCGATACGTGACTACAGTTCTGGCTTCCCATCCTTGCTTTTCAGCACCAACTGAAACTAAAAACTGACACTGAAAACAATCTAAATACGGACGAATACAGAATAAGCAAAAAATTAAAGAGATGAAATGAAATGAGAGCTAAAAATAATTCTTTCGCTGAAGAAGAAATATTTCTAGGCGTTTATAGTGTTATATTGATATCGCAAAGATTAAAGAGATAAAATGAGAGTTAAAAATAATTCATTCGCTCAAGATGAAGAAATATTTTTAGGCGTTTCTAGTGTTATATTGACATCGCGAAAATTAAAGAAATTAGATGAGAGTTAAAGATAATTCATTCGCTCAAGAAGAAGAAATATTTCTAGGCGTTTCTGTTATATTGAAATCGCGAATATGTCGCTGTTAATAAACTAAGATATTTAGGTAGGTAGGTGGTAAGGTAGGTGGATGCGCGTCTGTGCACAGAGATGGGATTATATAATTCTAGTTTTTGCTCGGTTATACGAAGCAGTCATTGCCACGACAATAAATGCACCAAGCGGTTCCGAGACCCTAAGCGCAATGCTCAAGAGGTCAAAAAGTGGGATCGTGGGTTTCTATATTATAATTTTATTTCATTTTTTGTTAAATATTCAAGAGCAAGTAGCGTTAAGGTGATTCCAAATCAAAAATACCAAAATATAGCATGTTTTACGAACCATGATCCCTCTTTTTGACCAGATGCTCTTAGAGGAGCAGCGCAGAACTCTTGCTGCATGGCCGAAGACGAAAAGGAATTTGACAAAAACTGAAAAGAAGAACGTTTGACAACTTGTCCTAAAATATCTTTCCTATATGTACAAAAATGGTTGTAGATAACTGGAGTTCCGTCTTCGTAGTTTCTATTTCAGTCTTGCGATCTTATGACAGCTTGCGAAGCTAGTCCCAAAATATGAATCTATTTCAACTTCCTAAAAATATCGATAATGGAATGCAAAAAACCCCGTAACCATTCACCAAAACCCGTTACGATAATATCGAATATTGACCGAGGGCATTCTTATTTGTTTCTATAGCGTTCTAGAGATTCTAGCTCCTTCTTTTTTACTTTTTCTCGAGGCAAGACGATTTTTCGGATAATTTTAATAGACCTGATTCGGAGGAAAATTTTTAGTGACTTTTGTGTCGTCATCAACATCCTGTCTTAAGACACAAACATAAGACTTACGTCATTTGCTGAGATCTTTTTCCTAGCTCGCGTAAGTATGTGGATAGTTCAAATAAATCCACTCTTCCGTGTCCGTATAGATATAAACTAATCCCCGCTAACGACCTGACATTATAACATTTCCTAGCTCGGGTAATAAGGACATCAAACAGCAAAAAGATGAGTTGCTTTGAAGCGGCTTTCAAATGTGTTTTCAAGAGATTTAAAGACGGAGACCGAAAATTGAGGTAAACATTTTAAAGGCTATTAATTGTTAATAAATGGTTACAGTAGAGCACAATCAATTAATCCGTGAAACACTAATTACCAAACAGTACGAAATAGTGCTCATTAAACAATAGAAAACAATGGAATTTGCATGAAATTGTGCTATTTAGTATTGCTAAAGTTTCACGGTTATCGGTTTGCACTCTAGTAACGACCAGCTTCAAAAAGTTAGTTTCTTTAAAAAGGTTTCTATGCAATGCCCAAACTATTTTATTTATATATATATATATATATATATATATATACTGCGGTTTGCATAAACTTTGACCATTTGTGCATATATACAAGTATATCAAAAGTATATCAAAAATCATGCAATATGATCCCTGATATTTTTTTCGAGTTATCTAGCACTAGGGCTTTCTGAAAAAAATATCAGGGATGACATCCTGTAATTTCTGATATACTTTTGATATACTTGTATATATATATAGATGGTCAAAGTTTATGCAAATCGCAGTATATATATATATATATATATATATATATATATATATTTACTAGATTGATATGATTTTTTAATGTAATATTTGTGAATAAGCTACCTGACTCGATTAGTTGTTTGACTTCTTCAGGTAACCCAACACCTTCTTTTATTATTATTTTTTTTTTAATTATTATTATTATTATTATTATTATAATTATTATCTGTAAAATGTAATAAGCATATTTATTATATAATTACGAATTAAATATCTATTTTTCTCTATTTCGAAAAATTAATATCTTCACACGTGAAAATAACATGTTATTTCCACGTTTGAAGATAACACCATTGTGATGGCTATTCAAAAATACATGGAAAAAATTGCCTAAGCCAAAACATACTTCATTGATAATATTAATTATATAATAAACAGAATATTACATGGCCGCTTGGACTTAACGAATTTTATCTTCTCGTCTTGAAAATCTCTCAATCGAAGATAAATTTCATATCTACGCGCACCCGACTATATTCAGTATTTCAATTTTCCTTCAACCGTCACTTGATTTATTTTGCTTCAATATCCTTAAACCCAATATATTAGTCTATTTTCGTCCAAATTCTACACGCATTTAGAAATATACGTCATTTTAATACATATAATACATATACGTGCCCTAATTAACTTACCGGAATCAAACAGGTACCGGGGTTCACCCCTCTTTTGCTTAATTTTTTCAGGAGTATATTTCGTTACTAACAATCACCCCCTTTTTCTCAAGTTCCTGGTATAACATTTGTAATAGTCAAACCCCCCTCCTTCCTTGATCCGCCCCTGAGCAGTACATTTTTTATTTATCATATAGTATTCTATGTATAAATATCCAAATTTCTTTTTAAAACTAGCCATCTCGATATATTTTATGGCTAGCTATGGTAAACGAATTGACATTCAGCAAGGAAAAGGGGGATTGGTTCAAGCGCATAATGACGACTTCAGTTGAGATTACTTTAGGAAAAATCTCGCTCCATTTCCTCAGTTATACGATCAATTTTTCCTTCTCTTTCAGTATAGAACAATAAAACTCCTTTTATCTTACAAATGTACAAAAAGAGCTCTTGATCCACTCAAAGATGGAGTGAGGCCTATATCAATACTACCGGCTTCAGGCAATCAGTTTAGGAACAATTTTACACAACACTACTTCTGTGCTGTGGCCGCGAGCGTCACGATGATAATGTCTGATGCAAGTCCATGTGTCCTAAGTGCTGCTCACCGCGTGATAACTTCTCCCAAAAACTTTGTATCCATTCTTCTTCGAAAGACAATAAAAAACAATGAACTTTAATTAACTACTAATGATTATGATTAAAAAATCCTAGATCTCTGTTGTGCTTACCCTTCCATGATAGCTTAGGGACTTAGATAATTGTCATGGATAAAGTTATGTAGGAAAAATAAATAAATCACGCAAGCCATTCAAATGCCTCTCCTCGTTTAGTCATGCGATCATTTTGTCATCCGGAGTCTCAAGCCAGGGATCCTTAGCTGGAGTCCTGATTACAAATTCCCGGCTTATTCCGCAGGCACCGGATACAGATTACGTAATTAATTCAATAGAAACATCAAAATACCCTAAGTTAGCAAAAATTACAATAGGTTTGCGGTGTATGCAGACGAAAGTCTCCAATTCTCAGCATAAGAGCCTATATTGGCAAAATAAGGGTCCTAGTGATGAACATTGGGGGACTGATCCTACGACAAGTTTAAAATTCAGGACATTACATTTCGCATCGCCAGAGACCTGATTTTTTTATATGTATAAACAATATACGCTATACAAACAGTCATAGAAAAGGAACATGCATATACTACTTGCAAAGTTTGATTAACATTTCAGTTGAAGCTTGAAATCACTTTTTCAAGTCTTTCTTTACAGCGTTCGCTTAGATCGCTCTTTCACTGTGATGATCAACACATCTATCATCTCAGTCAGCACCAGCTGATTGGTCGTAACGCCCTACTCATAATACTTTATTTCATTCTTGTGTGATGAATTCCGCCCACACCTTAACAGATCGATGATATAAAATATATCACTTCAAACCCCAAGTGCTCTATTAAGAAATAGCTGTCTGCAGTATATACATCCGTACATAACTCTAAATTGCCGAACCGGAAGACCGGAATAAAATTGTGAACATTTCGTAAATCAAGTGCTAGTAAACAAATCCCACGCACAATACAACAAGTATTAATTTTTTATAATTTTTATATTTTTATATTTTTTATCAATTTTTGTTGTTGTTGCAAGTTTCCTGTGAAATGGATCAAGTGCATTTTTGATACATAGCAACGGTAACTAAGAAAGTGTCGTTGAACTATCAATCAATCAACTCCAAATCAAATCATCCGTGTCAATGTTATATACCTTGAGAGGCGATACGTTCAAAACATTATTCTCTATTACACAAGGCTTTCGTGAAGCTCAAACTTGATGTTTGGAAATAAAAAAACCGCAACTTTGGATTCGGGTCGTGTTGCTCCGGCCTCGGACGCTAAAAAGAAGGCTAAAGTCCAGCAAGGAAGATGGTTGGAGCGAGGACTATCGAGGTAGGTGATCCGATGATATTTCCGATTAACTAAAATATTCCATGACTCATTTATTAAATTACAGTAAGCTTCTTGAGTTTTGAAATCTTAGAATAGAAACGTTTAACTGAGCGACGTACTTACTTCATGAAAGTTGAATATGTTGCCAAAGTTTTGCTGACACAAGCTGATGAACTTTGGAATTACGAAGTCAATTTTATCGAAGATTGACATCAACTTGTATAATCAACCCAGCTCAAGACCGTCTGAACCACGTGTTATTCTAAAGCTATATTAATAGTCAAGATTTCAAAATATGAAATCTATCTAGGGTTCGATTTATAAATTTAGCAAAATCTTCGAAAATGTATGGGTGATTTGAGCTGCAAATCGATGTAGATGTACTAGAACGCGGAATACAGTCACGTCATCTCTGTGAAGGTATGACCAGCCAAGCAAGATCGAATAGATTAAGTCTATTCTTCTAAACAAAGACAATATATTTATCGAATTTTATTCCTCCAGTGTTATGTTTGAGGTTTTTGGTTAGTTTTTTATTTTGTTCCATTGCGTCATATACGTAATATTTTAATTAATTAATTTTTTTCACTTGCATTGTTTACATAAGTTATGTTAAGGTATATTTTTTTACATATTCCGAATTACCCTGCGAGCAGAGTCTCCTTTCAACTCCTCTACGGGCGAGAGAGTAGAGGAGTTCAAAGAAGACTCTGCTCGCAGGGTAATTCCGAATTAGTTGGATTTTCTTTTAGCGAAGCTTAGGTTCGCGGGGTAAAATATTTCCTCGTAAGAAGCCTCTAAAATATTAGATTTGTTCGGCTTTATGATCATTTATAACTAACTTCAATCTAGTCTTCAATCTAACCTTATTTTTATGCGGCTTGATAAATCTTTATTTTCCATTAGTACAGCATTTCTTTTCATTACAATCCATAAAAAAAATAGTTTATGTCTTTGTCATCAAAAATATTCTCCCCCGCAATTTACGCGTTACACAAACGGGTTACACTCGATGATTTTTAATGACCCCAGTTATACGATTATGTAAAGGAATGCTATTAGTTTGTTGTTCTTTTAGTCCGTAACTGTGCTGTAAATATACCTTAGAGAACTTAGATACCCAAAGAATATTCCCGTATTTTTAATTTGAATTCTGTAAGGACCTGTCGAATCGCTTTTATTTTCAGTGCAGCAAGCAAATTCAAAACGAGTACCAAGGCAAAAATTCTCGTATTGTTTGACACCATGCCACAACTGGCTCTTGCTTTTTTATTATATCTATTTAGCCGGTTGAGTTCTTCGCCTGGAATTTGTAATTTAAATGTTTATCTTGAAAACATATAAGATATAATCTTGTCGAGTCTTGTTAGTCACATACACCTACGCATTCGGTACTTTCGAGCCTGTATCGATTACTTCAAATACGAAGAAACCAATCGATAAACAATCAGTGCGAGACGAAAGTTGTCGAACCAAAACTTGGTTTAGATTGTGAGTGACAAGAGTTTTATTACTTATTTCCATACTTTTTATACTTGTTCTATGCAGACAATTAATTGCCTCAACAAGTATTTAGCTTTTTAAATAAACAATGACCTAATCCTTTAATTAATTACTTTATCGAGAGGCATGGTAGTGGGCATAGTCCGGTCTACTTAATCGGAGTTTAGAGGAAGGGCCCTTTGCCTCCAAGCTCCCTCCTTAGCCCCACCTCCTCAGGTCTTGCTACGCAATCCAAAAATTTGGTGCTTCAATTGCAGGCCTTGCAGACATTACAGTCTTCGCCAAAGCTAGAAAGAATGCCACTTGATTATCGAAGTCAACATAAAGACTCTGAGACAATGTTACCCTCCCCTCCCCTCCCCTCCCCTCCCCTCCCCTCTTCTCCCCTCCCTTTCCCTCCCATCCCCCTCCCATCCACTTCCCTCTTCTCCCTTTAGAGGGAGTAACAAAACGAGTCTAAATAGTGCTTGAATGCTTGTATTTTAGTCAGAGGGTGTTGATGAATGGACTGGACGAGGGTTTGAGTCCAATTCCAGGATCCCACAGACACAAGCTCTTTCAAGTCGTTAAATTAGTCAAGGTGTGTAATTATCTATATTGTTATCATCGTGACATCATATCGTGTCTTGACCGTGAACGTGTTCGTTACAGTGATCGTGAACGTGTTCGGGATGTGTTCGTGATGGTGATCGAAAACATTTCGTGACGGTGATCGTAAACTTGCTCGGGACTGACGTGTTCGTGATGTTTGATCTTGAGCGTGACGGTATTCATGACTGTGATCGTAAACGCGTTCGTGATGTTGATCGTGAACGTCTTGGGGATGTGTTTGTGATGGTTTTCATGAACGTTTTCGTGACGGTGAGTGATCGCTATATTGATGAGTTCCTACCAACTAAAGAATCAATATTTCTTTCTACAGAATGGTCATCTATTCTTCTTACAACAGTCTGATCTCTACAACAGTAACGTATTCAGGTGCAACTTTTTCGGAGCTCCGTACATCGCAGTCATTGACTTTAAAGGCATCAAGGCTCTGTTCGATACAAACAAGGTATGAATTGTGACTGACACTTGACAATTTCTTAAAATATTTTACGCGTGTGCTTTTCTCTTCGGTTTTGGGTTTTGTTGTCGGCTATCATCCTCCCAGGAGCCAATCAAGGGGGAGGGGGTGCGTGGAGCGCACCCGGCTTCTTCCCTTCGTTGGCCGGCCTATTCGTCTTCTTGTCTCTTTGTCGTCTTCTGTTTTTTATTCTTTTTGTCGCTGTTATGATGTTGCTAATATTACCAACAGTTGTTGCCACTGGGAGTGTATTCTTGAATATCTTCCATACAAACCTATTTCCTATTCCCTTCCTTCAAACTCTCCTCCTCTTTCTCTCGCCCCACTTACCCCCAGGCGACCCCCCAGGCGCAAAAACACAAATAATAATGACACATATATTGTACAGGTCGAGAAAGAACCAGGATTCGGCAATTTTCGATTCAACAAAGATCTTCTGGATGGCTACATACCATCCATGTTCACTAATGGTGAACAGCACAGAAAACAGAAAGAATTCCTCATCAAGATAGCGAAGAGTATGAAGATGCAGACGCTTTTACCAACGATCCTTGACATCATGCCGGAACATCTGATTAAATGGAACTTTAAGGAAGGTACACATTTGACTGGAAATACGAGATTTAAATTTATGAAATAAAGAGAATAAGAGAAAAATATGAAATGCCCTTTTTTGGCGGTAATCGAACCCACGTCTTCGGGATTCTAGTCTGATGTGTTAACCACAAGGACCAACCACGCTGGTAATGCAGCCGGAATATAAAAGTTGAATTTAAATTTTGAGTAGAGTTCTCCGGGTTTTTCAATCCCCCCCCCCCCCCCCCCCCTGTAAAAATCAAGTTTTAAATTCCAATTCGATGTATCGTTAGGCTTATCAGGGGACTGCAAAACCTGTTTTTTCGTGCTAAGAAGGACATAGTGTAAACCTTAATTTTTGGACGCTAGGAACGTTCGTTCCTCGAAGAACAAAGAGAGAACAGCAAATTACTTCAGAAGAAGTCAAATAATTGTGTTTTTCCTTCTTATATATTAAGGGAAAGGCACCGCAACTCAAGAAGAATGGGAAGAGAGAATTCTGTTACTGTCCAGTGATATCATGAGTGAGACCCTCTTGGGAATAAGACTGGATGGTGATGCATTCTTAAACTGGCGCTTTGAGGTCTTGAAGAAAACTAAGTAGGTTCTTAATAAATGAACAATATTTTCGTATGAATTCCACGACCCGGAATTCTATCCGCAGTTGCAAGCTTTACTTATTTTGGTTGCGTTAATCAAAATGTCTACGTTGTACGTTGTTTGAGTTTTGAACTAATGGAGGCCAACATTTTGTTATGCGATCCAAGATGGCCGCCATGACTTTTGTTACATCATCCAACATGGAGACAATGTCTTTGTTATATCATGTCCAACATGGAGACAATGTCTTTGTTATATCATGTCCAACATGGAGACAATGTCTTTGTTACATCATCCAACATGGAGACAATGTCTTCGTTATATCATCCAACATGGAGACAATGTCTTTGTTACATCATCCAACATGGAGACAATGTCTTTGTTACATCATCCAACATGGAGACAATGTCTTTGTTATATCATGTCCAACATGGTGGCCATATTTCTTGTATAATTCAAAATGACCGTCTTTTTTGTTACTTCATCCAACGTCTTTTGCTATTGAAGAAATAGCATGCGCGCGCGTGTGCTGTGTGCTGTGTGCTGTGTGCTGTGTGCTGTGTGCTGTGTGCTGTGTGCTGTGTGCTGTGTGCTGTGTGCTGTGTGCTGTGTGCTGTGTGCTGTGTGCTGTGTGCTGTGTGCTGTGTGCTGTGTGCTGTTATAAAGCACGCGGGGATAGGTAAAACACACGGGAGAAGTATTCGGAGAAGCACGACGCATAATAAGAATGCGAGATTTATAGCAGCTATTTCATAATTCCTTCTCTTTCGAATGCTTGCAAACCACTTATTGAAAAATTAACTAACAGTTCAGCTGTTTCAATCCTTAGAAAAGACTGTAAAGGACAACCAAAAGGAAAACACAGAATTGCATTAGGAGCCTTTGAACATCTACAGGCGTCCATTGCTAACTCGCCAAACATTGACCGCATCTACAAGACTGCGGCGAAATATGGATTGAGCGAGGAGGAAGCTGTGCTTGAGATATTATGGATGTTAAAGTAAGAGCTTGAGGGAAAATGTTTAAAACAGCTCTAGCCTGCTCTGCTGTTGGGGGATAGGGGCGAGAAAATGCATTCGCCCCAATCTCCGCGACTCCAGAGGGCCGTTTATCGAACTAGATACTAAAAACAAGTCATTTTGTTGATTTTATGTTGGGTCCAATTCTTTATTGAGCGTCTCGTCATGACAATGACCCATATTTTCCCTCATAGTTTTAACGCTGGACCCGGAACAGGCGCAGCTATGAGGTCAGCGGCTGCTCGTATATCAATCATGAGTGTAAAAGAAAAAGACGAGCTTCGACAGGAGATCAAGACCTACCTGGGGACGATAGGGTTGAACCTAAAAACACTAAAAAAGATGAAAAAACTGGACGCTTTTACTATGGAGGTAAGATTAAGCGTATCTTGAAATCTCGTACCCAGAGCTCCACTTTACTGGGAATCTAGGAGCTTTAGGTTATGAGACAATCTTGAGCATGCGCACTAAGGAATAAGGGCTTTGGGAACGAAACGAACGAAATTAAAGTGATATTATTATTATTATTATTATTATTATTATTATTGTTATTTTATATTGTGATATGACATTTGATGATCTAGCCAATCACGGCGCGCGAATTCACTGATCATCCAATCAGAATGCTCAGACATATTATCGACACGTTCATTGCACGAACACGTAAAATTATTCACCGTCACACGAATCTCTATTCACGTATACCTCTGTCAACCCCCTTCCCACTCCTCCCCCTGCTATAAATTCCTATAAATCATACCCCATTATGCTGCTTATAATTACCCTCGTATTTTATCATGATAACAGGTGTTACGAATTCACCCTCCTGTCGCTCTTTACTTTGCTAAAGCACGGTGAGTGTTTATTCTATTTATTCCAATTTATACACTACTCAACCTACCGTTCTTTGCAGAGCGAGCGCTTCCGACCGTGAGACTTTTCTCAGTAAAAAAAAACACATTGCAATTTCTTACTAACAAACACGTGACTTTTTAGGGCTAACTGGAGGACAATCGATTCGAAAATATCAACGTTTAAGTCAAAACATGTCAAAATGATTCCTCAAAGTATATCCAATTACACTATTTCTACTGAATGAAACCATAAGTCAAGAAGGTCCTCCAAGCTTACAATTGTTAGTTGCCCTCTAGTCAAAACACGGATATTATCGGAAGTCACGTCTATAAATATTAATCTATTCAAGCGTACAATGACTAACCAAAGCCTTATATTGTCGTACAGTAAAAGTTTCGTCCTCGAGTCCAATTCTGGCAAATTCAGGATACGAAAAGGCGAGAGATTGCTGGGTAATTGCCACATCGCACAGAGAGACCCTAGTGAGTTTATCGTGGATGGTTGCAAAGGGGTGGACGAGTTCGACTACAAGAGATTCCTAGTAAATCCGGTACGTTTCATGTTGTGAAGAAATAAAAAACGCGCACGCGTTCCGTGTGTAGTTATAGAGCGCGCAGGATTGGCAAAACACAATAAAGGTGTTAGGAGAAGCACGTCTGGTGGTGTAAGCTCAACACTTCTCGAGTGCCATGCTGTTCCCTAAGTCCTCCACAGCAACATACAGCACAGCAAACAAGTATTTTATAAAAATGCAAATTAGCGTGACCATTATTTTAAACTATAAAGTGCGCGTACACACACGTACGTGCTGTGCTCTCATAAAGTACGCACTCTCAACCAATCAAAACGCGAGATTCATGACAGGTATTTTATGAATTTCTATAAATAAGTTCAGCTGGTAAAACCTCACACGTGACCGGAAATGACTTCTCTTGATAGCGACTTATTAAAATGCTTACGATTATTTGATTTTTGTTGTTTTATGCATCAGGATTTGAAATCCAAAGTTTTGTGTTCACATGGCATGATGTCTGAGAGCCCATCTCCTAGCAACCACAAGTGTGCAGGCGCTGTGAGTAGTTTGAAAGAAAAGAAGTTTGCATTCGTTGATCATGGCAATCATTTGACATGTTGTTCACTTGTGTTGTAATCATTATCATCTTCATCACCACTATTATATCATCATCATCATCACCACCATTATATCATCATCATCACCATTATATCATCATCATTATAACCAACACTATTCTATTATGTCATCATCACCATTATATCATCATCACCATTATATCATCATCATTATAACCAACACTATTCTATTATGTCATCATCACCATTATATCATCATCTTTGTTGGTAAGATAATAATTCAATTCAATTAATTTTGATTTTTTTCATAGCACGTGGGCATCATCACACTCAAGACCTTCATTCTTTATCTGATCTTATTCTGTGACTGGGAACTAGAGGAAAAACCTTACTGGACAAGAACCACGTGAGTGCCCCACACTTTGTGTCGTGTGATTGTGTGCACTAGGCACTACTGTTCTTCTACCTGGGAAAACAAATGAATAAATAACTAAACATACCTTATTCATATTGTTGTATTGTTTTCACATAACAGAGCACCTCTTTCACTAGAGAATAAGAGACTTTGGCGCACACGGAATGCTGCTAAGCATGAAGGAAGTGTAAGAGTCGCACTCGCTTTGTAACCCTTTTTAATTGTTTTGGTTCCACAGTTTGATTCGCTATGGCAACCCTGATGAACCAATCAGGTTGAAGACGTTTAAATATACACGAGATAAGGTAGACAATAAAATGAAAGTGGATGAATGAAATTTGGTTGTAATGTTTGGACTTCCTTTCTGAATTGTATATGTGAGCTGAGTTTAAGTTGTTTGATGTGTTGTTCTCACCCTTTCTACAAGGGTTATTCTCCTGGTTCTCTGGTTTTCCTCCCTCCATAAAAATCAACATATGAGTTGAGTGTGTACTTTTACTTAGACTTTTATTTATTGACACACAACCAATTAAATAATAACAATTTATATTTGGGTGTGTTTGGCTGTCAAAATAGTAAATTTTTTGAGTCCACAGCCACAAAATAGTTTTAAATAGCATAAGTTTTAAATATAGAATGCAGTGGTATAGTGCATGTGGAGGGAACTTCATGGAAGAGCCCCGTACAGGGAGCTGTGGTTGTGAAATATCATAATCTTCATCACACCATTACTAACTCAAAATCACCGTCATCATAACCATCACAAAATTTACCATCTTCAGCATCACCGGTCACCATCATTATCATCACCATCACCATTCATAATCATCATCAGTCACCATGTATCACCACCACCATTAACATCATCATCACCACTATCAACTTCATCATCAACAATACATTAATATATTTAGCATCTAAAATCAATTTTTTTCTTATATGATTTTAGGAGGAACTTCTACTCCCTGATGAACAAACAGATTCAGCTGAATCAACAGGGGATGAGCTCGATGGCTGCCCAGACCTGCGATGTCCCATCCCTAAACACTTTCAAGACCCCAATGAAGAGGTTTAAGATCACCAAGCACTATCATTATACACAACCCACATAAACTGGTTCAGTGAATGAAGAACTTAAAGAACTTGGACAAATATTCATTCTCTACAAACTGGCTCAAGTATTAACATGTTAATCAATGCAAGAATCAATCAAATGATATCTTTTACCCATACATACAAACAAACCAAAAAGAACAATGGACACTCAAAGAGCTTAAGTGGCTTCCTGAGTCAAGTATGCTACAATGAAATGGTTTCGCATAAGTTGCAAGATTATCACTGTAATGGAATTCTAGGTGAAGCGGGAAATGCCCATAATGGAATGGTTCCCAACTAGTTAGAACGGCTTCTTTTTATATTTGTAGTGGGAACTTATATAGCACCAAAATGGCTTCCAAGTAGTTGCCTCGAAATGGTTTCTATTAATTGCAATGAACAAACAGAAGACTAAAAGGGCTTCACATTGTAGTTGCTGTGGGACATTAATAGCACCAAAATGGCTTCCAAGTAGTTGGGAGAAGATATGCTTGAACACTGAAATGGTTTCCATTAATTGCAATGAGCATACTAGAACACAAGAACGGCTCCCCATCATAGTTGCAGTGGCACATTATATAACACTGGAATGGCTTCCAATTACAGTTGCAATGGCTTTCCGTTAATAGGATTAAAAGAAATTAGAACACTGGAATGGCTTCTACTCCTTGTCCAATCACAACACAGAGAAGCTGTTTACTTAGATAATATTGCTTCCAGGTGGGCATGACCCACTCTAATAGACATAGTATTATATCTAAATTTTTAATACTTTTATAATTTTTAAGACATTCAGTCATAAATTTTAATTTCATTCTTCAAAGCTCCATGTAGCAAACGGTACCACACTTTTCTTAGATATTTTGGTTAATAACATTTTATTAAATTTAAATTTTTAATACTTTTATAATTTTTAAGGCATTCAGTCATAAATTTTAATTTCATTCTTCAAAGCTCCATGTAGCAAACGGTACCACACTTTTCTTAGATATTTTGGTTAATAACATTTCAATATAATTTGCTTTCATTAAATTCCAATACTTGAAAGTTTCATGTATCAAAAGGTACCGAATGATCTTTTTTTAGATGACTTGGTTAATTTTTGATAATTTTTTTGTTTTTCAAACTAATACTACATTTATTTTTCATCAAAAAAATTAGTGACCGTACATGACCCACAGGCCATCATGATTAGATTTATTTTTGTTCAAAATTTATTTAAATATTACCGGTAATTTTGTTTAATTTTCTAAACGAATTGTCTTATTAATTATATTTTGTTTTTAAAACTAAAATAGAATTTAAAAACTTAAACGTTTGTAATATTTTTGTTATATGTTTGGGAACATGATAACAAAGAAGATGAGATTATGATATTAATGATAATAATGATGATCACAAAGATTATGTTGATGACCGATGATGACAATGGTGGTGATAGGAAGGAAGGTGATGATGATGATGATGATCACAAAGATTATGTTGATGACAGATGATGACAATGGTGGTGATAGGAAAGGTGCCAATAATAAAATCAAAGGTGATAATGATGATGATGATGACAGATGATGACAATGGTGGTGATAGAAACAAAGGTGCCAATGATAACATCGAAGGTGATGATGATGATGATGATCACAAAGATTATGTTGACAACAGATGATGACAATGGTGGTGATAGGAACAAAGGTGCCAATGATAACATCAAAGTTGATGATGATAATGGTACTGATGATGGTGATGATAATGGTACTGATGATGATAGCGTTGAAACGACACCAATGATGATGTTGATCATAATAATTGTACTGATGATGATGATGACGAAATGGTCCTGATGGCGATGTTTGATGTTCATGATGATAGTACTGTGGACAATGTTGATAAAGTTGCTAACGATGATGACAATGGTTATGATAATGACTGAATACTTTAGCTTATTGGTAACACTTATTTTCCACAACACAAAGAGCATTCAGGAATAATAGAACTTATTTGTGAAGTGACAATGATTTCCCAATTCAGCTTGACAAACCTCCAGGGGATTCATTTTCTGAATTGGGAAAACATTGTCACACCACGAATAAGGTCTATTGTTTTTGCATCAAAGTAACACTAAAAACCTTCAAATTCAAACTGCACTGGGGGGGGGGGGGGGGGGGAATATACCAGTGAAACATTTTTACTCATAGGTATGACCCCTAATTGGGAATAACTATACCAAGTATTTACAAATCAACTGCACATTTTTTACTTAATAATTAATCTTTATGAATTTCGTCTTCTATACTGCAATATTGCTGACTAAGTCTTTGACAAATAGAGATTGCCACATGTTAAGAGCTTGAATAATTATTTGCTTAATATAATATATATTTAAGGTCAATAACATGACAAAGTTTGCAGTTTCCAGTTTACTGTGAAGTGATTTTGTACCACTTAATGATATGGTTTTTTTCACAGCTTCTTTATGGATATCGTCCCTAAATGTTGAATAAAACTGTCTACTCTATACATTTAGGTAAAGGCTTCCCTCTCCAAAAATAGTAACAGCAAAAGCATGTAATACATATTTAAACTGGTTGTGCTTTGTTCTAATAACTTGAGAAAATAGTCCTCTTTTTAACATGCAAGGCTCCTCAAGGTTTGGAATTGAATTTTTATTAAACGACCAGGGAAATGCCAGGGTATTAAGAAAGATTATTGCAAATGAGTTCCCAACTCTCTCCACTACATGTTATATACAAGAGGTAAGATCCTCTCCATTTCATACTTGCCCTCTTTGATTCCTCAAAATTTCTGAATCTCTTGAACTGTGTTTATTGACGATAGACTAAGCAGAATTTGAAGAGAGTCGAAGTCTTGTTTTCCTCAGTTCCTCCAACTTCTTCACCTTCTCCCATAACTCTTGGGTCAGTGTTGCACTGCCTGAACTAACAGCCATCAGCCTTGCCACTAGAAGATGCCTGTGAAAATCATCAGCTGTCATTGTTGAGGGGTTCCTTTGTCGAGCCTGAACAAAATCTTCCTGGAGAGCTTTCTGCATATCAGGGTTTATAGAGTAGCTAGACAACCTCACTAAACCAACATAAGTGCGAAACATGTTGAGTAAATCCTCTGACATGTTGACTGTGTTTTCTTGCTGAGAAGATGAAGTTTCAAGTTTGATATGACAATCACATGGCAGCATTGACTTTCCTTCTGACAGCACAAGAACCTGGATGTTTGACTTGAAATCAGTTTTGTAAAAGTCAAAATCATATTCAAGCTTTTGCCAAGAGATTAGGCTTCCTAGAGCTGTGACATTTTGGACTCCGTTAGTATTAAGCTGACCTGCTTCCAGAGCTGTTTCATCGAGGATTAGCTGAGTGCTGTCTGACAACTGCAGAATCCCTGATATCAATCTGTTGGCTTTATAATCTTTCTTTGGAACAAAGTTCAATGTGTTCATGTTGTTCAAAGTCATCTGCATATTGACACACTTTGGGAGGACTTGCTTCAAGGTATCACAAACTCTTTTAGTAAAGGAAGGCTCTGTTGGACAGCCACAGAGGTTAAGACTAAACTTACCAACTGCCATTATACCACAACGGGTGTAGACTGACGACACTAAGTGTAAGAGTAAGTACTCTGCAGCCAATTCATCTCCCAGGAGAATCCTCTTAAGCATGGATAACAAGTCACCACGAACTCTAAAAACGTGAGGAAGAAGAGAATCCGAGGTCTTCTCATCAGCATCCAATGGAATGCTAGGGTTGGAGTGTTTTAGATGTTGGTAGAAGACACAGTGAAGTCGCGGAATAAGAGATGTTGGTGGATAATGTGCAGCATGCTCTTCCTCACTCATGAAGCTGTCAGCTGTCAGAAACATTGGACTAGATTCCTCCTGCTTCTCCTCTGTAAAAGTTGCAAAATGTGGCTGGATGGATACAACGCCAACAAACTCTACCATATCATTCAGTTTGATGTCTTCACATTTATCGTAGACATGTACAATGCAGGAGGGTCCTTTTTCTCCTGGGATGGGATGGTTGAGTGACGTAACTATGGCTGATGAAGAGCTACCTTGTGCAATTTCATTAACAACCTTTGACTTTTTATTTTGAGCATCACATCGACTGGTTTCAATACCTCCTTCCAAAACACCATCACCTGTCAAAAATTAAACGAAATTAATATTTTAATATTATCATAAATGTATATTAATATTATCATAAATATATATTGTACAGTAGAGTCTGGTCGTGGTTCAGTCAATACCTCTTCCATCTCAGGTAGGTTTAAAAATCACTGGCGTCTTTAAAAAATGATTAAAAACTAGCTGCTTGAATTTATGAAATTTAAACCAAATGAAGTCTAATAATTTTATAATTTGTCAAGATAAAGTAGACCTTATTCTGATATTGTCAGTGTACCAATGTTACCGAAACAGAATCAACAACAACAACAGCAGCAGTAACAAGGAAAACATCCCTTAAGATGGAGTCATCAATAAAAATCTTAACTTTTTTGGAGGGTCAAACTTTATCGTGACAAAATCTGTTTCCTTATTGTCTTAATATTGTTCCAATAAAAAAGCTTCCCTTAGAATCGTCTTTCTTTTCCTTTCTTTTTCTCCCTACCTTGTTCTTGCTCCATGTCCTCGTCCTCTTCCAAGGATCTCTTGTTAGACTGGC
Source organism: Actinia equina (assembly GCA_011057435.1). Lineage (NCBI taxonomy): Eukaryota > Metazoa > Cnidaria > Anthozoa > Actiniaria > Actiniidae > Actinia > Actinia equina. Next base: position 397,283 of record WHPX01001324.1, on the reverse strand, counting down.
CTGTTTCAGGCGCCTTCGTTCCATGGTGAGCAGACTTCCTAGCAAAACCTTCCTTGGCCCATTCTGTCTCACCAGGTATAGGCACACAGAAGTACGAATGCTTCTCAGCTGTCACATTTCTTGCTGATTCAAAATTAGCCTCATGGCCTTGAGGGCAGTCTGCCATATCACGGTACATTCCCGACCTCATCTTTGACTCTCCGCTTGTTTTTGACACAATTTCGTACTCAGAAAGAAAGTACTCTGGCCCAAACATATCCTGAACCATACAACGAAACTTTACAAGACTATTTGGCCTCAGCTGATCGATTGGAAAGTCATTGATCGAGGGAATACGATGGCTGCCATCTTTGACTCGATCAGCAAAAAATTCTTGAACTTTTTTCTTCATATTCGATCCACTTTCTTGTCCGATCCCGTCGACCACACTTAGAGGATGACTGACCCAATCTTCTATGCAAGGCATGTCTAAAATAACTGGGTTTTTTTGTTTAAAATTCGTAAGAAATCTTTAGTATAATTCGATTTCCACACTTCAACATGTGAGTGAATTTGGCGCGAAAATTAGAAGACCTCGCACATGCGTAAATAGCATATATCAGCTGACCCAAATCACTGGGGATTCACATCAAATAAAAAATTCTTTGGACGCCATTTTTGTTTCCATTTTCTTAAAATTCTACCGTTTTTTTCCTCTCAAAAATGATCGCAGACACGATTCTTATCTTTATAATTTCTTTAGCTACTGCTTCTCTTTCTGAAGGTAAGTTTTGGCTACAATCTGAATGTATTTTTATATATTTTTACGAAGAATTTTAGATCAAAGAAAATTGGACCATCTTTATCTGCAAATGTTTCGTGCATTTGTCGTATTTTTTGGGGATGTTTTTAATAGAATTTTTTCTATACTAAACTATAAATGTTAGCTAATAAGACACGAAGATTTCGGAGATTTTAAAACTGTAGTTGGAATATCTAATACTACCCAAAGAAGGGTGATGTCGTGTCACTATTTTATGGAGAATTATTCTCAAGGGAGTTTATGTTTGACCAACCTGTTTTGTTGCTATCGTAGAATTATAAGCTGAACACCGTAGTGAAAATAGAAACTGACGTTTCGGACGTTAGTCCTTCGTAGGAGTCACTGTTTTGTTGCTAATCGTATTTCGAATCATTTCTATTCCTTGAAGGAATTACATACCTTTTGGTGTACAAAACAGAAAAGTACAAGAAATTGAAAGCAGAAGTGGAAAAGGATAGTAAAAAATGTAGGTTTTTATGTAGAGCAGTTTGTTTTAGTAGGATTACTGGGATACTATGAGATGATGCCCTAAAACAAGCTCTGGTCTGATCTAAGTCAGGGCATGGCTAACCCACAGATAGAACCCTGAAACACCCTCTGGGCTGATCTAAGTCAGGGCATGGCTAACTCACAGATAGAACCCTGAAACAACCTCTGGGCTGATCTAAGTCAGGGCATGGCTAACTCACAGATTGAACCCTGAAACAAACTCTGGGCTGATCTAAGTCAGGGCATGGCTAACTCACAGATAGAACCCTGAAACAACCTCTGGGCTGATCTAAGTCAGGGCATGGCTAACTCACAGATTGAACCCTGAAACACCCTCTGGGCTGATCTAAGTCAGAACATGGCTAACTCACAGATTGAACCCTGAAACACCCTCTGGGCTGAGTTTTAGGAAGGAAGTTAAAGAGTAGAACCTCAAAAAAAGCCCTTGAAACAAGGGAAAGACCTAAATATCAATTGTAGTCTCTCTAATAACTCCATAAATACATTTATACCCTTAATTGTATGCTCTGCTGTGATAAGAAATGTTTTCTTTCCAATTTTTGTTCCTTTCATAGTAGAAAGACGGAAAGAGAATATGACAGATGCCCCACGTCAAGGCGGTCAAAAGAAGAAACTTGGTATGTTTATGCTTATCTATACCAGTAAACCCAGCTTTTTATATCTCACCATACATGCCACATTAGGATTATATATTACTCCTATTTAGCAGCTGACCTTTTCTAAAGAAAATTTGTGACTCAGAGATTGTCCCTTGAAGAAGCAAACTTCATTTTGAACTTCCGCGTTTGAGGTGTTAAAATGTTCTTAAGTATTCTGGTACCTAAAAAAGAAGGAGAATGTATCTATTTTGATGTTTATTGAATCTTGTGATATATTTTTTGTAGAACGAGTTGAAGAAAAATTAAAGAACCACAGCAGAGACTTATCAATGGTATGGTATTTTTTCAGTTTTATAATCCATCCATCCATACATCCATCCATCCATCTACCCACCCATCAATCAATCCATCCATCCATCTACCCACCCATCAATCAATCCATCCATCTACCCACCCACCCACAAACCTACCCATCTATCCATCCACCCACCCATCTATCCATCCCATCCATCAATTCAAATCAACTTATACATAATTAACATCATCCCATATTTATATTTCATATCCAGGTCAAGATGAAATCCATCTTTGCAATTGGATTTACATTTACTGCTTTAATTGGCATGTTTAATTCTATGTAAGTAGATACTAGTCCTTCAATTTGGGCTCACATTCCATGGCTCCCTCATTTTTCATTGGCTTGTACATGTGGGGAGTGGGTGCAGGGAGGAAAAAAATAGAGACCTTAAGATCCAATGACGAGTACAAGAATGAGTACGAGTATGAGTGTTTAACTTTTAAAGATAGGCACTATTTTTAGTCGTGACCGTGTACTAGATTGAAACTTTAGGTTGCAAAAAAATCGGAAATCAGCTAGGATTTAGTGTTAACCATGTGAACAGGACCAATCTTAAAACTCCTACTCGATCTCATACTCGTCGTCATATCTAAAGGTTGCTAGTGGCTGGTCAGTCAGGCCGGTCAGTTACCAGTCATGATGATCAGCCAAACTAGTTTTAGCTCATTCATACCTTGATTTTGTCAAAATATTACAGGTCAAAATGACCAGCAAAGCAAAGATTTGCCAAACAAGTTCCAACTCTGGCCAAACATTTTCTGATGATGACTGGCTGTTATTTTAAGCCTTGGGATCAAGGGGGTGGGGGACAGGGTAAACAAAATATCAATACTATTGAGAGAGAAGAAAAAATATACATGTACTGTACATAGCATGGCAAAGTTCAAGTTCCTACTGATAACCCTCCCCTCCCCAAATACAAAACCTTCATTCCCTAAAGTTTTTATGTTTTGAAAGGTGTTCATCCAAAGTTTTCATCATAGATATATTTGATATTTTTCTTTTAGTTTTGATGGCCGTGTAGTTGCAAAGTTACCTTTTGAGCCCCATTCATGGATTCAAGGAATATCTCATCGTAACTTGATGGGCGACGACTTCACTGACTGCTCTTTTATATTCCTTTACATTCTGTGTACCATGTCAGTCAGAAATGTGAGTATTCATCCTATTATCTGGATAATTTTCCATCCATGTTGCCCCTTCTTCTTTAGAACTGATATAAAGGATTTTACATGAGCACGCGAAGATACAAAATCTATCTTCAAGTGATGAAAAGATTTCTCACGAGTGAGCACAGCTAATTCTGTTTATTATATAATTATCCATAAAATCAAGTTAAAAGTTTTTATTCGTAAGCCAATAGCATTGTAACGATATTTTTACACATGTGAAAACATCAGTTTTTCGAAAAGGAGAAATATAGGTATTTAATGGATAATTGTATGATAAGTAAAAATATATCATGATACACCAAAGAACAGAATGGAAATTCCTAGGGGTGTAGGGAGGGTATATTGTGTGTCCACACCTCACCCATGGAGGGGGGTTTGAATTTCCCAGGGGTGGTGAGGCTCTAAGGAGGTTATGTTGTGTAGTTCCACAAAATATCCACACCTCACCCATGGAGGGGGGTTGGAATTTCTCAGGGGTGGTGAGGCTCTAAGGAAGTTTTGTTGTGTAGTTCCACAAAATGTCCACACCTCACCCATGGAGGGGTTTGGAATTTCAAAGGGGTGGTGAGGCTCTAAGGAGGTTATGTCGTGTAGTTCCACAAAATATCCACACCTCATCCATGGAGGGGGGTTGGAATTTTCCAGGGGTGGTGAGGCTCTAAGGAGGTTATATTGTGTAGTTCCACAAAATGTCCACACCTCACCCAGGGGTGGGTAGGGTCGAAGACATACACAGATTCAGGAATAAACTACGGCTATCAGCAATAAGTATTCATGTTTTTTCAAAAATGTATTTGTTAATGTTTGCGTATTGTTATTGTTTTTCAGAATGTACAAAAGATGTTGGGTTTTGCTCCATCAAGAGCAGCCAGTAAAGTAGGAGGCCTTCTTACTCCTCCCCAGGGTGCGAAGTAAAACAACATCATCTACTATTCCTTTTCCACCCGGCATATTCCATGGACCTCCCTCTAACTTTATCTGTATTGCTGTTCCGTGAGAATAAAATGTTTTGATTTATTTAGAGTTGTTCTTTTCTTTTGTTAATATTGCTAGGGGGGAACTGATTAATTTCTCTTCATAAGAATATAAAAATGCCATAATTTCTAGAATGTGTGGTCTTAGACCCTGATCCAGAAGTTGCTTGTTTTATTATTGTAATAGACCTCTTCGGCTCTGATCTAATGTTTTCCATTTTAGACCACATGTCATTCCCTAGAGTATCGTGTTTTTTTTGTTCAAAAAGGTGGGAAAATGACCCAAACTCGATCAAAACCATGGGCTATAGTCCAAGCTTTTTGCCCAAAAATGGCCTATTTTGATTCCTTCATGAATTATGCATATTTTTTTTGAAAAGGTGTGAAAATGACCCAAAATCGATCAAAACCATGGGCTATAGTCCATGCTTTTCCCCCAAAAATGGCCTATTTTGATTCCTTCACGAATTATACATATTTTCCCAAAAGGTGTGAAAATGACCCAAAATCGATCAAAACCATGGGCTATAGTCCATGCTTTTTGCCCAAAAATGGCCTATTTTGATTCCTTCATGAATTATACATATTTTCCCAAAAGGTGTGAAAATGATCCATAATCGATCAAAACCATGGGCTATAGTCCATGCTTTTTCCCCAAAAATGACGTATTTTGATTCCTTCATGAATTATGCATATTTTCAGAAAAGGTGTGAAAATGATCCATAATCGATCAAAACCATGGGCTATAGTCCATGCTTTTTGCCCAAAAATGGCCTATTTTGATTCCTTCATGAATTATGCATATATTTTCGAAAAGGTGTGAAAATGACCCAAAATCGATCAAAACCATGGGCTATAGTCCATGCTTTTTGCCCAAAAATGGCCTATTTTGATTCCTTCATGAATTATGCATATTTTCCCAAAAGGTGTGAAAATGATCCATAATCGATCAAAACCATGGGTTATAGTCCATGAATTTTCCCCAAAAATGACGTATTTTGATTCCTTCATGAATTATGCATATTTTCAGAAAAGGTGTGAAAATGACCCAAAATCGATCAAAACCATGGGCTATAGTCCATGCTTTTTGCCCAAAAATAACGTATTTTGATTCCTTCATGAATTATGCATATTTTCAGAAAAGGTGTGAAAATGACCCAAAATCGATCAAAACCATGGGCTATAGTCCATGCTTTTTCCCCAAATATGGCCTATTTTGAATCCTTCATGAATTATGCATATTTTCTCAAAAAGTGCAAAAATGACCAAAAATCGATCAAAACCATGGGCTATAGTCCATGCTTTTTGCCCCAAATTGAACAAAATGACCTATTTGACATTCTCCTTAAATAATGCATCATGCACCCAAAGGTGTGAAAAATGACCCAAAATGGATCAAAACCATGGGCTATAGTCCATGCTTTTTCCCCAAAAATGGCCTATTTTGATTCCTTCATGAATTATGCATATTATTTCGAAAAGTTGTGAAAATGACTCAAAATCGATCAAAACGATGGGCTATAGTCCATGGTTTTTGACCAAAAATGGCCTATTTTGATTCCTTCATGAATTATGCATATTTTTGCGAAAAGTTGTGAAAATGACCCAAAATCGATCAAAACCATGGGCTATAGTCCATGCTTTTTGCCCAATAATGGCGTATTTTGATTCCTTCAAGAATTATGCATATTTTTTCGAAAAGGTGTGAAAATGACCCAAAATCGATCAAAACGATGGGCTATAGTCCATGCTTTTTGACCAAAAATGGTATATTTTGATTCCTTCATGAATTATGCATATTTTCCCAAAAGGTGTGAAAATGACCCAAAATCGATCAAAACCATGGGCTATAGTCCATGCTTTTGCCCAAAAATGGCCTATTTTGATTCCTTCATGAATTATGCATATTTTCCCAAAAGGTGTGAAAATGACCCAAAATCGATCAAAACCATGGGCTATAGTCCATGCTTTTTGACCAAAAATGGTATATTTTGATTCCTTCATGAATTATGCATATTTTTAGAAAGGTGTGAAAATGACCCAAAATCGATCAAAACCATGGGCTATAGTCCATGCTTTTGCCCAATAATGGCGTATTTTGATTCCTTCATGAATTATGCATATTTTTTCGAAAAGGTGTGAAAATGACCCAAAATCGATCAAAACGATGGGCTATAGTCCATGCTTTTCCCCAAAAAATGGCCTATTTTGATTCCTTCATGAATTATACATATTTTCCCAAAAGGTGTGAAAATGATCCATAATCGATCAAAACCATGGGCTATAGTCCATGCTTTTTGCCCAAAAATGGCCTATTTTGATTCCTTCATGAATTATGCATATTTTTTTCGAAAAGGTGTGAAAATGATCCATAATCGATCAAAACCATGGGCTATAGTCCATGCTTTTTCCCCAAAAATGACGTATTTTGATTCCTTCATGAATTATGCATATTTTCAGAAAAGGTGTGAAAATGATCCATAATCGATCAAAACCATGGGCTATAGTCCATGCTTTTTGCCCAAAAATGGCCTATTTTGATTCCTTCATGAATTATGCATATATTTTCGAAAAGGTGTGAAAATGACCCAAAATCGATCAAAACCATGGGCTATAGTCCATGCTTTTTGCCCAAAAATGGCCTATTTTGATTCCTTCATGAATTATGCATATTTTCCCAAAAGGTGTGAAAATGATCCATAATCGATCAAAACCATGGGTTATAGTCCATGAATTTTCCCCAAAAATGACGTATTTTGATTCCTTCATGAATTATGCATATTTTCAGAAAAGGTGTGAAAATGACCCAAAATCGATCAAAACCATGGGCTATAGTCCATGCTTTTTCCCCCAAAAATGGCCTATTTTGATTCCTTCATGAATTATGCATATTTTCAGAAAAGGTGTGAAAATGATCCATAATCGATCAAAACCATGGGCTATAGTCCATGCTTTTTGCCCAAAAATGGCCTATTTTGATTCCTTCATGAATTATGCATATATTTTCGAAAAGGTGTGAAAATGACCCAAAATCGATCAAAACCATGGGCTATAGTCCATGCTTTTTGCCCAAAAATGGCCTATTTTGATTCCTTCATGAATTATGCATATATTTTCGAAAAGGTGTGAAAATGACCCAAAATCGATCAAAACCATGGGCTATAGTCCATGCTTTTGCCCAAAAATGGCCTATTTTGATTCCTTCATGAATTATGCATATTTTCCAAAAAGGTGTGAAAATGATCCATAATCGATCAAAACCATGGGTTATAGTCCATGAATTTTCCCCAAAAATGACGTATTTTGATTCCTTCATGAATTATGCATATTTTCAGAAAAGGTGTGAAAATGACCCAAATCGATCAAAACCATGGGCTATAGTCCATGCTTTTTGCCCAAAAATGGCATATTTTGATTCCTTCATGAATTATGCATATTTTTTCGAAAAGGTGTGAAAATGATCCCATAATCGATCAAAACCATGGGCTATAGTCCATGCTTTTTCCCCAAAAATGGCCTATTTTGATTCCTTCATGAATTATGCATATTTTTCCAGAAAGGTGTGAAAATGATCCATAATCGATCAAACCATGGGCTATAGTCCATGCTTTTTGCCCAAAAATGGCCTATTTTGATTCCTTCATGAATTATGCATATATTTTTCGAAAAGGTGTGAAAATGACCCAAATCGATCAAAACCATGGGCTATAGTCCATGCTTTTTGCCCAAAAATGGCCTATTTTGATTCCTTCATGAATTATGCATATTTTCCCAAAAGGTGTGAAAATGATCCATAAATCGATCAAAACCATGGGCTATAGTCCATGCTTTTTGCCCAAAAATGACTATTTTGATTCCTTCATGAATTATGCATATTTTCAGAAAAGGTGTGAAAATGACCCAAAATCGATCAAAACCATGGGCTATAGTCCATGCTTTTTGCCCAATAATGGCGCTATTTTGATTCCTTCATGAATTATGCATATTTTTCCGAAAAGGTGTGAAAATGACCCAAAATCGATCAAAACCATGGGCTATAGTCCATGAATTTTCCCCAAAAATGGCCGTATTTTGATTCCTTCATGAATTATGCATATTTTCAGAAAAGGTGTGAAAATGACCCAAAATCGATCAAAACCATGGGCTATAGTCCATGCTTTTTGCCCAAAATGGCCTATTTTGATTCCTTCATGAATTATGCATATTTTCCCAAAAGGTGTGAAAATGATCCAAAATCGATCAAAACCATGGGCTATAGTCCATGCTTTTTCCCCAAAAATGCCGTATTAGAAAGTTGTGAAAATGATCCATAAATCGATCAAAACCATGGGCTATAGTCCATGCTTTTTGCCCAAAAATGGCTATTTTGATTCCTTCATGAATTATGCATATTTTCGAAAAGGTGTGAAAATGACCCAAAATCGATCAAAACCATGGGCTATAGTCCATGCTTTTTGCCCCAAAAATGCCTATTTTGATTCCTTCATGAATTATGCATATTTTCCCAAAAGGTGTGAAAATGATCCATAATCGATCAAAACCATGGGCTATAGTCCATGAATTTTCCCCAAAAATGGACGTATTTTGATTCCTTCATGAATTATGCATATTTTCAGAAAAGGTGTGAAAATGACCCAAATCGATCAAACCATGGCGATAGTCCATGCTTTTTGCCCAAAAATGGCCTATTTTGATTCCTTCATGAATTATGCAATATTTTCCAAAAGGTGTGAAAATGACCCAAAATCGATCAAAACCATGGGCTATAGTCCATGATTTTGCCCAAAAATGGCCTATTTTGATTCCTTCATGAATTATGCATATTTTCCCAAAAGGTAGTGAAATGAACCAAAATCGATCAAAACCATGGGCTATAGTCCATGCTTTTTGACCAAAAATGGCGTATATTTGATTCCTTCATGAATTATGCATATTTTTCGAAAGGTGTGAAAATGACCCAAAATCGATCAAAACCATGGGCTATAGTCCATGCTTTTTGCCCCAATAATGGCGTATTTTGATTCCTCATGAATATGCATATTGTCCAAAGGTGTGAAAATGACCCAAAATCGATCAAAACCGATGGGCTATAGTCCATGCTTTTCCCCAAAAAATGGCCTATTTGATTCCTTCATGAATTATGCTATTTTCCCAAAGGTTGTGAAAATGATCCATAATCGATTCAAAACCATGGGCTATAGTCCATGCTTTTTGCCCAAAAATGGCCTATTTTGATTCCTTCATGAATTATGCATATTTTTTTCGAAAAGGTGTGAAAATGACCCATAATCGATCAAAACCATGGGCTATAGTCCATGCTTTTTGCCCAAAAATGGCCTATTTTGATTCCTTCATGAATTATGCATATTTTTTTCGAAAAGGTGTGAAAATGATCCATAATCGATCAAAACCATGGGCTATAGTCCATGCTTTTTCCCCAAAAATGGACGTATTTTGATTCCTTCATGAATTATGCATATTTTCAGAAAAGGTGTGAAAATGATCCATAATCGATCAAAACCATGGGCTATAGTCCATGCTTTTTGCCCAAAAATGGCCTATTTTGATTCCTTCATGAATTATGCATATATTTTCGAAAAGGTGTGAAAATGACCCAAAATCGATCAAAACCATGGGCTATAGTCCATGCTTTTTGCCCAAAAATGGCCTATTTTGATTCCTTCATGAATTATGCATATTTTCCCAAAAGGTGTGAAAATGATCCATAATCGATCAAAACCATGGGTTATAGTCCATGAATTTTCCCCAAAAATGACGTATTTTGATTCCTTCATGAATTATGCATATTTTCAGAAAAGGTGTGAAAATGACCCAAAATCGATCAAAACCATGGGCTATAGTCCATGCTTTTTGCCCAAAAATGGCCTATTTTGATTCCTTATGAATTATGCATATTTTCCCAAAAGGTGTGAAAATGACCCAAAATCGATCAAAACCATGGGCTATAGTCCATGAATTTTCCCCAAAAATGACGTATTTTGATTCCTTCATGAATTATGCATATTTTCAGAAAAGGTGTGAAAATGACCCAAAATCGATCAAAACCATGGGCTATAGTCCATGCTTTTTGCCCAAAAATGGCCTATTTTGATTCCTTCATGAATTATGCATATTTTCCCAAAAGGTGTGAAAATGACCCAAAATCGATCAAAACCATGGGCTATAGTCCATGCTTTTTGCCCAAAAATGGCCTATTTTGATTCCTTCATGAATTATGCATATTTTCCCGAAAAGGTGTGAAAATGACCCAAAATCGATCAAAACCATGGGCTATAGTCCATGCTTTTTGCCCAAAAATAACGTATTTTGATTCCTTCATGAATTATGCATATTTTCAGAAAAGGTGTGAAAATGACCCAAAATCGATCAAAACCATGGGCTATAGTCCATGCTTTTTCCCCAAATATGGCCTATTTTGAATCCTTCATGAATTATGCATATTTTCTCAAAAAGTGCAAAAATGACCAAAAATCGATCAAAACCATGGGCTATAGTCCATGCTTTTTGCCCCAAATTGAACAAAATGACCTATTTGACATTCTCCTTAAATAATGCATCATGCACCCAAAGGTGTGAAAAATGACCCAAAATGGATCAAAACCATGGGCTATAGTCCATGCTTTTTCCCCAAAAATGGCCTATTTTGATTCCTTCATGAATTATGCATATTTTTGCGAAAAGTTGTGAAAATGACCCAAAATCGATCAAAACCATGGGCTATAGTCCATGCTTTTTGCCCAATAATGGCGTATTTTGATTCCTTCAAGAATTATGCATATTTTTTCGAAAAGGTGTGAAAATGACCCAAAATCGATCAAAACCGATGGGCTATAGTCCATGCTTTTTGACCAAAAATGGTATATTTTGATTCCTTCATGAATTATGCATATTTTCCCAAAAGGTGTGAAAATGACCCAAAATCGATCAAAACCATGGGCTATAGTCCATGCTTTTTGCCCAAAAATGGCCTATTTTGATTCCTTCATGAATTATGCATATTTTCCCAAAAGGTGTGAAAATGACCCAAAATCGATCAAAACCATGGGCTATAGTCCATGCTTTTTGACCAAAAATGGTATATTTTGATTCCTTCATGAATTATGCATATTTTTAGAAAGGTGTGAAAATGACCCAAAATCGATCAAAACCATGGGCTATAGTCCATGCTTTTTGCCCAATAATGGCGTATTTTGATTCCTTCATGAATTATGCATATTTTTTCGAAAAGGTGTGAAAATGACCCAAAATCGATCAAAACGATGGGCTATAGTCCATGCTTTTCCCCAAAAAATGGCCTATTTTGATTCCTTCATGAATTATGCATATTTTTAGAAAGGTGTGAAAATGACCCAAAATCGATCAAAACCATGGGCTATAGTCCATGCTTTTTGCCCAAAAATGGCCTATTTTGATTCCTTCATGAATTATGCATATTTTTTCGAAAAGTTGTGAAAATGACCCAAAATCGATCAAAACGATGGGCTATAGTCCATGTTTTTTAACCAAAAATAGCCTATTGTGATTCCTTCATGAATTATGCATATTTTTTCGAAAAGTTGTGAAAATGACCCAAAATCGATCAAAACCATGGGCTATAGTCCATGCTTTTTGCCCAATAATGGCGTATTTTGCATCCTTCAAGAATTATGCATATTTTTTCGAAAAGGTGTAAAATGACCCAAAATCGATCAAAACGATGGGCTATAGTCCATGCTTTTCCCCCAAAAATGGCCTATTTTGATTCCTTCATGAATTATGCATATTGTCCCAAAAGGTGTGAAAATGACCCAAAATCGATCAAAACCATGGGCTATAGTCCATGCTTTTCCCCCAAAAATGACGTATTTTGATTCCTTCATGAATTATGCATATTTTCCCAAAAGGTGTGAAAATGATCCATAATCGATCAAAACCATGGGCTATAGTCCATGCTTTCTCCCCAAAAATTACGTATTTTGATTCCTTCATGAATTATGCATATTTTTAGAAAGGTGTGAAAATGACCCAAAATCGATCAAAACCATGGGCTATAGTCCATGCTTTTTTCCCAAAGATGACGTATTTTGATTCCTTAATGAATTATGCATATTTTCCCAAAAGGTGTGAAAATAATCCATAATCGATCAAAACCATGGGCTATAGTCCATGCTTTTTGCCCAATAATGGCGTATTTTGATTCCTTCATGAATTATGCATATTTTTTCGAAAAGGTGTGAAAATGACCCAAAATCGATCAAAACCATGGGCTATAGTCCATGCTTTTCCCCCAAAAATGGCCTATTTTGATTCCTTCATGAATTATGCATATTTTTAGAAAGGTGTGAAAATGACCCAAAATCGATCAAAACCATGGGCTATAGTCCATGCTTTTTGCCCAAAAATGGCCTATTTTGATTCCTTCATGAATTATGCATATTTTCCCGAAAGGTGTGAAAATGACCCAAAATCGATCAAAACGATGGGCTATAGTCCATGCTTTTTGCCCAAAATGGCCTATTTTGATTCCTTCATAAATTATGCATATTTTTTCGAATAGTTGTGAAAATGACCCAAAATCGATCAAAACCATGGGCTATAGTCCATGCTTTTTGACCAAAAATGGTATATTTTGATTCCTTCATGAATTATGCATATTTTTAGAAAGGTGTGAAAATGACCCAAAATCGATCAAAACCATGGGCTATAGTCCATGCTTTTTGCCCAAAAATGGCCTATTTTGATTCCTTCATGAATTATGCATATTTTCAGAAAAGGTGTGAAAATGACCCAAAATCGATCAAAACCATGGGCTATAGTCTATGCTTTTTGACCAAAAATGGTATATTTTGATTCCTTCATGAATTATGCATATTTTTAGAAAGGTGTGAAAATGACCCAAAATCGATCAAAACCATGGGCTATAGTCCATGCTTTTTGCCCAAAAATGGCCTATTTTGATTCCTTCATGAATTATGCATATTTTCCCAAAAGGTGTGAAAATGACCCAAAATCGATCAAAACCATGGGCTATAGTCCATGCTTTTTGACCAAAAATGGTATATTTTGATTCCTTCATGAATTATGCATATTTTTAGAAAAGGTGTGAAAATGACCCAAAATCGATTAAAACCATGGGCTATAGTCCATGCTTTTTGCCCAAAAATGGCCTATTTTGATTCCTTCATGAATTATGCATATTTTCAGAAAAGGTGTGAAAATGACCCAAAATCGATCAAAACCATGGGCTATAGTCTATGCTTTTAGCCCAAAAATGGCCTATTTTGATCCCTTCATGAATTATGCATATTTTTTCGAAAAGGTGTGAAAATGACCCAAAATCGATCAATACCATGGGCTATAGTCCATGCTTTTTGCCCAAAAATGGCCTATTTTGATTCCTTCATGAATTATGCATATTTTTTCGAAAAGGTGTGAAAATGACCCAAAGTCGATCAAAACCATTGGCTATAGTCCATGCTTTTTGACCAAAAATGGCCTATTTTGATTCATTCATGAATTATGCATATTTTCCCAAAAGGTGTGAAAATGACCCAAAATCGATCAAAACCATGGGCTATAGTCCATGCTTTTCCCCCAGAAATGACGTATTTTGATTCCTTCATGAATTATGCATATTTTTTCGAAAAGGTGTGAAAATGACCCAAAATCGATCAAAGCGATGGGCTATAGTCCATGCTTTTTCCCCAAAAATGGCCAATTTTGAATCCTTCATGAGTTATGCATATTTTTCAAAAAAGTGCGAAAATTACCCAAAATCGATCAAAACCATGGGCTATAGTCCATGCTTTTTGCCCAAAAATGGCCTATTTTGATTCCTTCATGAATTATGCATATTTTCCCAAAAGGTGTGAAAATGACCCAAAATCGATCAAAACCATGGGCTATAGTCCATGCTTTTCCCCCAAAGATGGCCTATTTTGAATCCTTCATGAGTTATGCATATTTTCTCAAAAAGTGCGAAAATGACCCAAAATCGATCAAAACCATGGGTATAGTCCATGCTTTTTCCCCAAAAATGACGTATTTTCATTCCTTCATGAATTATGCATATTTTCAGAAAAGGTGTGAAAATGACCCAAAATCGATCAAAACCATGGGCTATAGTCCATGCTTTTTCCCCAATAATGGCCTATTTTGATTCCTTCATGAATTATGCATATTTTCCCAAAAGGTGCGAAAATGATCCAAAATCGATTAAAACCATGGGCTATAGTCCATGCTTTTCCCCCAGAAATGACGTATTTTGATTCCTTCATGAATTATGCATATTTTTTCGAAAAGGTGTGAAAATGACCCAAAATCGATCAAAACGATGGGCTATAGTCCATGCTTTTTCCCCAAAAATGGCCTATTTTGAATCCTTCATGAGTTATGCATATTTTTCAAAAAAGTGCGAAAATGACCCAAAATCGATTAAAACCATGGGCTATATTCCATGCTTTTTACTTTAAAATGGCTAAAAATGACCTATTTTGTATTCCCAATACATTATCTTATTTTTCTTCAAAAAAGTGTGAAAAAGGCCGAAAATCGATCAAAACCATAGGCTATAATCCATGCCTTTTGGTCAGAAATAATCCAAAAAGACCTATTTTTCATCCTTTATTTTCTGATGTGTAAACATTTAATTTTTCTTCTTCTTCTTTATTCTGTTAAACACAAACCAGCCCAGACTAGCTTAGCTAATTGCGGGGGAGTGTAGTTTATTTAACTATTGTAATTTGTGTTCAAACATTAATAAATTGTAATTTGTAAATGTAAATTTGTAAAGGAATTTTTGTAAGTCAGTAACTACTGGTATTTTAAAATCTTTGATGTTTTAACCCAGTAGTTAATGTGATTGTATTATGTGTTTTGCGTTGGGTATTTATTCATGGTCTAATTAAAATCACGCTAAAGCTGCATGCGCGCTACTATTTAGGTAATAGAATTAATTTTTATGGAATATAGGCTTTGCACCATCAAGCGATGGCAGCCATGACAGGAGGTACAAAACAGTGTTTTTCTCCCTGGGAAACTGAATTCTTTCTCATGTAAATCAGATGAGTCCAGTTACAGTGGTTTCCTTTCTCCTGCCATGACGCGAACGTGCAAAGCCTACAGAAAGGTGTCGGTATGTCTGTAATATGATAAAAACTAGAAACTACAAAGCATTCGTTATTCTGCAAATGTTTCAATGCAAACCTTCCGGCACATGGTCAGTATTACGTAACAGGAGGAAAAAAAAAAACATTTAATTTCGTAAGCAGCCTGGTTTTTTTTTTTTTGTTGTAAGATTGGGCTTTCTGTGTTCTTAACCCTTTTGAAAGGACAATCAGGTTGAAAATTACCCTACTCCTTTCCTTTCTCCCCGCAGTTATGTCATCTTTTAAATACTTATAGAAATAAAATGTACACGTTCGAAGTAACCAAAAACGTATTACTTTATTTTAAATACTAAAAGGATTACTAAATAAATTTCGATTTTAAAATGAGCCCAGATAAATATCGGTCTTATAATTGCATATATATAAATAAAACGATAAAACTTATTTCATAAACTGCGAGTAAATAGTATTTTCTATACAAATTTTTCGAAACTTTACGAACACTCTTAAATCAATGGGAAGGCTAGCTAAAACTTCGATATATTTTCAAATATTTGTACAACTTTAAGCTGCTCTCGAGATAAGTATCCTAAATTATAACTATAATAAAATGTTGAGAAATTTGAATGTTCAATAATTCAGCTTTCATTGTTGACTTGAATATTTCGCAACAGCCTTGGTGCCTTCGCTGACCGCGTGCTTTGCCAATTCTCCGGGAAGCAAAAGTCTAACTGCCGTTTGAACTTCTCGGGAAGATAGTGTCGACTTGTGGTTGATAGTGACGAGTTTAGCTGCTTCAACGGCGAGCCTTTCGAAGAGATCATTGACAAACGAGTTCATGATTCCCATAGCTCTGCTAGAGATTCCAATATCGGGATGAACTTGCTTCAGAACTTTATGAAGGTAGCGACCAAAGGTTTCGGGTTTCTTTCTGCGTCGCTTGTCTTTCTTTCCATTGCTTGACATAGGACGCATAGACTTTAAAGGTTTATCGTTTCCAGCACTTTCAGAGCCACTTTCAGGTTCAGAAACTGGTCTTGCATTTTCTTTATCACTGGTTTTCTTTCCACGGTTGACCATTTTGGAATCTTTAAAGTATCTGCTTGGAAATTACGTAAAGTTTCTTGTTCTTGTATCAGCTCGCTGTCCTCGAATAAGATAACCTGCTATCAAAAAGCCCTCGGTATTTATGGCTTCGTAAAAGTATGCTTTGCACGTTCGTCCCGTGCGCCTCATCCTTTCGTGAGCGCACTGATATTTGCACTAGTAAACGCATTGACATTTGCACGCTTTTTCTTGTGCAACGTCATTTAAATCAATGCAGAACTTTGAGAAAACACACAACAAATAGAACGTTTTCACGTGATGTCACAGCGGCCATTATGGGGCTGTACCAAAACAACACATTTTCTATCCTCCGGGAATTGAAATCTTTTTTTCTGCAAATACTGTGCAGAAAGTTTCTCTTGTTTATGGCTGCGTTCTCACGTGAGTGAACATTGTTTAAGTGGAATAGACCAATATATTGAATTGTAAATACCATATATTTATGTATTTAAGTTCTTTTGATGATGAAACTATATGTTGTATTTTAGGCCCCGTCCCCACTATGCCGGATTATTTTATTATGCAACTGTTTCCATTCAAAGCTTCTTTCTAAAAATGCAGTATTTATTGACTGACAATAGATCCTTTTCGAGTTCCAAATTACCGCTGTGTTCCTCGATATATTCACAAATACCAACGGTAAAGTAAAGAATGTACAACTTCAACAATACCAACACTTTGAAACTCGACGGACCTTTACTGGAACACGTGAATATTCTGCACAAACTCGAGGCTACCCTGTGCAAATGAGTCTATAATCAAGAAACACAGTGGTAATTTTTGGAATTTGAAATGGGTCTATTGTTAATTCTGTAAAACTGTTAATTCTCTACTCGTTACGAAAAAAGGAAATTTGTTGCGCGCGCCGCGGTAATAGGAAATCTAAAATACTTCGTATTTTCCACAAGCTTGCAACGCAACATTGCATGGCTATTTTCATAATTATTGTTGACATCATTAATGTTGCATTCGGATCAAGACTTGGTGTCATTTTAAGTGCTTGCGATCGATCCATCCCACAAGGAGTAGTGGGTCGGTAAGAATGTGGTCATTTGAGAAACACTAAAATAATTCGCAGGTCATAGCAAGGAGTTAATCATCCACGGTCTAGCGGGCGACTAACCTCTCCCTTTGGCTTCGGTCGAGCTTCCTGATTAGTCACTGGATAGCGGTGTCGGGGCCGAAATCTCCGGCATAGACGTAAATGCTTTGCGATGCCATACTGCGCTTCAGCTCTAGGTCTGGAGGTATTTCAAAGTAATCAGTAACAAATAAAACTTGATCGTTCAAGTATGCTATTAAATGCCTTTCTCTTGCGATTGTGCGCGCATCTATTAGAACATCAAAGCAAGTCAAAAAGACAATGACTTGCGAATAAAACACACGGTATTCATTAACGCTACTGCGTCCGAAGGCTACTCCAAAGTGCATACTTGAATCTCATGTATTTTGCAGAGTTCATTACGGATAAACTTCAAGGATTTGTATTTCAATGTTATCGGTAGTGAATTCTGCATTTTATATCGTAAAGGAGTGACTTCAAAATTAAAATGCTGGCTGGTTCTCTCCTGGGCCCGGTTGTTCAAATCTGGATTAGCGCTAATCCAGGATTAACTCTATAGGTCTTATTAAGAGTTAACCCAGGATTAGCACTAATAGGGGCTTTGAACAACTGGGCCCAGAGCTTCCAGGGCTTTTCTCCAGTTCCACTTTTTTCTTCCCTCCTCAAATTATCAACCTTTAATTTTCTAATTTGAATTTCAGTGGATGAAGAGCCTCTGTCTATGGAAAACCACTGGTAAAAACCATATATTTATTTATTTTCTTTTTATTTAAGTTCTTTGGATAATGAAACAATATGTTGTATTTTAGGCCCCGTCCACACTATGCCGGATTATTTTACTTGTCTTGTCGTATGCTACTGTTTCCATTCACAACTTCTTTCTAAAATTGCAGTATTCTTGACTGGCAATAGACCCTTTTCGAGTTCCAAATTACCGCTGTGTTTCATGATTACAGACTCATTTGCACAGGGTTAGCCTCGTATCAGTGTTTAAGTATTTACAAATACCAACAGAAAAGTAAAGAATGCACAACTTCAACAATACAAACACTTTGAAATTCGACGGACCTGGACTTGAACACGTGAATATTCTACACGAACTCGAGGCTAAGCCTGAATAAATGAGTCTGTAATCAAGGAACACAGCTGTATTTTGGAACTTAAAAAGGGTCTATTCATTCATTCATCATTCAGACGTCCTCCCGCTATCCGACCGTTCAATTTTCATTCATTCATTCATCTATCCGCGCGTGCATAACTTCATCCATCTTTTTGTCGGTCTGCTCCTATTCCTTTCATCCATTCCTTCTCTCTTTCGAAGCGTGGCATTGCTAGCAGAGAGATTGCACAAGTCGTGAGTCATCATGGTGCACGTGATCGTCTTCTTGCTATGAACCAGGATCCATACTTTTTTCAGGTGGTAACTTCTCTAAGATACCACGTGCTATCTGTAAATAGGACCGCGCCTGAAACGCGATAAACAGTTACATAAATGACGACACGTTGACTTTATAAGGGGATCAGATTACCAAACTTTTATAAAGATGCCACGACGTGACTCGCTTGGCAAAGTTGGTTGATCATCGCATTTTGTGCTGGTCATGGGTTTGGACTAACACTCAGGGTTTTCAAATACCTGAGTAGCTGGGATGACCATGTATAATGGCGGCTCCGTCTCATTCACAGACGTTACATATAGAGAGCCACAAGTGTATCAATTGTCACTCAGTGTCAAAAGTCATCCTCCAAGAGAAAATGAACTAAGAAAAGGAATCCCCGTGCCCCATCATGTGCACACTTTGATGCTATTTTTAGAATCATTGATGCTATTCTTAACTTGTTACCATGCCCGCGCGATAATCATGCTTCCCTTTAATGCCTCGTTGTAGGACACGAAACGTCCACGACAAAAACACAGGCTTTTGTTTACTGCAAGACTTGAAGCCGCCTACCCTAAAAAAATCAACCAATCAGGTTCTTCGCTTACAATATATCAGAGCTAAAAATAGCATCAAACTGTGCACATGATGGTTACAAGGCTATATAGGTAGGACTCCTTCTCTTAGTTCATATTCATCTTCTCTATACACCGAATCTAAAAAATGGCGACCAATTTGAATAACTATTTTTCTGGACTGACTAGTGACTGACTAGCGTCTCATACATGTGAAAACGCCTTTATGTTTCCGCGTGAACCCAAGGCTAGACAGTGCAGAACGATAGTTATTCGCTGACTAGTGACTGACTAGCGTCTCATACATGTGAAAACGCCTTTATGTTTCCGCGTGAACCCAAGGCTAGACAGTGCAGAACGATAGTTATTCGCTGACTAGTGACTGACTAGCGTCTCATACATGTGAAAACGCCTTTATGTTTCCGCGTGAACCTAAGGCTAGACAGTGCAGAACGATAGTTATTCGCTGACTAGTGACTGACTAGCGTCTCATACATGTGAAAACGCCTTTATGTTTCCGCGTGAACCCAAGGCTAGACAGTGCAGAACGATAGTTATTCGCTGATTAGTGACTGACTAGCGTCTCATACATGTGAAAACGCCTTTATGTTTCCGCGTGAACCCAAGGCTAGACAGTGCAGAACGATAGTTATTCGCTGACTAGTGACTGACTAGCGTCTCATACATGTGAAAACGCCTTTATGTTTCCGCGTGAACCTAAGGCTAGACAGTGCAGAACGATAGTTATTCGCTGATTAGTGACTGACTAGCGTCTCATACATGTGAAAACGCCTTTATGTTTCCGCGTGAACCCAAGGCTAGACAGTGCAGAACGATAGTTATTCGCTGATTAGTGTCTGTATTTCGATACGTATATTATGATACGTATTGCTTTGTAAAAGGTAGACGTTTATAAACTAATTCCATAAGAAAGGATAGTTTCGTAAATCCAGTATCATCACCTGAGGACTCGAAGGCTGTGAGACGACGATCGGTTTTCCTTGGTCAGCAGTTTCTCTAATTTGAATATCCAATGGGACATTACCTATGAGGCGATAAAATAGAAAATCAAAATATGTCCCAAGTTCCGACCATTGGAGGGATAGCGAACATGATGCATTCTGGTCCCACTTGGTTACAAATAAATTTATAAATGTTTTATATTGGTTTGCAGGTACCCAAAATAGTCCAGAAAGCACCCTGTTGTTCAAATCAGAAAAGTCCAAAGAAAAAAAACGTACCTAGTATTTCTATATTGAGATCACGTGCTACATCTTTGGCGCCATCTTGACCAAAGATGTAAGCGGTGTGGTTGCAGTTGGGGCAGACATAGTGACTCATGTTCTGGACCAGACCAAGAACCTGCAGAAGGAAAAGGCAGAGGTTCCATGAACGCGAGACACTATAGGTAGGCCTAAAACTGGAAATGCTTATAATTGGAAGGGCATTTGCGTCAGCAGACTAGTGTGCTTCTAAACGAGAGGGCTTATAACCGAGGGGGGAGGGGGTAGTATGACTGTAGGGCTATTTGTGTTAGAAGACAACCGGGCTTATGACCACAGATTTACGGTATTGCCGTGGAGATTAAAACATAATTATAAAAGTATAACTAAAATATAACTAAGGTATAACTAAAATATAACTTTTAAGCAATTAAAACACCTTCTTAATAACTTGTAAGAGGTTAATTACGAATAGAGAAATGGCACTTTTGTATCCGTAGTACAATTTTATACGTACAGGAATGTTGACTTTTCTAAACATTTCTGCTCCTCGTCTCGCATCCATGAGTGCGATATCCTGAGGTGTGGATACTATAACAGCACCTGATACGACAACATTAACGATCCATTAAAGTTCAGGCTACAATTAGCAAAAAAATACCAGAAGACATGAACAACCTAGGAAGCTTAATATTCCCCTTCACAGTTCCATGCGCCATCTTGAAAGCTAGCTGTGCCTTTAAATCGAAGCGAGACGAAGGGTGAGCTTGTAATGATAGATCCTTTTTAACACCTTGGACAAATATTCACATGTCCCTGTTATCGCAGGCTTACCTTTCGTCTCGTTTTAATGCAAAGACATGGCTACCTTTCAAGGTGGCGCATGGAACTGTGAAGGGGAATATTCCAATAGAAAGAAGCTTTTCTCCTCCAACCCCCTCCGCCTTGCAATGTTAATTGGACGAATGCCCAAGTGCTACCAATCGTTATGCAAATATTGATAACAGAGAGGGGAGTTTTTAGTATCTGGGAATAAATTGTAGAACACAAATTATACAAAAATGTCCATAATTCTAGACATTAAGTAGGGGATTCCCATTATATTTTTGGTCAAAAAGAGCAGCATGTTACGTCACAGCCGCCATCTTGGTTGACAATAACAAAGCATTCCTCATTAGCTTCTTTCGTTAGATCAACCAAGATGGTGGCTGTTTCATTGTTATTCATATCTCAAGGGATTTTGAGTCACATGGTTGCACACACTCTATTGTAGCTTCTAACAAGTCTATATGTAAACTGAAAGCGCGCGGCTCGGAGGACAAAGTCAGTACTTGCTCAGTCCCTACACGAGCATTTGCGCGCAATATTTTGTGGTCCAAAAATGGTGGTAAAACATAAATGATTTAGCGGAAGAACATTCTGCACGAGACAGGAAATGAGATCAAGTCAGGAAGCCCAGCAATAGCCCCCACGCCTATTGGTCTACATGAGTGTTATTCAAATATGAACAAACCTGATACAGGGATGAGCTGAGAGATGGACAGTTGGATGTCACCTGTTCCTGGCGGCATATCAACCATCAACACGTCAAGAGGACCCCATGCCACTTGACGGAGGAGTTTCTCAATAGCTGACATTACCTACAGACAGAGAGTCATTCAGATAGACAGTCAATCGGTTTGCCAGACAGACAGGAGTAGAGACAGACAGGAGGCTTATTAGCCATATAGAAAGGCAGACAAGCAGACAGACAGGCAGGCAGTCAGACAGACATTTTGGTTTGCACCATTGTTGTAAGAAAGGGCTCTTCTTGAACAAAGTGTCCCGACTTTGGGAAGACGGGGAAGGGGTGGGGAAGACAGGGAAGGGGGGAGGGGGGTTAGGGGAAGGGGGGAGGGGCAAATCAATATTGGATCAAAATTATCAGAATTTTAACATTTTTGACTCTGATCAGAACCAGTTTTCTCCCTATCTTTTTCTCAGGGGAGGGGTGAATAAATATAGAGAAAATAGTAATTCGTAAATCCTAGTTGAGAGAATAAACACTTTCAAGTAGCCGTAGTGCATGGAGGAAATTACATACATTAAATGCTGCAGTAACCCATTGGCAAACAATAGATCTATAGATATACTATAGCCCACTTCTGAGATATATTTCAAAAGTCACACCCAAAGGTTCCAGTACAAGGTTACATGCTAAATTTAATTAACTCTTATCTCCTGTCACGAATCACTAAGCATTCTGCACAAACATTAAGTACTAATTTATTTGCATCAGTGAGTGTGTGAAAGGAGATTTTGAGGTTAGCCCTATCGTGAATATCTCCTAGGATCCAATCAGAATTTAGTGGTTGATTGAAAACCCTTGAAGCTCAGGAGAGAACCAAAAAACAACTCAACTCATATACAACACTGAGCTGAGGATGGCCGAGTAGGCCGAAAGCTTGGAACATATGTATTAAATCTATAATTGATAAGACAAATTATCATGAACACTGAGCTTGTCAGGACTCGAACCTGGGTCGCATTGGTGAGAGGCAAGTGCTCTAACCCCTACGCCACCCATGCTTCCCAAAAGGCTCACATTACAAACCTTTGTATGGGGTAAAAGAAGCATATCTTGGAAATGGGCTATTACAAGATCTTTGAGTTATAAATCATCAAGATAATCAACATTTATCAAGTCAAGAGTGTATCTAGAATTTCCCTTAAGGGGATCACTACCTTCTTATGGCTCAACAAATCATCCCTCCCTCCCCTCCCCCAAAACACATTGATGTTTCAATTAATGTAATGTCAATGGGAAGGGGTTCAAAGGCGACCGGGGATAAACACCATGGTCAATCCCTACATACCTCATTAAATCATCCCTCTCTCCCCTCCCCCAAAACAAATGCATATTATTATTATAATGCTAATGGGAAGGGGTGGACATACACCAAGGTCACACCCCAGTTACCTCCACAAATCATCCCTCCTCTCCCCAAAAACGTTTACATATCAAGGATTCAGACTAGGTTTCACACATTATCGAGGGTTTGGCTGTTAGTGTGTGAGGTGAGCATGATGTGAGTGTGTGATAGGTGCAAGTGATTCAGTATGAACCAGTTTGTAACAGATTGAACATGTAGCCTCAAGCTACAATGTAATAGTTAAGTTTACAGAAGAAAGTCTACAGTTCAAAGCATTACAGAAGTGTAACATGGCATGGGTTGAGGGTTCAGCAAATATTTTCAGCCAAACAGATGCAAGATGTGGAATAAAATTCATCACTATTTATAATTCACAGCAGCTTACCATCAATCCTCTCCATACTATTGGTGCTCCTTCATCAACCAGGAACCCCATGGACATACTGCAAAAAATTCATTGAAATATAATTTATTACATATTATGGGTGACATGGGTGGCATAGTGGTTTACTGCTCGCCTCTAGCCACTGTGATCCATTTTTCAAGATCCGTTTTGGCTCAGACTGGATCATATGTGAGTTGAGTTTGTATGAGGTGTGGTTCTCCGGTTTCCTCTCTTGATAAAGATCAACACGTGAGTTGAGTGATGTATGTTGTAAGTATAGGATGTAGTGGTAGTGCGTGTGGAGGGAACCTCGAGGGGAGTGGTAGTTGCAAAATATAAGTTTATATACATATTATGTCATCTATACGCTGAACCAATTTGAATGCGATAAAAAGCAACACCTACCAGGGTAATCCAAAATTAATCAATGGCTTCATTTGGTTTTCTGTTAAACACAAGCAAGAGAAATAATTTATTGAGTAAAGCCTTGTTTTTACTAGCAATGTGCAAATAGCAACTAAACCAAAGTGTTACTATACAAATGCCCAAACTTAA
The DNA here is from genome assembly GCA_011057435.1 of Actinia equina. Lineage (NCBI taxonomy): Eukaryota > Metazoa > Cnidaria > Anthozoa > Actiniaria > Actiniidae > Actinia > Actinia equina. The sequence continues at coordinate 372,561 of WHPX01001324.1, read as the reverse complement.
TCACTAGTTGAAGTTGGATTAACAATCAGAGAGAAAATATCAGTTCAATACAATTCTACTTTATTAGTCCTACTTTTTGAGATAATTATTAGAATATCGGCATAACATCGCAAATATACAATCCATGTACCAATAAACTTTCCATCATCATGTGAAGGCAGCCTTGACAGGCGACAGGAACATAAAAAAAGAATTCAGTTTTCCAGGGAAAGAAATTGCATAGTAGACATTGCATGCCTAACAACACATAGGCAATGTTATACTACGCAGTGGATCTTACAACAGTCTACTCCATGCAAGACAAGTTATAAGAGAAAATGGTCTACCCCAAGAACTAAACAAGACACTGCAGGTCAAATCTTAGGTTCAGAATCATTTCAGGACAACAGTAACACAGCTTATGATGTTATAATAATAATTATTATAAAAATTTAAAAAAAGATAATAACTTTAGTGACAATAATAATAATTAAAAAAATAATAATAATAATATTATAGATAGTTCATCTAAAATATTCTTGATAATAGTTTGTCTGAATATTCGTCTTAATAGTATTCTAAACTACTAGTAGTACAATAATAATAATAGTATAATAATATTATTAGATGAATAATATTAATTTAAAAAATATATATAATGATAATTTTATAGATAATAATGATTATAGTAATAATGAATATAAAATAACAAATATATGTACAAATTACTTATTTATCGATAAAAATATATTTGCAAAATATAAAAAAACAATTTAAGGTTAAAAAAGATATAACTATAATAATAATATATAATAATAATATCTTTATTTATCCTGATTTAAAAAAAACAATCAGCTGGACACAATAGAACAGCTGGTATGAACTGGTGATCAGCAATATAACATCTATGAAAATGTAAATAAAATCTATACTAAAATCTGCGATTAAGAACCTAAAAGTATGAACAGAAGAAAATTAAGATTAATATTTAGATCTTATTAACCGAGCTTGGTCGGTCTGTACGGGATAATCTTGACCGAGGTCGGAATGTACAGACCGAGCACAGCGAGGTTTGTACCCGACTGAGGTCAAGATTATCCCGTACAGACCGACCAAGCTCGGTTGATAAGAGTTTTATCATATGACCACTTTTCATTGAAAAGGACAAAATGTTTTCGCCGTAAGATTAATATGCAATCGGACCGGTTAATACTGGAGAATCTAGACCAGTCCGCGATGCGTTCTATGCAATCAGATTGCTCGATTTGCTAGTGTCCAGGCTCTAAGATTCACGGTCATATAATAAATACATATATTATATGACCTTGAATCTTAGAGCCTGGACACTAGCAAATCGAGCAATCTGATTGGATAGATCGCATCGCGGACTGGTCTAGATTATATATATTCAGCTTCAAAAGATATATCCGATTTCCGTGTCTCACAGTATAGATTATTGATTAGATAATTGAATAAATATATTTAAAAAATATATATCGTACAGAACATAACATGTTCATAACACGTCAAAGAAAAAGTCCTTTTCATGCAGTAAAAATGGATATACCATATTACCAAGGTACAATTATAATATTTTTATGGACGAAATGTTATATTTTCAAGGATCGATATGGAAAATAATGTATTTTCTACATGGGTAATTGGTATAGTTTTGCTTTGGTTGCGAAAATAATAAAGCTTTGCTATCAAAGACTTGCCCGAACCATGATAATAATAACCCATGTTATTGTAATAACGAATGTCACATGGTGGTAAAGGTAGATATTTTGTCATGGCATATGGCATTGCTTTTATTTATTTGGTGGCTCCTAAAAGAGCCGTTTTGTTTTGTTTTAAAGCGTTCCAACACTTTACTTCTTTGCCTTTGCCTTCTTGGCTGGGGACTTCGCTGCTTTTTTGGCCGGCTTTTTGGCGGCAGGTTTCTTTGCTGCTGGCTTCTTCGCTGGTTTAGCCTTGGCGGCGGGTTTCTTGGCAGCCTTCTTGGGTTTTTCTGCTGGTTTTTTAGCTTTCTTTGGTGACTTAGCCTTTTTAGGTGACTTAGGTTTCTTTGCTTTTGGTTTTTTGGCAGCGGGTTTCTTTGTGGCTTTCTTAACAGCGGGTTTCTTTGCTGGTTTCTTTGGCTTTTCTACTTTGACGGCCTTGTTCAACTTGAAAGAACCTGAAGCTCCAACGCCTTTGGTGTGTGAAATCTTACCGTTTGCGACCATACGCTTGAGCGAGAGTTTCAGTTGGGCCCCGACATTTTCTTTAACCTTGTAGTTTGCCTTGATGTACTTCTCGATTGCTTGTCGGGAGGATCCTGTACGGTCCTTCAATGTAGTCAGAGCAGCAATTACCATATCGGAGTATTTAGGATGCTCAGCAGGCTTTGCTGGCTTCTTAGCTTTTGGCTTTGCGTCAGACATTTTTTTTTGCTGGTTTAATCTCGTTTACACTGAAGTATAAAGTATAAAGATACTTCATTGAGCGCGCTGTTTATATTTATACCATGCTTGCGAACGTCCGAGAAAACATCCTTTGTTAATACTGTTTCAAGATGGCGGTTGATATAAATGTGTTTGTTGATTGATTTTAGCAGCAAATTCAGAAGGAAAAACTAATTCTTTTTCGCAATAAAAGTTTACCAAAAGGAAGAAAAACTCATGAAATTTCATAGAGGTTATTTTCGTTCTACTTTTTGAAGGATAAATAAAGTTATGAAGCATTTGCTGAACATTTTCATAGTAAGATTTTGATGTCGTTTGAAAATTCGTTGCTTCAGAGAGCGAAGTGATAAAGAAAATGCCCCATTTTGTGTAATAAAATAGAATTATAGTTATCTAAGATCATGTTTTGCCACGTATTTTGAGAAATTAAAGTGTTATTTGCGAGAAATGTTGGTTTTGCTTGCATTGACAAACACACAACCACTCATTAACGTGCCATTCTTAGTACATCATAAACTCCAATCGTTTTATCTGTTCCTTTAAATATTACTGCTACTTTTCTCAAAACTACATGCTTTTTCTTCTTCAGGAACATACCATTTAGCAATAAATTTAAATTTGACTTATCAAAAGAAGTTTCTTAATTTTTAGTTCTTGTTGCTGAAATTTCAAGAAGATATTGTCAACATCATCAAAAGTCGGTTGATGTTACTGCGTGATGCTTTTACTAGTTAGTTTAGGGTTTGAGACTTATCTTTTTATCAATTTTTATCCAACTAAGAGGAATTCTTATGATACCTATATAAAAGTAGTGCTTTGAGATCATGTCCAGTGAATGAACACTCGATACTTATACGACCATTTGCGACATTTGCGAGCGAGCAACTGTGCCGATTCTCGCGCCAAAAAAACCTTTTTTTAAAAAATCATATCTCAAACTGCAACTTTGCAACTTTATAAGTGGGAGTCGTAAATGTCGCCATCCATAAACCTTAACATTGGAAACTTGGACATTTTACCCTGCAAACGTCTAAGACATAATTTATAAAATTACGTTTGGCGCATCACGGTTTATTAGTAAACACGAAGGAAGAGTGTGTCTTTGGAAAACATGTGCCCGAACTTCATTGAGATTCTTTGGGCAAGGATGAAACTCAAAAAATGAAATCTTTAGTAATCGTTTGGAAAAAAATAGTTTGGAAGTGATCCTAGTCTTTATGTTTGAGTTGTTATTGCCAAAGTCTGTAGTTTGCACGAAGGAAGATTTGAAAATAAGTTTGGCGCGCACAGTTAAAACAGTAAACACGAAGGAATAGTGTCTTTGGGGCACCCAGGGTAGGCAAGGATCGGCAAGGATGAAACTCATAAGTGAAATATTTAGTAAGAGTTTGGAAAAAAAAGTTAGAAGTGATCCAAGTCTTGATGTTTGAGTTGTGATTGTCAGTGTCAGTAGTTTAAAGAAACGAGAAGGAAGATTTATGTTATATGACCGTCTCAGTAGTCTTTGTAACCTCATGTTATGATGCGTTACATGAACAATGAAGATGCTGGCTAAATAAGTTTCTAGGGTTCTATACTTGTTGTGAGGCATGAAAATGGTATTGAGTATATTCTTATTAATGGTTAGTCCTAAAACGACTGTTGAAAAATACTTTTCAAGCTCTAAAAAATCACATGGAGTTCAAGAAATAAATTGGATGCCTTGAGGGAAGAAATATTAAGGACAGGAAAGGTTTCATTTGACTGGGTATTAGATTTGATTCCTAAGCATTTGGCTTGACGAATGTTGAAAACTGTTCAAATTATAAAGAATGACTGGAGTTCAACAGGAAAATTGGATGTATAGAGGGAAGAAATATTAAGGACAGGAAAGGTGTCATTTGACTGAGTATTAGATTTCTAAGCATTTGGTTTGACTTTAATATCATGTGGTGGCTCCTAAAAGAGCCGTTGTTTAAGTTTTGTGAGAATAGTTTAAGCTCTCTCTCCACGGATTCGGCGGGCAAGCTGAATGTCCTTGGGCATGATGGTGACTCTCTTGGCGTGAATGGCGCACAAGTTGGTGTCTTCAAACAGACCGACCAAGTAAGCTTCGCTAGCCTCCTGAAGGGCCATCACAGCTGAGCTCTGGAATCGGAGATCTGTCTTAAAGTCCTGAGCAATCTCACGGACAAGACGCTGGAAGGGCAGCTTGCGAATCAACAGCTCGGTTGATTTCTGGTAACGACGGATCTCACGAAGAGCGACGGTACCGGGCCTGTAACGATGAGGCTTCTTGACTCCACCAGTTGCTGGGGCACTTTTACGTGCTGCCTTGGTGGCAAGTTGTTTACGGGGAGCTTTTCCTCCGGTAGATTTACGGGCGGTTTGCTTGGTACGGGCCATTTTCTCAGTACGATTCGATTATCGAAATAAACTTCTGAACATAAATGCAGTTACGTTTTTATCCTAGCCGCGCTTTGTTGTGATTGGCTAAGTAAAAGTTACATTGCCATTGGCTGAATTTCTTCTGAAAACGAATCTCATTGGCTGACGCTTGTACCGCTGTTATTCAAAATGTCGGTTACCTCAAGCTAGCAAATTTTTAACCATTTCTAAAACCTTATTATTTAAGAGATTTTGAAATTGAATCCCAGTATTAAGTTTTCATAGTTATCTTCTTTAAGCAGAAGGGTTATCAACAATGTTAGTTTAGAATTGAGCTAGAAAAAGGATGGTAAAGTTTGTAACTTTGATCTCGTGTCAACAACTTGGATCGGAAAAATGCTTTGATTAAGACATGACGTGTGTATTGCTAATTGTTGGTTCAAAGTTCATGTATATTGAATTCTATTATGTTTTCCTTTGGGTTCGACTTTGTAGTACATAAAACTGATGTCTGCCAAAATCGAGACATTCTTTATTTAAGCTAAATCTAGAAACGAAAATGTCTGGTCGCGGTAAAGGAGGAAAAGGTCTTGGAAAAGGAGGCGCTAAGCGTCATCGTAAAATCCTTCGGGACAACATCCAGGGTATCACCAAGCCCGCCATCCGTCGTCTTGCTCGTCGCGGTGGAGTCAAGAGAATCTCTGGTCTGATCTATGAAGAGACCCGTGGTGTCCTTAAGGTGTTCCTTGAGAATGTCATCCGTGATGCTGTGACCTACACCGAGCACGCCAAGAGAAAGACCGTCACAGCCATGGACGTTGTCTATGCCCTGAAACGCCAAGGACGTACCCTGTACGGATTTGGTGGTTAGATGAGCTTCTCATCTAATTCACAAACAACGGCTCTTTTAGGAGCCACCAAATATTAATAAAGTGTTGAGTCTATATGCTGCATATCCAAAACGACACCCATTTCAAATATACATAAAATTCTCCATATATAAGTTCAGTTTGACTTCGACACTTTCAACTGCACTTTTTATGTTTGAACTATAAATAACTATTCATCAAATGAAGCGAACCGCTTATGACAATCAAAATGTGATGTCTTGTCGGTCATTTAGGGCACTTTATTTATTTGCTGTAAGTCCAAACGCATTTTTTGCTTAGAGATGAAAATAGTCACCCGGACTTTTCGTTGCACATAAAGAAGTACCCACAGAAAAAAAATTTCCCCCCAGAGTTTTTTCCTCTCGAAAAGTTGTCCTTATGAGCCATAACTAAAAGGCAGTTGGAATAATTAGCGAACGGCGCGAAAATAATTGCTTGTGATAAAAAAAGCCACATCGAAGAGAAATTTTTGTATTAAGATGAAAATAAGGCACCAAGAATTGTGTTGTATATGAAGAAGCATCTTTGCTACGCGGTTCCAAAAAGTTGTCCTAAGCCAAAACGAAAAGGCAGTTGGAATAATTAACGAATGGCGCGAATTATGAACGGCTTACGATTTCAAAACAAAATGGCTTGTGACAAAGATGTAGAGCGGGAAGAGCTTCAGATCAGATTGAACCGTTTCATATTATTAAAATATATTTTCTGGGCTCGGTCGTACCAAGGATAAATCTTTTCCAGAGGATAAATTTATTAGATAATAGTACTTTATCTACTGGATAAGGATATCCTATATCAACCCTTGGTAAAAACAGGGTCTGAAGGAAATGAAAAGCGAGCCACGAATTCTATGGAACAGTCATTATTTAAACTAGTGAATTCTCACTAGCCAAACTGAAGAAGTTGTAACAACAAAACTAGTTTTTAAAGGCTAAAATACACATAGTGCGTAGAAGACAAAATTAAGAAAGTGAGAATTCGCTAGTTTAAATAATGACTATTGAAAGTTTGAGTATAATATTTTTTGGGTCAAATATTTTCTTAAAATTTTCGTTGGGTATATCATTTCATTTTGGTTAAAATCGGTATAAAGCATAATGTCATGATCTTTCGATTCATGTGGTGGCTCCTAAAAGAGCCGTTGTTTTTGTAAACAGTTTAGAGCTGTTTAAGCGCTTTTTTTCTCGGTTTTCTTGGGTAAAAGAACAGCTTGGATGTTGGGAAGAACACCACCTTGAGCGATGGTAACTCCACCAAGAAGCTTGTTCAACTCCTCGTCGTTTCTTACGGCCAACTGCAAGTGACGGGGGATGATTCTGCTCTTCTTGTTGTCACGGGCAGCGTTACCGGCCAACTCAAGGATTTCAGCGCTCAGATACTCGAGAACTGCAGCCATATAGACTGGAGCACCAGCACCAACACGTTGAGCATAGTTGCCCTTGCGGAGAAGACGATGGATACGACCAACGGGGAACTGGAGCCCTGCACGAGAAGAACGAGTTTTGGACTTGGTGCCCTTCGCTTTACCTTTACCGCGACCAGACATTTTTTATAATGTTTTGCTGAAATTTTTTTTTAACAAAGTCAGTGAATGAACTTGAGATTTCCAAAGAAGACTTTTATAGCAAAACCATGAGCGTATTAGGATCGAAATCCACCAATCAAGGAAGATATCTTAACAAAGAAAGGACAGAGTTTTCGATATGAATTGTAAGCCAATTTATTTTTACCAATCAGCTTCTAGTATTTCTGATACGCATGTTAATTGATCTTTATTAATTTTCATATAAATACGAGTTGCCTTAAAGTGAACATCAATTTGTTTTTCAAAAAATTTTGATAACGATCAAAAATGCCTCCAAAACCAGTAACCCCAGGAAAGAAAGGCGAGAAGAAAGCCGGTAAGAAGGCCGCTTTGGGAGATAAGAAGAAGAGAAGGTCCAAAAGAAAGGAGTCCTATGCCATCTACATATACAAGGTCATGAAGCAAGTCCATCCTGACACTGGTATCTCCAGTAAAGCCATGAGCATCATGAACTCCTTTGTCAACGATGTCTTCGAGCGCATCGCTGGTGAAGCTTCCCGTCTTGCTCACTACAACAAGAAATCCACCATCACATCTCGGGAAATCCAGACGGCTGTTCGTCTCCTTCTCCCTGGTGAACTTGCCAAGCACGCAGTCAGTGAAGGCACCAAGGCTGTCACCAAGTACACCAGCAGCAAGTAAACAGTTTCAACTCAAAACAACGGCTCTTTTAGGAGCCACCACATGAATCGAAAGATCATGATCTTATGCTATGAAACTAAACATACATCACTGGAAGATACACAATTGGTCAAAATTACAGTATACAAAACAACATTTATACTATGCATTCGTGGTAAATGCACACACATGGTATTTATAAAAGTTCTACTCAAACAGTAGTATTTCGTATATAAATTTATTGAACTTAGATAAAAAATTAGTTGACGCTACATAAAATGGTAAATACGTTCCTGCGATTCCCTGGGTTTACATAACAAGAGGATTCTAAGAGAAAGCCCAAAACGTCATCGTTTTGTTCCCTGATTTTTTGACTGCTGGCACGGAAACTTTTAAGACGTCAACTAAATAATAAATAACTTATTTCATTAATTCAGTTGTTGTCGACAATTCAACAGTTAGACTAAACTCATTTTAAATTGTGCTATAACATAAAGGAATTTTGTGGTTCTTTGAATCGTTCCAGAGGTTGTTTGAGTTTGGCGCCAAAAATTATGCATGCATTAGTCGAACGGCCGTCCGCCAAAACAACCGACCTATCGACCCATACCTAAAAAACATTTCCAAATGCCAATAAAAAAATTTCCGCAAATAGAATGATACACATGAGCTTCAGTTTTTGTTTGGCTTTTTTGTTGAAATAGCGAATTTTCGAGAACTGTAGCCCGTGCAAGAATATATTTTGTTTGGATATCGTGCCAAAATACCTAAGGAAAGTACAGTACGACTTGATAATATCGAAATATGTATGAAGGCGAAATTTTGCTTTAGCAACAAAAGTAAAACTGGCTTGAGGGACGCAAAGAAGTTAACTTTAATTTACTTGGATAAAAATTTCATTTTATCGTCTCTTTTCTTGTTGGATTTTGGCCAGTAATTAATATATTTTCTCAAGCCTCAGCTTAGAAAATGTATAGCATCCATCTAGGGGGAGGGGTAAGTAAATCGTGGTTTTATAATGAAACATTTTGAAATGAGAAATTTTAAAGAAAGAATTTTAAGAAATTTTATTTTCAGTATCTTTTATGTAATACAGGAGATTACCTACACTTATTCCACACAACCTCTGTTTGTTGGTAGCCTTCTATACAGTAAAAGTATATGAGTTTCAAATTATTGAATTTTCAAGATATCTCAATGAAAATCAACAGAAGGCCTACTGTGCCTTGACTTTTGCGTTACAGATGAATGATTATAATGGAATGATTTTCATATTTATATGCAATATATAATGTTGACACCTTTGAAAATAGTGTTCATCCAATCAGAATGCTCAAACTTAGCTTTGTCACTGTCACAGCACTGCATGTTGGTAACATGAGCTTTCACGTCACACACTCTTCAAAAATGATTTATTCACTTACTTTTGTTGAGTTCAGGTTGTCCTTTAAGGTTCATCATTAATGGGATTGATGGGCCATAAATATCAGCATCAAGTAACCCAACATTCAGTGACTAAAAAATCACAGAAAGAATAAAATCATACTGTAGTATTATTGAACAATACACAGTAATACAACAATCTAAGCATTTTGAAAATCTAATGTGATTAGCAATCCTGGGGATGGCTTAATGCCTAACAGGTATTGTAAGGGAGGAGATAGATTGAATTGGAAATTAGAAATCCAGAATGTATGAAAGGAAATTGAAAACTCCAGAGTAGTGGGGGACTTTTTTTGCAAACTTCCTCCATGGTGTGGTAAGGAAATTTCCTGATCAAGGCTGGCATAAAACTAGTAAACTCAGCTCTCATCTCTGGGGTATCAAAACATATAGAGATATAATGATATAAAGCTACAAATTTACCTTTTCACTAGATAGCATAGCTAGAGCAAGATTGACTGTAAATGAGAAAAAAAATGGCTGATTAACATTAATGTTAAATGTCAGTGCTACTACATAAACCAAGGCCACCCAAACAAATCTTAAAACAAATCCATAAATCTCGTTTTGACACTACTGAATAATGAGATAGTGACAAATTCTGGAGTTTAAACTTTTTCATTCACTCCTGGTGATACACACAAATTATTATGCTTTTAAAGAGAAAAAATGACAGTGAAAAGTTATGCAGATTCCAGGGCCGTAACCAAAACTTTTACAGGGAGGGTGCACATCGAATAAAATCAGACCGTTGATCGTTTCTTTTAAGAAAGCAGAACCAAAAAAAAAAGGTAGCCAAAAGAAAGTAAGGTAACCGAAAGAAAGGAGAACCAAAAAAAAGATGGATGAGCGGTCCTTAACCTTTTATGGGGTGGGGTGCACGTGCACCCTGTGTTCCCCCTAGTTACGGCCCTGGATTCTGTTGTTTAAATCCTCAGTCGTGATTGCCTAATTTTTATGAAAATTTGTTCAATCTTTAAAAAAAATTATTGAACATCTTACCAGCAGTAGTTGATTTACCAACTCCACCTTTACCAGATGCAACCAACACTACATGTTTAACCCCTGCTATAGGCCACTTCTTGGGCAGACCTCTTGATGCTCTGTTCTGGGCTGCCTGTGGTGATCCTGTACTAGGGACATTAACTTGACCACGTATACCCTAAATATGTATAGAGTTTCATGTTTCTGTAACCTAGACAGCTCAAGTGATGGATATATCTCAAGGGGTGGGAGGTCTGTTGGTGAGGATGTGAAATTATTTTCAGAGCTGCTGAATTCTGAGAATAAAACAATGTCAATTCTCATGAAAGTAAAATTTAATTTTTCAAAATGTTTTTGTGGCTAATATTCTTTAGCTGTTTCATCCTCTGACTTGAGTAGCTTTGGGAATATCCTTCAAGGGGTCTACAAGTTTATCCATACCTCCCCCATCCAAGGGGACTGGCATCCTTTTATATTCCATTTATATAAAGAAACGCCTTCAACTAAAATCCATAAAGCTCATAATAAACGTATAATATTTTTCAACAAAGTTAGAAAAGTTTAGAAACGTTTTTTTTTTCTGACGCCAATGTGTGAATGAACACACGAGAAAATGCAAATAAAATTTGCAAAAGGCATGGAATTGAAACAAGTTTTAAGCATTTATTACTTACAAAAGGGTTTTCATGAGTCGAAGCTGATCTTAGATTTAATCTAAAGCATGTTTTTGTGGCTGATATTCTTGTGCAAACGCAGCTCGTTCGAGAAAACATCCTGCAAGCTGCCATCTTGGATTCGAGTGAGCATCCGCTGGTCAATATAATTGCTTTGCGGACATCAAATTAGCTTAGCGGGAAATGCGGGGTTTTCTGTGGGAAATTTAATCTGACCCAATTTAATTTGGCCATGTTTCACACATTTAATTTAGCTATGTCTCACAAACAGGTTGGCTCAGTTGGTTGAGTATCGGACTTCGTGCGGGCGGTCGTGGTTCGAGTATCGGCCGGACCAACACAACTGGTCTTGCGCTAACTAAGGAGAAAGTGCTGCCTTTGTAATTGCATCTGCAAATGGTTATTCTTTCAAGTGGCTCGGATGAGCACTTTAAATGGCAGTTCCGTGTCTCCAAACTAATCACAAACCAACATAGGAGGGACGTAAAATAACCACTAAAGACGTAAAGAAACTCTGACAGTGACCACCCTCAGTGCCTACACTTCATAACCATCTCTCATGCTTGTAAATTGCACAAAAAGCAGTCATTCACAACTCAATGTAAAGCACCTTTGATTATATTCGTATAGAAAAGACGCTATATAAATTCATAAATCATCATCATTACATGGTATGAAACGGGAAAACAATTACGCCCAAGCTAAAAGTGTTTATTACATTTTGTTTCAGCAGTAAATGTACTCTACATCAACTGGATGAGTACAATGAAGGTTTACTCAGTCCTCCATATTCTTGAGACATCTCTTCCTAATCCCTCTCACAAGAAAAACTTTAAAATCTTAGGGACCAAAAATATATATACTTATTTGTTGGTGAGTGGAGAAACTGAAAAGACCACAGAGACAATACTTAAGAACTCAATGGGTGTGATTCTTCAAACAGAATACTGTAAGAAGTTTTGTACAATAAAAATTTATTAGTATTAGATACAAACAAATAACTGATTGTGCAAGATTGCAAGCTGTCTCACTTTTCCCTCCAGACTCAGTGAAGATACATTTTTAGGGTTCCTTGGAACGTATGAAAGTTGAAGCTAATTTAGTGGGCCCAACCTCCTGAGTCTTGTCCACAGGAATCCTAAAAACATGTCTTTACTCAGTCAGAAGGGAAAGTTCCTATTCTAGAAGATGCAAAGGCTTTTTACAAGTAACGTCGAAATAATAGAGGCAAGAAAGCCATGCAACATAACATGTAACTAGGTTGAGCTTTATACAAGTAATGGAATAGTAATACAGGCAAGAAAGCCATGTAACATACTATTATATGCAACAAAGTTGTGTTGTGGGTTACATAATGAATGCTGTTATAATACCAATAAAAATCAATGTCCCTCGTTGGAGCTTATAATGTAACATTGTTGCAGTAAGTTGCGTGATTTTGTCATTTTAAAGAAATAATTGACTTATAATACATACAAGGCAATAGCTCAATGCTTTAAGGTTACAGTACGCATACAGTATAGTTACAAAAAAAATATGAATTTGATCTGTTTTTTCCACTAATACAAAATCCGTTAATGTCAGTATGACTCAAGAATAGTATATTTTGTGATGAAATCATATGCCTCCAAAATCATTAGTACTTAATTAACCTTTTGGGGTCTGTTTATCATTTATCAGTGTGCGGGGATGTGAATTAATAGAGAGTTTTAGATTGATTTTTTACTTTACCTTTTACAAATCTTCTCACCAAGCGCAAATATTCTTTTGTTTTTCTACTACTTGGACTTTTTTTGCGATTCTTTTTCAGTAATTTAAAAGAATATTTTACTGGTCAACTGTTTCACGTTTGCCGTGAACGTAAATCTAAAACTCTCTAATGTGGGAAAAGTGATCTGAAACTCATTCCATTCATTTCAAGGTGCCCTTTATTTTAGGAGTAGGTTGTGGTCATCTAATTTTTTGGGGAAACCTACAAGCAGTAACTAAGTCTTATAAAAATGTCTTACAAATTAAGATATGTTTGTCAATAGTATATGTGTACTCTGACAGAACTAATGCAGTTGAGATGCCACTCATTTGGGTTTAGTTTCTGCGTCGGACACTCGGCGGATGTATATTGCATCTGGTGGATGGCTGAAGAAAGGAGGGCAAGAAAGAGTTTTTAGGTCAAGCCTGGATTTGTTTAAGGAAAAGGTCAATTTATTATTCAGTAGAGTGGAGTAGTGATATTAGTGATGCCCACTTGCCAATCATCTCTGAGGTTTCAGGTTTGATTCAGGATTCAGCATCATTTGAGTAGAGTTTGTTGGGTCTCTCCCTTGATTGGAAGATTTTTCTCTGGTTGTTCTGGTCCCCTCCCCCCCCCCCCCCCCCTTTCCACAAACCCTAACAAGCCCTGACTAAGATCAGTCTAGATGTCGTTTTTGGGTTTTACCTGTGATTTAGCCATGCTCTGACTTTGATCAACACAGATGTTGTTTCAAGGTTTGATCTGTGAGTAAGCTGTGCCCTGAATTAGATCAGCACAGAGGCTTTTTCAGGGTTCAATCTGTGAGTAAGCCGTGCCCTGAATTAGATCAGCCCAGAGGCTTTTTCAGGGTTCAATCTGTGATTAAGCCGTGCCCTGAATTAGATCAGCCCAGAGGCTTTTTCAGGGTTCAATCTGTGATTAAGCCGTGCCCTGAATTAGATCAGCCCAGAGGCTTTTTCAGGGTTCAATCTGTGAGTAAGCTGTGCCCTGACTTAAATCAGCCCAGAGGTTGTTTCAGGGTTCAATCTGTGAGTAAGCTGTGCCCTGACTTAAATCAGCCCAGAGGTTGTTTCAGGGTTCAATCTGTGCCCTGACTTAAACCAGCCCAGAGGTGGTCTTTAGGGTCCATAAATTTAAAGGTTTTCTATCAAGTAAAAGAGTATAATGACTCACTCTTTTTCATCTTCTTCATACATGTATGAGCTTGATATGGCCAACAGACTGCCATCATGACTGAAGGACAAGGATGAAATGCTAGTGGGATATCTATGAAACTGTGAACAAAATGAAAAATAATTAACAAGAGAAATGAGAAACTGAGAAAAGTTAGATATATTATGATAAAGTTTGGGCAGGAAGTATGGGCAGGAAGTATGGGCATGGTCTATCTCCCCCTCAGGCATGTATCAAGTTCAAAAGGTTTTCAAAGGGACAGGAAAAAATGTTTTGGTAAACAGGACTGCAAAAACAACTCAGCAGTTTGGGCAATATCATGGGCTTACCTGTCTGGTGAACCATCAGCCATTGCCTAAGGCTTGTATTTATAACATGTAGAAATTTTTAAATATGTTTCAACAACAGAAATTCTTCTCCATGAAGTTAAATTTCTTGGATGAGTTTGCGCATACATTATTCAGCCCTGTTATCATAGTGGAGATTACCAACCTGGCAGAGTCTTTTCTTGTTGAATCCATCCCAGATATTAACAAAACCATCAGAACCTCCTGTAGCAAATGTGTTGTGGCTAAAATAAATACAGCACAAGTATACAACATTAGAATATGTTTGTCAGGGCTCGGCCTCCCTCCTTGCATATATGTAATAACAAAAAGCAATGAGGGACTTTAAATTTATTACATAATTGCATGAGTAAGGCCTAGGGCAAACATTGAGCTTTCCATGCACCAAACTCATTAAAAACAATGGATATCAGGTAATAATGAGGCAGCATTCTTTGATGTAATTAGGTTTGGTGCATGGAAAGTTTGACGTTTGCCTTAGGCCTAAATGTACTTACACATTGTGGAATGCAATAGCATTGACAGGGTATATTTGTTCAATCTCCTTTTCTTTGATGCGATGGCATTTGAATGCATATTTTCTCTTTTGAATCTCAGGGCTGGGATCAAAGTACTCTACAGCAACTCTGCCCTCTATTGAACTTAACACATAACCTGAAACATAAAAGCAAAAAAAAATTTTTTTAAATATATATATATATGTGTGTGTGTATGTGTGTGTGTGTGTGCGTGTGTGTGTGTGTGTGTGTGTGTGTGTGTGTGTGTGTGTGTGTGTGTGTGTGTGTGTGTGTAGTGTTTTACATGAGGTTCAGAGTGTAAAGGATACAAGCACTGGTATGCAGTTAAAAACAAGTGTCATTGTCCTCTTGCTTAGCAGACAGCACTCAAACCAAACAAGCTACCCTTACTCCTTATAACAAGTGTGAGGTCACTGCAGATCAAACTATGGACCTTTTGCATAACTCACCTCACACTAACTAACCTTGTTTGTTTGGAAAACATCTTATACATCTTGTCTGGTACTTTAGACTTGATTCTCTTCTTTGCTGTACATAGCTCTGAAAGTGAAATTTTAAAAATAACATTTACATTACATGAAAAACAAAATAATTTTTATTATCTTATGAGAATAGTAAGATTACTTATTTATTTATTAGCTTTTCCCGCGAGGGCAGGGACACCATAACAGCTTTTTGCCAATTACAGTTGGCCCTGTAGCATTTAGCAACGCACTGAAGATGGTGGTCACTAGCGTCTTTAGTGGATCTTTAATGTCTGCCTTATACGGGGATATATACTGTAGTGAAGACAGACAGGGCCTATGATTTTGAAGTCATTGTCCAAAAAGATCAACTTGAAGGTCTAACCATTTGCAGGTGTAATTACAAAGGCAGCACCTTCTCAGTCATTCAAGACCCTGAGTGTTGGTCCGGCCGAGGCTTGACGAAATATCTACTGCACAACAGACCGACACTCCTACCAACTGAGCTAACCAGGTGGCAGTTACAATATGGACAAAAGAAAGTGTGAAAGAGAATCAATCGGCTTGTTAAGGAAGTGCTTGATTCCATAATGTAATGTGTCTACTGAAGCACATTTCTTACCATGTTTCTAAGATCCCAGACCATCACTCTTCTTCCAGCCTATAAAGACAGGAAATGTCATTTAGATATTTGAGAGCATGTGAGAAATCATAGTTATTATGAAATGGAATAGAAATACTTTAACTTACAGTTCCAACTACAAGCCTCTCATCAGCCAGTCCCATGGTATAAACCTTTGAAAATATACCAGAATATCAAAAATTAAGTTTTAAGTAATATTTCAAACACGCGAGAGAGTCCTTCCTCCGATTTCCAAACACCGAAAAGTGAGTTGAAAAAACGAGGCGCAGCCGAGTTTTTTTAACTGACTTTGAGGTGTTTGGAAATTAGAGGAAGAACTCTCTCAAGTGTTTGAAATTACTTCTCAAACTCATGAATGTTTCTTGGAGAAAATCAAAGAAAACGTTTACAAAATTTAATGCAAATTAAGAACACATTTCCAAACCACCGTCACAGTAGTGATTTGCTTTGTTTTCTCCTCATTAATTATTCATGAGTATGAGAATAATAAGTAACAGCCTATTCTTCTGGGTCTGGTTGTACAAAGGGTGGATAGCGCTATCCAACAGATAAATCCTTATTCAGCAGATAAGTCAATGCAGTTATCCATAAATTTATTAACTGGATATAAATGTTATCTGTCGGATAGCATTATTCAACCTTCGTATGACCAGGCCCAGTTTGCTTGTTGAACATGGTCAATTGGTGATCGTCAGTCCATGCTGAGGGGGAGAATAAAAGTCCTGCAACACACCCACACAATGTCCCCCTCTGTGATACGTCTGGAGCAACACTCCAGGTCTAATATAACTGAGGACAAAGTGCTTGTAATTATATACACTGTACAAAGGGACATGTGCACTGCCAGGGGGAAAATAAGAGTCATGCAACACACCCACACAATGTCCCCCTCTGTGATATGTCTGGACCAACACTCCAAGTGTAAGATAACTGAGGACAAAGTGCTTGTAATTATATACACTGTACAAAGGGTCATGTGCACAGCCAGGGGGAAAATAACAGTCTTGCAACAAACCCACAAAATGTCCCCCTCTGTGATATGTCTGGACCAACACTCCAAGTCTAAGATAACTGAGGACAAAGTGCTTGTAATTATATACACTGTACAAAGGGTCAGGTGCACTGCGACACTGAGAGTGGTCATTATCTGGGTTTCTTATGACCACAGTGGTAAGTAACTGCTTTCTTCTCTCTTATATGAGATATGGATGGTTACTCTTAATGATAATTATTGGAATACAGTATGAGGAGTTAAGATTGGTAAATATAAGTTGAAGAAAAAGTTTTTTTTACCATTTCAGGTTGGGCATATGTTCCTGTACATTGCCTTTGTCTTGGATCCCATAATTTAATAGATTTGTCCCAACTTCCAGTAATAATCAAATCTGAATAATAAAAAAACAATGAGATTGTCAATGAAAAGCCAACTATTAAATACTTTGTTCCCATTGTCATTTCTCAGTACCACTACTTCCTGAATACTTTTAGTATTTTCATTTTGTTGATCTAATGAACCATTATCTTATGGCTCCAATTTCAATAAAAAGTTATTTTCCAAACACTGATTTCAGTGTTTCACCAGGAGATCAAGACTTAGATAATTTTTTGTCCCTTGAAATTCATTGTTTTCAAGGGTTTTGTAGCCTGTGTGAAGATCAAATTAAACTCTGGTTAAGTCTTCTTAATGTGAGTTAAATTCAACCTGCACACAGGCTAGGGTTGTGTTTTCCTCATGCAACAAGCAAATGAGTGTTTGAAATGACTTCTCAAATGAATGACAACAATGATAAAAGCTAATAAATAACATATTATGAGGTCAGGATAGGGATTGTATGGATTACGGGTAAACTGTACAAAAATCCAAAGAATATCTTCCTATGATCCAGATTCTAACCTATCAGAATTTTTTTGATTACTATTTTTCCTTCGTAACACAAGATATTAAAGACAGCATTCTCTGAGTACTTACTAAGTTGTTGACAATATTCAACGCAACGTATAGTGTCTTCGTGCATGCCAACAATTTGTTCTTGTGAAGCATTAAAATCATACCTTGATTAGATAATATTTCAAGTCACTCAAAAATATATAGCATAAATACTGAGTCAATACTTTGCTTTGCTGAGGGTGGCATTGAATTGCTAATGTATTAAATTTTTGAATTTTCTGGAGAAGCCAGAGAAAAACCCTTGAATTAAGACCTGAGACATTAGAAGAGAGCAAACTATGGCTACACAACCTCTTTATTAAGGGAGAGACCTAACAGACTCTACTCATGTGATGCTGGGTCCAGGAATCAAACCCCAGACCTGAGACGTTTGAAGAGAGTAAACTACTGCTAAGCAACCCTTGTATATATCTTAACCCAAGAGAATGACTTACGCCTTTAGTGTCTTATCTAATCCTCCACTATAACAATGCACACCATCTTGGAAGCAGCAGTCTAGCACAGCATTGGAATGGTTATACTTAAACCGCATGGAGTTGTTCTGTACATCATATAACCTGACACTCTAGAAAACACATAATATGTATGTATGAGGCTATATAATATATATGTATGATCTACATATAAATGAGGCTAAGCTTCTGCAAATGAATCTTTGGTCTTCAAAATGAGTGGTATACATTAGATGTGAAACTTGTATTCAGTGTATATGGTGTAATATCCACCATGTTAGATGACATTACAAGAGATTTGGTAATGACTTTATTTGCTGGTCAAACACAAAGTGCTCAAGTGATGCACAACAGTACTTTCAAAGGATTTTTCAAATTTGAACCTTGCAAACTCGACTGAATGCTTTGTTTGACCAGTGTACCAATGTATGGAAAATGGTGAATTAATATGGCAGCCCTGTCTTTTGTCTACTTATTCTCAAGGTAAGCGATACATAACAATCATGAATGTGAACAGGATTTGATGGGCGAGGAGAGGGGGGGGGGGGGGGGGGGGGAAGGTAAGACAGTCAGACACTATAAAATCATCTAGTAGTATAGGAAAACGATAATAATAGATATCCCCAACCTTTATTAGTCCTCTCATAAACATATTATCATTTTATGAAAAAAATATAAAGAAAAGAGAAATAACTGTCCCCTGTCAGTTTTCGAAAAAAGTCTGAAGTTTGACTGAGAATCTTTTCAACAGAAACGTTCTAGAGATTATATTCAAAACAAGATATTTTGGGTTAAAAACAGCAAAAACTCGACTTACCGAATCCCAAGATGATACAAGTAAAAAGTTCAGCGAAGCTGGGCTAAATTTAACGGCAGAAATCCCGTCATCTGGAGGTTGATTCAACTTGAATTCGTTTGGTCCGTCCGCCATTTTGAAAATCAGAAAATGTGCGCGCGCTTACGCTTGCTAAGGATTGTGGGGAAAACACAGGAATCCCATTTGGATCAATAGGCAATAGGACGTACGTTTGTCACCTCGCATCTCATCAGGGCAAGGGCGCTAGGGCAAAAATTGGTGTAATTTTTAGCCGTTAGACTCTGTTATATTGGTGTTTTTTAAACGTTAGAAACTGTTTAAACTGTTACGTATCTGTACTGCTATGTGCTGGCTTGATTTGTTCAGTTTTCCCGTCTATATACGCCAAAAATATTGCTGTGACCAACGGTTCAATCGTACATAACGAACTACTGTATCCTATACCTGCCTCGTGACCGCTTATGTAAGCGTACGTGTCGGTTAATAAGTTAATAAGTTAATCCAAATCCCCTAGAATAACCAAGAATGTGTTCATTCTTGGTTATTCTAGGGGATTTGGATTAACTTATTAACTTATTAACCGACACGTACGCTTACATAAGCGGTCACGAGGCAGGTATAGGATACAGTAGTTCGTTATGTACGATTGAACCGTTGGTCACAGCAATATTTTTGGCGTATATAGACGGGAAAACTGAACAAATCAAGCCAGCACATAGCAGTACAGATACGTAACAGTTTAAACAGTTTCTAACGTTAAAAAACACCAATATAACAGAGTCTAACGGCTAAAAATTACACCAATTTTTGCCCTAGCGCCCTTGATCAGGGGTAGGCTTGATTTTTGGACGGAGTAGCGTAGATTACTAGAGTTCGTTAGCTCTCTCTCTTAATTCGAGGCATTTTCTCTGGGTTATTTGGGTTTCCTCTCTCCGAAGAATAAGCTAAATTTCAATTCGATCAGTGAATATTAGCTGTGCCTTGACTAAGATCAGCCCCGAGGTTCAGTTTCAGGGTTCGATCTGTGAGTTAGCCGTGCCCCAACGTTTAACAGCCCCAGAGATTGTTTCAGGGTTCGATAAGATTCAAAGTTTTTAATCTTATGTGGATGTTATACTGATGAATGGATTAATTCAAACCCACTTTTCAAATTGAAGTCTTTATACCAAATTAGTCGTATTTCCCAAATACATACAGGAGCTGAGGCGTGTACACAAGAAGACACATAAATATGGAACAACTCCAACAAAGAATTTTATTTTCAAGAGAATAACACATGATCTGAAATGGGACTTAAATTATGCTCAAGCTAAAAAGATCTATTTCAAAAAAGGTTGGCGACTGTTTTATTTATTTACTTTTTGCAGGAAGTTGTTTATCAAGCTTCACTTGCAATGTGTTTTAGATCACCGTATGTAATTAAAATCTTCAACTTTGGGTCGGTGTCCACTGGTAGAACGAAGCTTGGGATTGGATAAAATGACAAAAAAGAAAAGAAAAGAAAGCATGGATTATGGTGAACGATGTTTATTATTCTACATGTGAGCTGCGTTTTTTGTTTTATCTCACCATTCATTGTTTGTTCATCCACCCCAAAGCTTCGTTCTGCGTGTTGTGTGTTACCCTGTGAAGAAGCGTATCAAAAATTTAGAATTTTTGGATAATTAGAAAATGACGTTCAAAATTAGAGCTAATTTTATAAAAATTTAAAAAGGTTTTAAATATTTAAACTTCTTGCAGTAGTTTGCAGTCGAGTATACAAAATTTTCATTCATCGATAATCTATAAAGATCTTGCAGTCATTTTCAGTCGCAGGGGCGGATCCAGGGAAGGTATTCAGGGGGTCTGGAACCCCCCTTTACGACTCGATGTTAGTAAAATACAATAGATTACAGAGAATCCTTACACTATTATATTATATTACACTATTATATAAGATTATTGAAACGTAAACCTTTTCTATTAAAATTCATTACTCTTATGTAGGTTTATAAATTGAAAGCCAAATCACGTGTTTGCGTCATGAAAAGTTACGAATGGTATAGTGTATGAATGACGTTGAAAATGACGTCACTTTTTGAGTGAAAAAAATCCTGGACAATTTTTGATTCAACAATTAATTCTCTTCGGTGAAAATGACGTCACCTTTTGAGTGTTGGACCCCCCCCCCCCCCCCCCCCCAAAATCGTGGATCCGCGAACAATTTTTCATTCATTAATAAATTCTTCTCATTCTGTCATGTTGCTGTTACTGGCTCGTAATGTCGATTCAGCATATTTTTGCGGTATTTTTTGTGCATATAACATTCTACTAAAGGCACAAATACTAAGTATGCCACACCATGGCCCAGCACTATCGCCACGAACAACCATACGTTGTATGTCATGGCCACAAGCATGTTGAAAAAAGACAGGGTATTTTGAACCATGTACAAGGATGTCGCCGTTGCGACGAACCTCAACCTATAGAATAAAAAGTAAAAATATTTCTTTACTGCAAGATTTCTTACATCTCGTCCCTTGTCAATCATGTTAAGGGCGGGGGCTCACTATGCAAATGGTTCCATATATTGATCAAAATAATGATCATAAACAAACTCGTACCCAGAGCCCACGATCTTCTTGGGCAACACCGAGAGACGGCGAGAGACGGCGAGAGAAAGAAACAGAAATTAAATCATACTGGTGGAAAATCCCAGAAAAACAAACAATTACATTTCCAGTTGAAATGACAATTGTTTTGACCTCATTTCTTATTATTTTTGTTACCTTTCGTTAGGAGTTATAGCGTTTCTGTTGGTCTGTAGTGGGTTGTAGGTTCTGTACATGTTGTAGTATTTGAGGCATTCAGTGAAGATTGCTAAGGCAAACACAGCGACAAAGGAGCCTGTCAGCCCTGAAAACAGAGAGAAAATTCGTAGAAATTACGTTTATATTGTAGTAACTTATCGTACAGCAAGCGGGAACGTCTTGGCACGAAATCGATCACAGCGCTCGAAAAATCATTTATCATCCAATCAGAATGCTCGGATACGAAAGCGTCACACGGTAAAGGTGTAGTCCGACTTTTTTCAGATATAAAAACTGCTCTATCTTTCGTACGTAATTACCAAGAGACGCATTGCATGCTAGAAATTGAAGATTGTCTTGAGGTGTTGAGGTTGAGGTGCTCTTTTTATTTCTGGTGTTTATTTTCAAACAGATGCTCGTTTACAGGGGTTAGGGTCACGTGACCTGTTAGTGCAAGTCGCCGTTCTAGAATATTTATACGTGGCGCGCCCGCCCGTTAAAATTGTTGAAAACTCCCATCTTGACTCTAGTGACGACAACACCACAGCATACATCCATAACACAGTGTATCTTGCAGACGTTTGAGCTTAACGGCTTTTCAACACGTACGGAGTCATATATATAATTTACTATTCATGAAGACATTATGGAATGTCAGACAGAAATCGTATATTGTCAGAGGTTAGAATTCAAATAAAAGAATTAAAAAAAAAACTTAGCTATGGTATTTTAAATGGGGTAGAAATAGACCAGATTACCGCTGTGGCGTTCTCGTTTACATACCACAGGCAGCCCAAACAAGGTTCCTTTGTATGGTTTATAAGGGAATGTATGGGAGTTATGATAAAGTTACGGAAATAAAATGTTTCACTCAACAATTTGCCTCAAAACTCGTTGCAGTTGTTGCTTTTACTTTGTTCAGTCTTCTGGCGAAGTTTCAGCGCGATTTGAGGCCGTTTACAGTTGGTTTTTTTTACAGTTTTTTTAAAATCCGATCTTCTCTACCTAATTATTTAGGACTCATTTGCACACAGGGCTAGCCTCGAGTTTATTCAGAATATTCACGTGTTCCAGTAAAGGTTACCCTGAAAAAAAATACGAGAAAAGCTCTGGGACCAGGGTAGTCAAGGTCTGTCGAGTTTCGAAGTGTTAATTTGTATTTTTGAGAGTTGTACATTCTTTACGAGTACTTTACTGTTTGTATTTGTGAATATTTAAACACTGATACGAAGCTAACCCTGTGTAAATGAGTCTGTAATCAAGGAACACATTGGTAATTTGGAATTTGAAACTCGATCAATTAAGTAGAAATTTTTGAAGAAAAATTTGTTTTAACATTGCATGCTTTTAATGTAACGCACGCACTGCAATTTTTTGCCACGTTGGACTTAAATGATTAATTAATCATTTAGTATAAAAAGTTTTTGTCATCTAACACTTGACTGATGACTAGAGTGTAGGAGGCGTTCAGAACATATTTTCAAATTTCAATAACTTTTGCTCTGAGTCAGTCCAAGTTATTACCCCTCACTAGTATTTTAGTTTCCAGATCAAGGGATTAACCTTTTCTCAATTACTGTATAAAAAATCGTTTCGTCTCGTTTGTTAGTCTTTGCCATGCACGCGACCACAAGTTTAAACAATAGGAACAAATTTATAAACATGTGAAAGAAATTTTGATTTGATGTTGCAACTTAACTTTTCTTCACAGTTATGTAAACAACTACATACTGAACAGACCTAAAAGATATATAACAACTCATAATTTACTTTATAAAAGTAGAGCCTTTACGGTAGAAAAAAATACTGCAACTAGTCAAATAGTTGTTAATGCGTTTGAAAATTGTTCGTTCTCTGTTTAAAAATAGTTGAAGTTTTAAGATTATAGCTTAACATAAAAATTATTAATTCCATTGCTTTCAAACAGTAATATACTCATAATTTACTTTATAAAAGTAGAGCCTTTACGGTAGAAAAAAATACTGCAACTAGTCAAATAGTTGTTAATGCGTTTGAACATTGTTTGTTCTTTGTTTAAAAATAGTTGAAGTTTTAAGATTATAGTTTAACATAAAAATTATTAATTCCATTGCTTTCAAACAGTAAGGAATTAAATTAACAAATAAATTAACAAATTATATCATTTAATGTAATATGATGTGCAAGTACGACTATACATTCTTAAAAGTATTTATCGCAAGGAAATTATATCGAAGGAAAACATATTTACCATAGTGTGGGATTACTGGAACTGATTGATACTCACCTTTGTCAGATAAGATTCTCCAAGGCTTTATCAAAACGTAAAAGTCTCTCGTATCGGAAAATGCCTCCATTTTAAAGCAAAAAGGCTGATATTTTCTTTCGATGTATGTCGTGTTCAGTCTTATGGAATCGCACAGCTTGAACTTGATGATCAGCATAAGTGAGCAAGCGAAACAAATTTGATACCGTTACATTTTTCTTTTCTTTTAGGGAGGAGTGGTTAGTAAGTGTATCGTTGCAAATCCTTGATGACCACCAGGTACTATAAATTAATTACTCTGATAGAAAAAGTAGAGAACAAGTATAAAGCGGCCACCCTCAGAAGTGGTAAATCAAAATCCCTTACATACATACATACATACTTTATTTGATAAAGCAGGTTAAATATGGCAGCAAATGCTGATGTGGACCTGCTACATATAATACACAACAATAAAAATCTTGAATAAAAATATACAATTAGATAAATAAATAATTGGGATAATAAATTAAATAATAGAAACAGTAACCTGATGTTGAATGGTTATTGGGACTTTGACAGCTAACCTATAAAATATAGGTTAGCAGCTTAAGTGATTATCCAGATGATACTGAAACGGGCAAGGTTATGTTACTTCCATCTGTTGTTCAAGTGTTATAACGTTTCATCCCGTTCTGTGTTCTCGCAACCAGGTGCTTTACTGATTCCCAAAAACTAAGAATTCCCGCGAACTAGCTTCCCGTCACTCGATGGAAGAACGCCCATGAGCTAGAATGACCCCGTAGTGTGTAGTGCCTTTGGCCACAACGGTATGAAGTGCTCTTAAAAAGAGCACTTAACGTCATTACGAGTGGAATATTAAAGTACATACTTTTTTTCTTGTTCTTCTTTGAGCTTTGATGTGGTCTGCTTGAGTTACTTTAGACAAGAAACACACAGAAAGGCTTTAATGTCGATAAATTATCCAGTATAAGTTCGGAAAGTTTACATAATAAAATATTATAGAATAAGAAGTGATCGTCATAACATATGCTCGTCTGCGAAGAACTGTCATTACTAAAATAACATAAATTTTAAAGGACTGTTCGGTAACATTGACGATCAGTCTGTAGTTTAATTCCGTCTCGAAGTAAGTCACCGAGTTAGCGTTTGATGAGCATGTCTTTATACTTGAAATGATAATAGAGACTCAACGAAATTATCATTAACCTTTGAGGTCAGACTTGAGTGACTTTATATTTGAAAATCAAAACTTCCATTGCATGAAGGAAGACTACGCCACGTATAACGCCAACGGTCATAACTTATTGGTGTCAGAATGAAAAATAATGGGCTTGATTGTACAACAACGAGAAATCCCAGGTAATATAAAGCCTTTCTAAAAACTTTAAATCTTCAGATACAATTCTTTTCTAATAGCTAAAAACAATAAGCTTAATTTAACTCACCGGAGAATCGTAATGATCGTAACTTGCAAGTTACAGAAGCAAAAAGGATATATTTTGTTGATTCCAGTTTTCGAAGGAAGATTTGGTTATAGTCGTCGAAGATAGATCAGTTGACCATTAAAGGGACCTGTGTGTATTTTTGCCTGATTTTTGACTTTAGTCAGTGTTGAAACAGAGAACCCTTTTGTTTGTGCAGAAAGAAAGAGGTTTTGTTAAGATAGAAACTTTTGTTTTGTAATTTACATAGCCAAAGTGAGGCTTTAGGATTATTTATATATCAATAAATTGTTAGAATGTTGTCGTAAGACGTAACCCGAGTATATGAAATTATATGTTAAAGTTGTACAAAGCGATGATGGTTCTCAGCAGAATGAAGGTCAAGGAAAAGTTCTTCGCAAAACTAAAGGTTCTATCTTCCGAGTTTCCTGCAAGTGAAAATGAAAAATAAAACAACTAAAAGACGTTTAGTAGCTGTATTCCCCGAGTGGTTTTTCCTGGAATTTGATTATATCGTAGATGTCGTTTTCTGCATTTCGTTTATGGATCGGGGGTTTAGGGCGGGAGGGCTGGTCTGCCTGTTCAGACTTAATATAATTAACTATGGCCTGTTAAAGGAGATGCGATTTCGGTAAGATTGAATGCTGAAATAAAGGAGAGAAAATGATACAAAAAAAATTTTCTCCGAAACTACACTCAAGATTAGAATCGAATTGAATTGCTTAAATTGTTTCTTGAAACCAGAATTATTTCCTTCACTTGTTCATTTTGATGCTGACATTTTTTACTATTTTTTCATTCAAAAAATATTTAAAATATTCAAACTAATAAAAATATTTGATTAGATAATTATAACGAAGAGTTCTAATATTCTATATATATTATTTCTATGACTTTTCATACGTTGATATATTCAACTCTTCATCAGGGAGTTTTGTCTTTGATTGCCGATTAATTTTTAATTTCTATACTTAGGAATATTAATTTCTTTGTCTAGATTTGATGATTTCAGCACATGCAGGAGCAGATTCAGGACTGAGAAAATACTATAATAAAAAATATGCGGCTAATCATTCTTCCTTGAAGCTAAATAGCACCATTATTGCAAAGGACGCAGTTTAATCATGACCGAGTCAAAGACATACATAGGTGCCACTGGCAGTCTACATACCACTTATATATGTCTTACACAAGGAGTGCAAAGGAGTGAATTAGGGTTGATTTCTGCAGAGTGAGGAAAACTGAAGAACCCAGAGAAAAATGCAATGGAGATCAAAATCAAAAAACTCAGTTCACTTCTGGTGATCATGATGAGTCAGGGAATTGAACCAAGGAACATAGTAGTAGGAGGTAAGAGTGTACAATTACTCCACCCTTCAGGCTTCTCATTTAAAGAGAAAGGGGGTGGGCTGCAAAAATTTGATTTTGTATTATAGGAATCTCACTGACTATAATATAGTCATTTCCTGCATTTTGAGAAATGCTTTGGAAAAAAAAGTAAAAAAAAAAAAACACTCCATTCTCTGAATCTGCCCCTGGCATGCATTATTCCCTTGAGAATTATTCCCATGTTTATCAATGATGCTAAGAATATATGTTAGGAACTATTCATTGTTTTTTAGGGATGTGAGAAAGTTGGAAAAAAATTTTAAAAGAAATTTTCCATTGCCACTCTTAGGAACTAATATATATATATCTTCAGCAGCAAACGCAAAATCTGTTACTAAACCCCCTTAAAAGGAGAACAGCAAAACATTTTGCCCAACCCCACCCACCCAAGAAGTAATGAATGACCCCTAAGAATGCTGATAAGACAACAGTTAATCTTAAAGCCTTCTTACGCTTTGAAAATTTTAGCTTAAACTTGCAAGTGACGGCATTACAATACAAGTTTCACTGGGGATAACATGGTGCAATTTTGTCCTGAAACTTGTTCAAAACATAAGTTTTAGTTGTAAAAGAAAGCAGTTCTACTTTTCGTAGAACTATATCGCGACAAAGTTTCACTAAGCCTAAATTGTGCCATTTAAACACATCCATGAAACTTGTCCCAAAAAACTGTTGCACACAAGTTTCAGCTAAAAATTTTTATTTGACAGGGCCTTTTTTTATAAGACTTGGAATGGGAAACATTGAAAGGCTAAATAGCCTGTATCACTCATCTAAAGAGAGGGGTAGTGTAGGCAGGAAGCCATAAATCAAGCTTATACTTTGCCAAGGCAAAGCTGATCTAATGCATAATTACCACATAAGTTCTCATCACATTCTATTCTTCATATAGTAATGTGATTATCCCTGACTGCTCCATAGGAACTTGTCTTGTTTCTTCTTTGAACAGGAGTTGGCTCAAAATGTGGCTGGGAAAACCAGTAGCCAAAGCCATAGCCGATGACGAGGGCTAAAAATAGCCATACATTAAAGGTCATAGCAACAAGCATCAGTATATATCCATAAACTATGATGAGGGTCGAAAAGAATGTTCTTACCAAATGCTTTTTGATATCAAATCTGTAGAGATAAAAGTTTAAAACTGAGGTTTAATTATCATAGAATGCAGACAGAACTTAAAAAGTTACCAACTAAGTCATTAATATATAAAAGTCAACCATAATACCAGCACCTTACAAAAGTCTCTGAAGATGACTTCCACTCAGGTGTTCAAAATGGCAGTTGACAACCAACAACAGTCTTTCTCAAGACTATACTTACTCAGACGTTCAAACTTTACGATCAACTAAACCATGAAATATTATATATGCATGGTAATGATTATGATAATGCTAATATTGATAATAATGTTGGCGGTTAAGACAGTTATGTTTCAAGTTAACTTAATTCATGACAGCCATCGAAAATCATCACTGTCACTAAATCATCAGGGGCATAGCCAGGATTATCCAAATGGCCCATGGTCCCCTTGGCTCTCCCTGCCTACACCCCTGATCATCAATTTAAACCTCATTTTTGGTGCTAATTGACTTAATACCTCGGTGGACGAGACAGAGTATCACCTGTTGTGCTATCACCAATAAGAGGCTGGTCTTCCTCACATGACTGGGGGTTGCTATAACGACTGGACACATAAGCCTTTAGGATTTCAAAAATGACAGCAAATACAAACACTAACACCACTGACAAAACCAAACCTGCAAAATATCAATAAAAGGTTTTAAGACAAGCTTTTCTAGTATTAGTAATAATCTATTATTATCTTCTCAGACAAGGACTTAAAACCGTAGGCCCTGTCTCCCAACCCTTCCTAACCTGCAGTAAAATGGGGGACATAAAAGAACCTGTTGAATTATTCGTGTAAGAGTAGGGGATTGTCTGAATCCCGGTTCAACAGCCTATCCCAATTTGGAGGCATAACATTAATGTACTAATAAATCACTCATGATTGTAAGCTGCATGGCTGCTAATAACGCCTTAATATGCAGCCCGTAAAGTCCTCCACTGCATTGTAAAGCACATTGAGACATTGTGAAATGTGCTATAGAAGAACCCATTATATATATCTAGAATGTATTTTTTTACTCTGATAAAGGACTGACACCCAAAATGCCAGTTCACTAGTTGTTGCAAAACTCAATATTATAAGTACTGTAATCATTATTCTTATTAAATGTCAAAACTTTTTCAAATTGAATAGTTAATGTCAAGTTCACAATATATGGCATAGGGAGGGGGGTAGGTGAAATCTTTAAATGACAAAAAAGACCCCCCAAAAATAATATCCCCACTGGGCAATCTCTCGTAGCTTCTTGCAAAATTTTTGCATCCCCCCCAATCCTCTGAAAATAAATTTCAAACCCCCCTGTCTTACTGGCAAAAAGTTTTCGACCCCCATTAAATTTCACCTGCCCCCCCTAGCTCTGCCATACATTATGAATGCAGCCTTAATACCTGCTTCAGATGTAATTTTCCATCCTTTAAAAAAAACAAAGACTCCTTCAAAATGAGTTGAAAAGTACATTTCCATTTTTAGTCAAATTGTTTTTTTGTAGGATAGTTTACTTTCAAATCTGCAAGACATAAAAGATAAGTCTTTTTATTTCCTTTGTCAGCAAACATCACTTTCCTACAAATTTTTGGGGTGCAACCATGTGACTAAAAATCCCTCGAAATATAATTTTACAATAACTTAGAAATTTCTTGCGTGCTGATTGGCTATTTTTTATCATCAATAAGAGGACAGACAGATAAAGCTGACGTCAACGAGCGCGCGCTCTTTTCGTTGGTTGTTTTGATCGCTATAAATGAGAAGTTTTGATCGTTTTTATCATTATCATCATTATTATTATTATCATCATTAATATTATTGTTATCATTATCATCATCATTATTATTATTATCATTAATATTATTGTTATCATTATCATCATCATTGTTATTATTATCATTAATATTATTGTTATTATCATCATCATTGTTATTATTATCATTAATATTATTGTTATCATTATCATCATTATTATTATTATCATCATTAATATTATCGGCTACGCCTCGTGAATCCACACTACTTTGACAATGTG
This sequence comes from Actinia equina, assembly GCA_011057435.1. Taxonomy (NCBI): domain Eukaryota; kingdom Metazoa; phylum Cnidaria; class Anthozoa; order Actiniaria; family Actiniidae; genus Actinia; species Actinia equina. Next base: position 342,442 of record WHPX01001324.1, on the reverse strand, counting down.
ATGACGCAATTTATCGTCAATAAGAGGACAGACACATAAAAATCTGATGTCAATTTGTTAAATAGCAATGAAACAGCCACCATGTTGGTTGATCTAACCAGAAAAAAAAAAAGAGGAATGCTTAGTTATCGACAACCAGGGTCATTAATTAATATTCTGATATATACACAGGAAGCCCACTTCAGAAATATTTAGTACAGATGCATAGATTTATTTTACGAAATGGCCAGTATCGTTACGCAAATACTTCAATTAATACATAATACTTACCTTTTAACTCAAGTACATATCAACTTTGTTAATTTCGACATGTAAAAAAAGACAAATTTTGCAGGTAGTGCAAAGACGTCGACAGCAAGATGTAGTTAATTTTCACCAAAGTCTTCGTAAAATTTGTATGCATTTAACACTCGAATAGCAGAGTCATTAAGGGGGACTTTGAAAGGTTATGTTTCAAGACAAAATGCCTTAAAATCCTGTAAAGCAAGTTTGCTTTCTTGAACTTGTCTTCGGTCATATGAAGGTCATATGATTGTCTCTTGACTAATAATAACTACCAGGCGTTACTTGATACAACAGGGATCCCACACCTGAGGATTTTTTTTTTTCGCCAGTACAAAAACTTGATATTTTTATAGCAAATTATCGATAATTGTTTTTTTTTTTTTAATTTGTCTAAGAAGACAAATTAGAATAAATTATTTTACCCGACCAGAAATCCAAAAGCCAGAAATGGGAATAAATGATTATTTTTTGATTCTTTTATTTTATTTCAAAATCATAATTTATCTTAATTTATAAATTTTGTTATTTCTTATTTCAAAGAATTGTTCGTGTTATTTTGTTGTTCAGTAAGTTTAAGACTAAAGAACTAAACTTAAAGTTTCAGTTAATTTTTTTTTCAATGGTTAAAACTTGTGCTAAGTTCATAACATAACAGTTTTCGATTTTTTCTTTTTAATGGCATTCTAAAATTGGATAGTTATGTTTATCCATGTGACCTTTGAAACACTATTATGCCATTATTTTGCTCGATTGAGGGCAGCAGATTTCATCTCGCCTTATTTTCTAATCGACCAATCAACGAGCTTCGTCTAAAAAGGTTTGACGTCAATGGGTTTCTAACGATTTGATTGGTTGAGAGAGTTGAAAGCCACTTATATTTATAGGGTCACTGAAATATCCAATATGCAGACGACTTCCTTCCATTGCTTGATCATAATAACGTGTTAAAACCTCTTCTTCTCTAAAATTATAAATCGTCTCGTGCAAGATGATGTCCATGAATAACATGACGACAGGGAACCATTCAACGGGGATGAATATGGGTGGTATGGACGGAATGATGATGAAAGTAAGTCAAGTGTATTCTACACAACCATAAAAACAATGTCATTTGATATCTTAAAAAATTTAGAAATCTTAACATTTATATTACGCTTTGTCTAGATGGCCGGCAGCCGGCCAGGGTCTTAAAATTTCTAAATGGCCAGCAGTTCATAATTTTCTACGGAATTCAAACTACAAAATGATGATTTAATAGAAGTACCAAGCGCTTGTACTTCAAACACTAAGTTTTAGATTGCAGCTTTGCCCTTCTCCGTACATACTGGTAGAACGACTTCTTAGGTGATGCTTAGAAAAATTCATGCACCGATCGAGACTGCCGGTCAGGGTCTTCAAATTACTAAAGGTCGAGTTCGCTCTTCTCGAATTATTAATAGCCTATAGTTCATTTTCGCGTCGTTCGTCTTTGTTTGCTCTTTTGCTTGGATACTTGCTAAGCATGCTAACTTATAAATCTCATATTACAGATTATAAATTCATGTTGAGTAAATTTATTAATTATGAAAAGCTAAAATATCATTTTTTTGTAGCAATTCTTAATAATTTAAATAAAAATCTATTCACTTTTTATCCCTAATATTATTAAGCTTAATAAGCTGATTTACATTAAAAATAATTCTTTCACTTCATGATGAAAAAGTGTTTTTTTAAAATCTTTTCTTCAACAACTCAAAAAAGTCATACTAGTCGATAATTCACGACTTTAAGTGTTTGTTTTATGGGCACAAATCTTTAATTCAACGTCTTATTTATGATTTAACCAAGTAGTTTTCTCATTATCTTGTACTTGAACTCCATTACCATGGTGGCTATGTAAATGTAAGTTTTTCCTATAGTTAATGACCCTGTAGATTGCATTAGCAACAAATCACACTATCTACGATTCCTTTATGAAGTTTAAAGCTTTTACAAAGTAATTATGATGCTTGAATGTTGTACATAGCACACTTTGTTGCAGATCTTTAACCATTAAAAACAAATCTCCCAGTTTTGTCTGTAATCACAGAGTGAGACAGTCACGAATGGAACCCTCAGATCCATGCTAGGTGAAAGCCCAAGATCGAATTGGAAAGGGTAGCCACTAGGCAGGCTATATAACCATTGTCATTTGAATTTCTATTTTTCAGTGGGTTTATTAATTTAAAGTGGTGTTAATTGTTCTTTTATTTTCATTCCCCCTACACCCCCCCCCCCCCCTCAATTCTTTCGGTTGTTTTAGATACTGAGTATGTATTTCTCATATGGTTTTGTACATCCACAAAGATTATTCATTTCCCAATATAAATCCAATTCTCCAAATCGTCCCTTCCTCCTAAAATCATATACTAGAGTTCATAATATCTCACATTTTCAGTATAGAAACAAATAATAATACATATAAAAGTCTTAATCTTAATTTTGAAATATAAATATGAAGAATAGAAGAGTGCGTTGAATTATTGCAATAAAAATATTTAATATACAAATATAATTTTTATTTTATCCTGACCATTTGTCATGACCATATGTGTAGAAGAACCAAGATCTCTAAGAAATTTAAAACTCATATATTTTATTTATATTTCCCCCATATTTAAGTTTGTTAAAATTTCAGAAAATGTTTGACCTCTTAAGGTTGTTTTCCATTCCACATAGTTTATTTACCTCATTTTATCATTGTCATTTTCATTTATTTCAACCCGGCATTTAAAAACTCTTAGTTGTTCTTTTAAGTTCATTTTTCTTATTTCATACAATTTCACACCTATTGTTTTAACAATATAAATTATATATACAATTCAACATCTTTTTTCTTTTCACATTAACTGTAAAGAATGGAATTCTACTCATTTACCCAGCTGTACAAACAATCCTTTAAAAACAATCCTTCCTACATACACATTGTCAAGCCTTTTACTTGTTGGTAAAGAAAAATGTTTGAAATGATGCAGTTAAAGTTTTTTTTAAAGCACTTCTGTTTCCATAGCAACATTTCTAATAGTCCAGAAAGCCATTATAATGTTTATGGCTGTATTTATGCTTGCGAATTAAGTTGATAATTATGCCATTTAATGGCTAGCAATTAATGACAAATCCATACATTAAAGTTGAAAAAAAAACATTCAAATCGATAGTCTTCTTAAATATGTACAAGAACATGTAATTTTTATTTCTTTGTTCAACCTTCATAACTTCTAGATTTTTCAATTTATTTTTACATCCGTCAATCGAAATATCCAGGCAGCTGTGGACCCCAAAAATATCTCTGATCACAAAAAAGGAAATCATTGTTGTCACCTCATCTTTTTGACAATGATGAAGGGTGTTTGTTCCCTAGGCAATGAAGAGGGAAAAAATTAGTTGAATGCAATTCATTTCTAATATTTCATTTCCTTCTCACATTAAAATTTATATCGCAAGGAAAGATTATATTGAATTTCTAACTTGAATGTCTGTTTGTGTGTGCTTTAAGGTTTCTTTACTATTTGTTTATCAGTGGGGTTATTCAACAAAACCAGATGTTTTTGGTATTGTTTGTTTTTGTGATGCTCATGGGGTTTATATTTTCTTAACAGTTAGAGTAGCTTTCTTAAATATCTCTTCTATTGCCTTTAGTTTTTTTTTCCTGAAAGAAGTTGTGAAATGAAAGAGAGTTACAAAATCTAGACATTTTTGAATTATTCATTTGCTACTTGATTCATCTAGCCATCCATCCACTCACCTATCCCTCTGTTCGTCCATCCATTAACTTACCCACCCATCCATCTGTCCACCTACCCATCGATCGACCCACCCTTTAAATCTGAACTAAGGCTCAAATCATTAATTTAGCACATGCCAAAGATTTCTCCTCAAAAAAGAAAAGGTTCTCCATTCCTTTCATAGCCTGTCTATTAAGAAGGACATTACATTGCCATTGCCATCATATGCCAACCATATTGGATGGACCTGACTTAAACCAGAGTTTGGAATTCATTTTAAAGAGTAAACACTTGATAAGCCTTTGAAATAAGAACAGCATTAGAAAAGTTGATTCCTCAAGAAAGTTCCTCTGGCCATTTCTTCACTGTAGCATGTCTATGAGGGCCCATTAAACTAAATAGATTCATGCAGCTCCTTGAAAACTACTCATATTTGAAATTCATTTTAAGGAGCATTTGAAAAGCCCTCAAGACAAGAATAGCATTAGGAAAGCTGATTCCTCAAGAAGGTTCCCTCATCCTTTCCCTAACCTGTCAATAAAGCACATTATTTAAATACAGGGTCGGCATGCATCTTCTTAAAAACACCTCATAATTGAAATTCATATTATAAGAGCACTTGAAAAGCCCTTCAAACAAGAATAGCATCAGAAAAAAACCATTACTCAAGAGGGTTGAACCCTTTCGTTTCCCTAGCCTATATATATATACCGAATTTGATATGCATCTCCTTGAAAACACCTCAAATTTGAAATTCATATTAAAGAGCACTTGAAAAGCCCTTGAGACAAGAATAGCCTTGAAAAATTGATTATTCATTAATAATATTGTAATAATTTTTTAGATGTACTTTCACTTAGGCACCAAGGTGACAATTCTTTTTAAAGGATGGTCAGTGGACACAGCTGGAGGTGGGTTTTTCACTGAGTTAACAAGAATTGGTGTTGCAGGGCACCTGATCCATAAAGACAAAACAATAGCTGAGAACAATGAGTTAAGAATTAAACAATACACTGCAATACAAAGAACGGCAACCCAAAATATGATAGTGACATTTTGCAACACCAAGAAAGATCAGTATATGTCAGTCTCATGCACCCATTGTAGAGTACTGTATTTATTTGGACAAAACATGTTGATTTTGTGGTGAACAATATTGAGACGAAAAACCCAGTTATAGTGATGATTAGATGGAATTTGTTTTAATGAAACTACTACCTTCAATATCAAATGATAATCAAGAAAAGAATTAAAAAGTGATGGTAATATTGTACAAATATAATAATAAATGTGAAAATCATGATTATGGTATCATGTTGGTTGACTGTGAAGAAGAACGATGATGTTGGTGATGGTGGTGATGATGATGCTGATGATGGTGATGATAATGGTGGTGGTGATGATGGTGGTGATGATGGTGATGATAATGGTGGTGGTGATGATGGTGATGATGCTGCTGATGATGGTGATGATAATGGTGGTGGTGATGATGATGGTGATGATGCTGATGATAATGGTGGTGGTGATGATGGTGGTGGTGGATTATTATTATTAAATTGATTGCATTGCTGATGATTAACAATCTGACATCTTTCAGGTCTAGTTGGTTCCTGTATTGCAATGTTCATCCTTGCGGCACTATATGAAGGTTTAAAAGTGTCCAGAGAATTACTGAAGCGCAAATATGGCTATGTTGTCAGTATTGACTTGGGCAAAAATATTTATGAGGAAAATGGAAGAGGAGGGTCAGTCACAGTAACAGAAACAAAAGCAGAAATTCCAAGGTAAAATAGCAGAAGTTACAGGAAGTTGAAATCCCTCAATAGTCCCCTTCACAGTTCCCTGTGCCATTTTGTAAGGTATTTGCATTCAAGTGAGACGAATGGTGAACTTTCGATGATAGAGACATTTGAATAATTGTCCAAGGTGTTGGACATCATTACAAGCTCACTGTTCGTCTCCCTTCAATGCAAAGGCATGGCTACCTTTCAAGATGGAGGTAACTGTGAGCATTTATTTTATTCCTGCCGACATCGAGATGCTGTCATTAGGGTTTGTTGGATATATTGAGTGCAAACAATATATCCGTGAATTACGACTTACTAAATTATTCAAAAAAATGCTAGTTACCCAAAAGAAAACAATAGAATTGACATAGAATATTGTAAGTTAGTATTACTAATATTTCACATTGCTTGCATTCTAGCATTCTCTCCAATTTTATTACTGTGTTGTTTACATAAACATAAGGCTTTGCTAAGAAGATTTGGCAAGGACTCTGGGTATCCTAATGTAAAAAAATGAAATAAATGAAGTTAACAAACTGACAATCTATTGACTATAACTTAATAATATCCTGCCAATAACTTGATGATATCCTACCAATAACTTGATGATATCCTACCAATAACTTGATGATATCCTACCAATAACTTGATGATATCCCACCAATAGCTTGATGATATCCTACCAATAACTTGATGATATCCTACCAATAACTTGATGATATCCTACCAATAACTTGATGATATCCTACCAATAACTTAATGATATCCTACCAATTACTTAATGATATCCTACCAATAACTTGATAATATCCTACCAATAACTTGATGATATCCTACCAATAAATTGATGATATCCTACCAATAACTTGATAATATCCTACCAATAAATTGATGATATCCTACCAATAAATTGATGATATCCTACCAATTACTTGATGATATCCTACCAATAACTTGATGATATCCTACCAATAACTTGATGATATCATACCAATAACTTGATGATATCCTACCAATAACTTGATGATATCCTACCAATAACTTGATGATATCCTACCAATAACTTGATGATATCCTACCAATAAATTGATGATATCCTACAAATAACTTGATGATATCCTACCAATAAATTGATGAAATCCTACCAATAACTTGATGATATCCTACAAATAACTTGATGATATCCTACCAATAACTTGATAATATCCTACCAATAACTTGATGATATCCTGCCAATTACTTGATGATATCCTACCAATAAATTGATGATATCCTACCAATAACTTGATGATATCCTACCAATAAATTGATGATATCCTACCAATAACTTGATGATATCCTACCAATAACTTGATGATATCCTGCCAATTACTTGATGATATCCTACCAATAACTTGATGATATCCTACGAATAACATGATATCCTACCAATAACGTGATGATATCCTTCCCACAAATAGCCAACCTACTAACCTGCTACGACAACCTACGATACACCCTACCAATGTTACAAATGTTCTACCAACATTGATTTGGGAATGTAATATTTACGATTACCTTAATTGTTTTTTGAAAGATTTTCATAAAGATGTGATGTGCCATTGGTCTTACAGGTCAAAGATGTGCAATGGTCACCATATAGGTCAGACTTTCCTACACATGGTACAAGTCACGCTCAGTTACTTTCTGATGTTGGTCTTCATGGCGTACAACTTCTGGCTATGCCTTGCTATTGTGCTTGGCGCTGGCTGTGGATACTTTCTTTTTGGTTGGAGGGCTACAAAAATTGTCGATGTCAACGAACACTGTCATTAATTCTAAGTTTTAGATGAGAATTTCTAGTAACCTTAAAACTTCAGTATATATTCATGCATGCACTTTGAAGTTTTTGGGTTTTGGGGTGCATCTTTATTTCTAACTATTAATAGACTTGTTTGAAATGTGTATATACTTATTTCAATAAAAATTAGTCAGGATTATGGGTAGGTACATATTACATGTTTCAACCGCTTGATAACTGTTGATGGACTCGCACATCTTTTACAAGTTCCAGTCTCACCTCTAAGGATGCTCAAGCCGCAGTTTGTATCAAAAAGGCTTTACTTGTTTGAAATGGATTGTTTCCCATGATCCTCAGTGATCTCAGCTTTCTAGGTTTTTGGTGACTAACTTTATTGAAATAAGGATATTTTAGTATATATTGTGGCCAAGCTTTGTTTTTAATCAGTTATACAATACTAAACCCCAGGGTGGGTGGGGTGAGGCAAGGTATAAGAATTGTACCCCCTCTCCTAGGGTATAAATTTTGTCATGCCCTACAAAGGATTGAATATTTTAAGTAAGAATAAGATTAGATTCCTGGAGCGAGGGAATTTACCTGTGTCTGCTATGAAGATGTCACTATCCCCCTCCAACCCATCCCTACCCTGACAAAAAAAATGTATTGATTGACATTAACAATAATAGATACATAGCCATTATCAAGAGCAGGTCAACTTATACACTGAATGCAAATATGACGACAAAAGGATTTCATGTTTCTATTTGAACATAGTCATATTTGTATTTGGTCTATGATAATATGATAGAAGAGTTTGAACTGTGGGGTTCCTGTGAATATTTCCAAATTACCACTGTTTTCCTTGAATACAGAGTCATTTGCACAGGGTTAGCCTTGTATCAGTGTTTAAATATTCACAAATACCAAGGGTAAAGTAAAGAATGCACAACTTCAACAATACATTAACTATTTGAAATTTGACGGACCTTGACTGGAACATGTGAATATTCTACACAATGTCGAGGCTAACCTTGTGTAAAGGAGTCTGTAATCAAGAAACACAGCAGTAATTTGGAAATCAAAAATGGTCTACATTAATTTTAAAGGGGTTTAGTTTTGCAAATAGAGAATATCACTGTTTAAATGCAAGAATCCTAGATCATAAAAAAAAAACATTGCATGAAGAAGAAGAAGAGTTTATCAATTTGTAACTATATCATTTAGAAAATTATACTTTTGAGAAATTATTTTTCATTTTTCAATGTTGCAAAACTTCACAAATAATATATCACTATTTGCTATTTGTAAGATTGGTGGAAACTTTTAAACCTTTTAATGACAAACTTAAAAATAACATCTCTCTCACTCTTACTTTCTATTGACTCCAACGAAGGACTAACGTCCGAAACGTCAGTTTCTATTTTCACTACGGTGTTCAACTTATAATTCTATGATAACTTAAAAATAACAGTTATGATCAATGAAAAATGCTATCAAATACTTAAACTAGGAGACCATTCATAAATTAGATTTTGATTTTTAAGGACGGAGGAGACTTGGGTCAATCGTCAAACTTCACATGAGCCATACACATGGAACTAACATTGTATCTGTAATGCCCTTCTTTTAACCATTTATAAAGGTTTGGTTCATGTGAAGTTCGACTTTAGTCCAAGTTCTCATTGAAAAAGAGTCAATTAAAATAGCATAATTTTTGATCCCTCATTTTTTTCTTCACTTCCACCCATCTCACTCATAAATACAGAAGTATAAATACATTATTTTTAAAATAATTTAGCTATACACTAATAGCACATAGAAGGCTATTTTTAAATAAAAGTATGTAAAGATTAAATGTAAGCTGTTCAAAAGATTATTTATGCAATGAAAACTACCCTTTCTACCTTCCCTTCTGGTAACAAAATAATTTAATAAGTTATTATTACTAGGGACACGAGAAATCGTTTGCGCATGCCTTTGTTTCAGCACGTCTTCCTACCCCGGCTTCTGTCTGCAACATTGCTTGCAATATTTTGACAAATTTAGCCAATCAGGTTGCACTAACATGAAAACCACTGACCAAATCGCAGCATAGCAAGTGGTGCTTATCGAAGAAAGACGCCTTCTTGGAACAATGTGTGGATTTTTTCGCAACGTGTCATTCCAGATTCACACAATGTTGGATGCAATGTTGCCTAGTGTGTTTGCCTATCAAGATAGCCATTTACTAAGAAAAGAAATCTCAAAAATCAATAAACAGCTGTATACAATGTTTCACTTGTGTCATCAACAAGGTTTTTGGTTAACGTAGAAATGTGACTTTGCGGAAAGTAGAAGCTGGGAAATTCTCATGATAGTATGACAATCGGCTTGCAACTTGAATGGCAGCAAAATTACGATTTTTATTAGAAATCAGATTCCATCTTAATACCAAACTACTCCTCCCTCTTCTCAGATCCCTGGAACTGCAGCTGATTGAATGTTCTTTAACTGAACCAATCAGAATGGAAAACTAATCATGCGTGGTAACCTTGATTTCTGAGTCTTTCTTTTCTCGCAGCCGGGACATGCCGCCATATTCTAGTACGTGCTTCAAAATAAAAAATTCAACGATGATACTTTGGTGCTAAGCTCGTTAAAGTAGTGCGACCTGATCGATGCGGCGTGTCGTTCCGTCCTTAGCAACGAATTTCGTAAATAACGAGCCACCACCAGTAGTTACGTTTTATTGTTCTTAATTAACTACCTTTACGCCAAAGATGATATCCTCTTAAGAGTCTCAAATTAAATGCTGTCCACGTGTCGATCTAGTTGCTTATCCACCTATTACGCAAACGTGTCACCGTTGCTTCGCGAGAGCTTCCAATAATACCACAGGTAGGGTGATATGTAACATTGATGTAGTACCAAACTAGGACTGTTTTGTAAGGGCCAATATTATTCGAAGGTTCAATTAATTTTGGCGGAATTTTGGCTAGAATTTTCTATTCACACGACTGATTTTTAGGCTGTGTTTTTCGCACAGCACACCGGACGAATTTTTAAAACTTCAAAAAGTTGTACGTTAAGATTTTTCGTTTAAATATTATAGCAGTTTCATTGACTCTAAAAGAGATTCCGATTCGGTATCTTATTTACTGTATTTAATCATATTTATAACTTATTTGATATCTATGGTGCGAGTCGAGTGTAAGTTGTAATACACCCAATCGAAAGAGTGGTAATACCCTTTATATAATAATAATAATAATAATAATAATAATAATATTAATAATAATAACAATTATAATAATAACAATAATAATAATAACAATAATAATAACAATAACAATAATAAAAATAATAATAATAACAATAACAATAATAATAATAATAAAAATAAAAATAATAACAATAATAATAACAATAATAATAATAAAAATAATAATAATAATAATAACAATAACAATAATAATAATAATAAAAATAATAATAATAACAATAACAATAATAATAATAATAAAAATAAAATAATAATAATAATAATGTTTATTTAATATAGCGCTTTTAACTTATAGCTCAAAAGCGCTTTACATTTCAATTAATGCTAATAATAATAATAATAATAATAATAATAATAAAGAAAAATAACCTAGGAATGTCAAAACTCAGTCATAAAATATAAAAATCCGTAGAAAAACGTCTTTAAATATTAGATGCTCTTATTTCTTATATTAGAGATAGCAATTGTCTCTGACTATCCAACATGAGTAATTATGGGGTATAAAAGTATACTAATCTAAACTTAATTATTTATTCAATGTTTCTTTTAATCATAGACATACATAATACTATCATAAAGAATTACTCACAGTAACCCCAAAATGATATTGTCTAGTTATAATATCAGATAATAGACAGAGAGCTAGCCTGGACAACACGAATCGAGTTTTATTTATTTTTTAACTGGAATAACATGTTTTTTACAAAGTATATTTTGTTTCATGATTTATGCAGTTATCATGATGCATGTAACAATTTCTAAAAAGCTTGCAAAGTTGAACTTACTATTGAACTCACATTTTTTTATCCAATTATTTATTTATTTATTTATGATATTTATTTTACTTTCTATTTATTTTTTTCTTTTTGTTTTTTACTTCTTCTTTTGAATTAATAATAATAATTATTATAATATTATACATGTATAATACAGTACATGTTAGCCAAGACATAGTTTTAGGTTTTTATACCAAAGGGTGCAGTCTGAAATCAGTAAAAACTAAAAAGTAATGTTCCAAATCACTATTCAATTGATAATAGAACTAAACTAGGATTAAAACCTTCACTGCCATGGGTTACCTGTATTGACCTGACATGGCTAACTTTTCATGGGCCCACCCATTCTCTTCAATCACTCGTTAAAAGGTCGCCCAAGGGACTGCCCAAGTGAACGTAATCTAGCATAAATCAAGTCCCAGTCAAGATATGTCCCCTGTAAATGCCGATTGCCCGCCCTAGTGGGGGTGAATGCACTCCGACCATGAAGTACCCTACTGTTATTGAACGTTACCATCTCGCCTTTCTGCAGCTTGTGGTCTATCTTGTTTTCAGGGTCTCTCATCATTTGTCCCAACAACATGTAGCCCCTGTATATGTCACAGACGTTTTCTGGGGGGCTGGTGAGGTGGTAGTCACGTGAGTGGTTGTTGTATGTGAAGCGTCGTATCTTTTGGTCATGATCCAATCTATAAAATAAAGGACCTGTTATAAAGCTATAGCACACTAGGTGTAAAGAAAGAATTGAAATGAATGAATTAATCAAATTAATAAATGAAGGAATGAATGAATGAGTATGTGAGTGAGTAGGTGAGTGAGTGAGTGAAGGAAAATATGAATGAATGAAGGAACGAATGAAGGAGTATGTGAGTGAGTAGGTGAGCGAGTGAGTGAGTGAGTGAAGGAAAGTATGAATGAATGAATGAAGGAATGAATGAATGAGTATGTGAGTGAGTAGGTGAGTGAGTGAGTGAAGGAAAATATGAATGAATGAAGGAACGAATGAAGGAGTATGTGAGTGAGTAGGTGAGCGAGTGAGTGAGTGAGTGAAGGAAAGTATGAATGAATGAATGAAGGAATGAATGAATGAGTATGTGAGTGAGTAGGTGAGTGAGTGAGTGAAGGAAAATATGAATGAATGAAGGAACGAATGAATGAGTATGTGAGTGAGTAGGTGAGCGAGTGAGTGAGTGAGTGAAAGAAAGTATGAATGAATGAATGAAGGAATGAATGAAGGAATGAGTAGGTGAGTGAGTAGGTGAGTGAGTGAGTGAGTGAAGGAAAGAAGGTAGCATGAATGAATGAAAGAAAGAATGAATGAATGGGTACTTGGGTGGACAGATGGAGGAAAGGACAGTTGGAAAGTGGGATGAATAGAAGGATCGAAGAAAGAATGTGTGGATGAATGGAAGGAAGGATGAATGGAATGCATATGGATGGATGGCAAGGTGTCAGAATGGTAAGAAGGATAGGAGGAAGGATGCATGCATGAATTTTTTACAATTTATTGCTGCCATAAATCAAAAATAATCAGCCAGTACTTATTGACTGGCAGTAGTGAAAAAACAATTTCATAGCAAGCTGTTGGAATATCTGAGTTCACAGAATATGGAAATCAGCAGTAAAGGAGCACTTGTTGGAAGAAATTTCTAAAAACATAATAATTTCCAGAAAATCAAGAAAAAAATTTAACCAGAGATTGCATGTTCTTAAAAATTATTTAAGTAAAGCCTAACATTACAGATACTTACTCAATAACAGGCCAAGTATTCTTGAGGTGAAAGTCCCCAAAGACATCTGCACCAATATCCACATAAGGAATTGGTGTCTTTGACAGAACATCATATAGTTCTGGCTCCTTGTTCTTAAAGTCTTGGGCAATCTTAAACCCATCCACAAACTCATTTGATCCGCCTTTTGTTGGGACTTGCTCTAGACAATGTAGAAACTGGACCTAAAATAATGAAGGAACATCATATATTGACCTTCGTAATGCAATCTAATGAACTCCAGTTATGAGTTCTCTGTTGCTTAGGGTTACCCTCGATCTTGTGCAAAATAATTATACGTTCCAGTGAAGGCCGGTCTGTGAAATGGACCCTTCAAAAAAGTATTGTGGATGTGAGGCTGGAAATATGAAAGAAATCACACTATTGTATTGAATAGAATGGTCTGAACCCAGGCAAATGAATGTTTATTGAAGTAACAATATTTGTATTATGATCATCCGGGTAGATGTAGTCCTGAGAAGCACAGCCCTTAAAAAAAGGCATCACTTCTATTCATACAAAAAGCTTAAAGGTTTCCCTTAAACATTTCTACTCACTTTGTATTAAATCATTGGTTACACATTATGTCTATATGTGGTAAAACACATCTTTTAAAAGAAGTGCTGCCTTCAAATAAACACCAGCCCCCAGCTGAATTAACACAGCATATGAAACTCCAAACATTTAATAAGTGCAGCTGCATTAATTGTAATTAGCTTTTAGTGTGATCAGGATATTCAACTCACCCCTGGGTAATTCTCGGCTTGTGGAATATCACAATGAAGAGGAAGATTTCCTGTTGTGTAAGCCAAGTTGTTTGCATCAAATTTTGCATATACATCAAATTCGAACCTAAAAGAAAGATCAATTGATTGCTTTCTCTTGTTTTTGGAGCTTGTATGAGCGTGTATTAAAAACAATTAGGTTTGCATTACATAATTCATGGTTCACAGTACTATTATTGAATGCATGGAGGAACTTTGAAAAAGGTTCCCTCCCCCACCCCTCTAGAAAACCATTTTTTTTCCATACAAACTCTGCAATTTTTTTCCTGACCCCTCACCCCCTGGCAATTTCCAATTTCCTTCATGGTGGGGTATGGATATTTTCTGGAACGGTGCATGCAATCTCTTAATCCACCAAGTCTATTGTTTTTATTGCATTCCAAGTAGATATCTTGTTACAAACTAAGAATAGTGTTTCAATGGCCTTTTTTATCAGAAGAGTGGCTCTTCTTTTACTGAGCTCCAATTTAAAAGATAATAATTTTGTGGCTGGCAGCAAAACTGGAGAGAAAACACTCAAAGCACAGGAGAGGACAAATCAACAAGCAACTTAACTCACACCATATTTAAAATCCCATGCATCGCATTAGGGTTCATGCTAGCCTGCGTATCCGGAATTTTAGCAGGCTAGGTTCCTGCTAAAAACCTGCTAAAGACCTGCTAAAAACCTGCTCAAGGGTCACCAAATTCGTCATCCCTCACTCTCCCACACCTCACCCCCTCTTCCTCACACACAAATAATGAGTAGTTCCTAAATACATATATAAAAAAAGTTACCCATAATGTGTTGACTTGATGTAACCAACCCTCTGGGCAAGAACCAGGCTTGCTATTGGATCTGAGTTCGTAGGTGCATCATCTAATAGCGCAATTCCAAATTCGTGCAAAGTAAACAACCAGTTGTAAAGGACTTCGTCTTTTCTCAGGACGTCTTCGAACACGAATCTTGGAACTTTGTCTTGCATTTGTTTTCTATCCCAGAGAGTCACACTTTCGCGAGCAATTCCTTTCGTTTCGTCTTCTACGTCTCCCCTCTCTTTAAGCTTGTTTTGGTGAAGCCATCTTAAATCAAACTCACTGACATGATTATCGGGCCAACTTATTTGTACTTTTTGGCCATCTTGTGTTACTTCGACACTTTGAGCTTGAATGTTGAGGTCGATTTGTCCAACAATATCGAGTTTTCTTTCCAAAGACTTGGGGTCTAAACACTTGGGGCAGTTACAGATGTCTCTGAGGTAGATATATGGAAAACGGCTGACGGATTGGTCGTTCCAATGAATATGAACCATAGAGTCCTTCTTGTGCACTTCAGTGACTAAACACTTTTGTTCCTTAACATTAACCATCGTACTAAGAAGCCTCGAATGCTTCACAAGCCGACTAGCCCGTGCTAAATAACTTACTCGACTCGCTAACATCTCTTTACGTTATATTATATCATATCCTGACTTGGTAGAGTGCATTCAGTCAAACTGTTAAATAGTGCACGCAACCTAAATTGGATACGCTATTTACATAAATGTGAAACTACTACAAGTAAACACGTTTAGCACGTTTTCTAAGAATTTTGAAGAGTTTGAGCAAAGTGTATTCCTGGTGTATTCCTTTGGTCAGACCAAGATACTATATAAACAAACACAATATGAAAGAATTAGCATTAAGTTTCAAGCACGGACACTACTAATAGTAAGTTTGGATATCATGCATTGTTAGTCAAATCTTGTTTACGTTTTTAACTAATAATTTGCGTACGGATTCAGTGCATGCGCAGACGTTTTTCACTCGTGTCAACAACTACTGAGATCAGGGGGAGAAACGATGATACAAATGAATGTCTATTCACGCATTCACTGGTAAAACAACCCCCCGGATTAGCATGACCGTTATTTGGCGCGCTTTTACTATTTTAGGTGACGTCAACTAAATAGAGTGACCACAGGTAGCCCAGGCTTACCGTTAGTGTTGAACAACTGAATTGATAGAGACAGACAGACAGACAAAGATTATATGGGTATCATATGGGTATTTTTGAATCTTATATGATCCTGGCAAAATTTTTGATTACGTTGGTGAAAACCAAGAAAAAAACACCGTAATTCAACGGCAACATTTCAATAACAATTACCTTTATTCCATGGCGTGTTTGTTTGTCCATTGATAATGTTTTTGACGAGTTTTCGGAGAATTTGAGTCACAGTACTGAACCCCCTTTCAAATAAAGTCCCATTTACCCTTGTCGACAAAATGTTTTCTTTTTTTTTACTTATTTCAGTTCTTGGGCCTTTCCTTTAGTTTTAGAGTAAAATTAAGTTAGTCGTTAGTAGCTAGCTATACTATATGTACAAAACGCCTGTGCTTTCTTGTAGTGAAATTACAATTCTTATAATATGACTATAAAGCGATGTCATTTGCTTACAGCACATAAAATGACGTTATAAACTAAATTGTAAAATTATTAAAAAAATCGTCAGTTACAACAACTATTGATGGTTTCCAACCATTCCCAAGAGAATTGAATAACGAAAGACACGGGGTCCATGTTGGAGGATATAACAAAAGAATTCATTGAGAATTCTTTTGTTAAGTTCCTCCAACATGGCCGCCGTGAAAACCATCAATACTACGAATAGTCCAGTGCAGTACAACTAAGAATTCCCTCTATTGTTTACTACTCGCACTAGTTTGATTAGTTCAGTGCCGGGTCATTTCCTGTTTTTATTCTTTGATTTCTCCGACCAGACAGGACGAGGTGGCGAATTCTCGCGAGGTTCATCGCTGGCGTCCGTTGAAACAGGTGTTACTGTCCTTTGGTTAGCTTTCCTCCCATACCTTACCAGTCAAAATGAAAAAATGTACTTAATTGAAAGAATGAATGTGTATAATATATGAGTGATTGTGCCCGCGAGTTAGTGAGTGTGAGTGAGAAGACATTTCTATGTCCTCTCACACCTTGTTCCAGGGGTGCTTAACATACCGTACACCACCTATGTACTAATTCATCTTATTCCAATGAAAGAATGAATGTGTATGAGTAGGTGTATGAGCGAGTTAGTGAGTGTGAGCGAGAAGACCGTGAAGTAGTGGGTGGGTGAGTAAAGTGGACAATTCTATGTCCTCTCACACCTTGTTTCAGGGGTGCTTACCATACCGTACACCACCTATGTACTAATTCATCTTATCATATGACCCGTACGGCCCTGCTCGCGCGCTCTAATAAAACCATTGGAAAAAGTCACGTGATAGGGGCCGGACGGGTTGACGTAAGCGGGCCAGAAAAACCCGTCCGGCCCTGCTCGAATCCGCGCGCTTCTCTTTTTTAATTATTTTTATTTTCGTGAGGGTCATAAGATAAAATGCTTATTGAATGAGTTAGGTTGGGCCGTACGGGAAAATATTTGGCTCTCGGTCATTTGTACGGACCTCGCTGCGCTCGGTCCGTACGGCACCACCTCGAGCCAAATGTTTTCCCGTACGGCCCTCCCACTCAGTCAATAAGTACATATTATTCCAATGTTTACCCATGCAATTCCCTAGAGAATAAGAATCTTTGTTTGAGTTGAATCCATATTCATAAGTTTTCTCATGCGCTACCATCAAACAAATAAATAATACTCTAGGGAATGACATGTAGTCTAAAATGGGTAAACATTGAGCCAAGAGGAATAAGGTCTATTTCGTTTGCTAATGTAAAAAATCGTGAAACTTAGACTTATGGAACACTCGTCTACCATTAGATTCAAAAAAGGCGGGAAAAACTGGATTACCTCAATCATATTGCCAGCGTAGCGGCTCTCCTGGGACTGGGGAGAGAGCCGCTACGCTGGCTACAATCATATGAATACTGATCCGCGGTTTTTCCTCAACTCTTTGATTGCAATGAGACATACCATAATTTTCATCCGGATTTTCGGATTTTCCCGGGTAAATGGTTAGCAACTCTATTTTTCAGCCGGTTCTACCCCAACCCTTCATCGAAATCTTAAATTTTACTTACTTGCACATGGAAGCAAGCACCATCACCACGATTAAAATGAGACCAAAAAGCGATCCCAGCAATACGAACAGTAGCCTATGCTTGAGGTCCAATCCTGATGAAGGGGAAGCCGTAGTGCCTACCATCGTTAAGTTTCGCGTTGGCCCCGTTACTACAGCAACAAGGAAAAAAATACAGAGTTAAGAAAATTAAAAAAATATTGTAATAAAGCTGTTTTTGTGTGAAAAGCACGCGACACGGCATGGCATACGCCACACCAACCACATTGCGCGAGATTTTAGTCCAATCAAATACCTGTAAAACGTTAGGCACGAACACGGGGCGTACACAGTCACGCCACTGCCAGACCAATCACATTGCGCGGGAAAACAATCGGCCAATTATTATTCTAGAAAACATCACGGTCACGGTCACGGCACGCATACGGCATTGAGCTTTTCACAGTCATGCGAAAACCGCTCTAGACATCACATTACTGAGTTGGGGACGTACACTAAAAACAAAGTTTAAAAGCTAGAACGTTTGTATTTCTAGGGAAAAACTAAAAATATGACAAACTAGGCCTACCTGTGGAAGCAATGCTTGTACTCATCATGGATAAAACTGTTGACGTCGGAGTAATGGAAGATGTCGAGATTGATGAAAATACTTCGAGATGAAAAAATAAATTAAAGAAGCTAATAAATGAAGTGTATTACGTAGTTGCCGAACTACTGGGTGAACGAAGGTGACGACAAGATTAGTATACCCATGGAACCGAATCCAAATTTGCACGGCTAGGCGTACGAATTTTTGTTCGGATACTGCTCGGTCCCGCACGAACGGAACCCCTAAACGTGCAACTTTTTGACCGGTTAAAAATTCGTCGAGTACCGTGTAGAATAAATTAAACAGTCGTTACTCAGCGAATATTTATATCAAATACATAGGTCTGGAAATAGTTTATATTTTATAGTAAAATGTCAACAAACTAGCTAAATGTTCTAAACGTACAGTTGCTATCAGTAGAAGGTAAGGCAGCAAAAACACTATCGAAATCAATGAAAATTGCTAACTAGGCAGGCAAGAAATCTTGTACTGCCAATTGCTTCTAATACAAAAATCTCTTGGGTTGTTTTAAAATCGTTAAAAACGATCGACGAATACACTGTACGTTAATTTGTACATACCTGAGTTGGGTAGTGTAGCGTTTGACATTCTCCCAGTGTTTTTTAGATTTCACGACCAGCAGCGACTAAGATTTCTCCAAGTAAAGTGGTCGTCCTCTAGGGACCTCACGTTCACAATAGACCGTCCCTTCCTGATGTTCTGAAAGATAGAAAGTGCCCGTTCCTTCGTTATACGTTTTAGTGTATTCTTTATAGTATGATATATAATACATCAAAGCAATTGACCTAGAATGACGTCACATCAAACGAGACCCTTGACAAAGGAACAGCAAAACTTCATAAAGATTTTTTGTTCGTCCAAAAGCCATTCGAAATCAAAATCAGTTGTCACATTTTCATTTTCTACCAATTTTTGTTTCTTTTCTTTATGGAATGGCGCTTTGTTATAGTAGGTGACGGCACTATGATAATAGTGTTAATCACGTTGAAGCCATCACAAAACATGTAACGCAACATGTCACGCAATTGGCACAAAAGCAGAGTTTACAGCTAGGTGCATTCATGCCTAGGGGGGTGGGGGGGTACTCCTACATATAATTAGGGTGGGGATGCTCGTCGGAAATTTTGTAAAAGACCCCCCAGAGGTACCCGAGTCGAAGTCCAGCTGGGCATGGTAACTAATGATTTTTATCCCTAAAAGGTACCAATTATTTTTGAGTGCTAAGTGACAGAAGTCGAAACTGAACCGAATTTAAATTACACCTGCCAATTCTGACTGCCATCATATAATCTCAGGTATCTTATTGCCTCAAAAACACCCAAAGAGGTACTGGCTTACTTTCTGGTGGTCCTTTTAGATTTGTGACACCCTAAGAGGTACCACATTGCAGATCTGGAACCCTAAAAGGTACGACGTGCATCCCCGCCCTTCTCTAATCGAAGTCCTTCCTCACCCCCCTGGATTCAGACATTTCCTTCCCTGGACATCGCCGTCGTAGATTTTGCAAATCCTACATTAATCTCGAAAACAACCAGCTGAATCAGCGTCAATTTCTATGTAAAACACATTTCTCACATCTTTACGTTTTAGTGAAGCACTAAAGGGGCACCTTCAAGGGCCGTACTAATTCTTCGAATGCACGCCACGTCATCGCGGCCTCTCGGGGGAGCAAAAGATTCAGTCTAATTGCCCTATTTCACTACGACGTCACATCAAAACAATCTATTGTTTAAACACAAAGGATCATGGTCGTCGGAGGGGGTCAAATCAACGCAAATTCACCGAAAATTGTTCTAAAGCCCGTATCAATCCACGAAGAGAAGTAGAATAGCCAGCAAAAGCTCAGAATATTTTTTAGTACACATTAACACATATTATATCTGAAAACCAGGCCACCTTAGATTAAACTGTTTCGCTGGGAGCACATTTTGTTGAATTTTCTATTGGATTTGGCGATTCTATCCCCCACATAAACAAGTAGTGACGTCATAGTGAATTAGGTCACTTAGGATCTATCGTTAACGGCACCAAAATGGCCGCCATTGACATTCTTGGGGATGCTTGCAACGTTAACCCATCAACAGACGAGCTATAAGCAACAACTAAATCTTCATTTTTCACAATTTACGACGAAAGTCATCGACAATGATTTAAATTGAGATAATATTTGGATAAATGTTCGAAACAGCGCAAACGAGGGTAAAAAAACGAGATGCGCAGTAACAAAGGTTCAGAACTACGTTATTTAATAAATATTGCCCCATAATTTTGATTTAAATTCACTTTGTTGTTAATAATTAATAGTTTCCGAATAATTGTTTAAAAAAAATAGAATCTTGTCTGTCACTATGAGGTAGAATGTTGATCGATGGAAATGTGAAGAATTCTCGAGAGACAGCGGCTGCAAGTGTTTAGCAGGTGCAAAAAAGGACGCTTCGTGGGTTTGAGCAAAGCTACCTTAGCTCTGGTTTTTAAAACCAACTTATCAAACTCTACTCAAGGTGAGTCAATTAAATCTTACTCTAAATTCTTTAAGTCTATTTAAAAAATTTCTGAATTAACTTAAATCCGACCAAAGTTTGTAATGTCACTCCCTTTTAGGAATAAATAATATTGAGGTTTCGAACTGTTTTCTTTCAAACTTCAGATTTCTAGATAACGTAAATAATTATTGAGAATATCAGTCGTTCTTTCTGAGTGCAGTGTATTTCAGTACCTTGGTGCTTTTATAAAGAATTCTGTGTATGACTTTAAAGGAATCCGACTAAACAAAACTTACAAAATTCAGTCCCGCGTCAAAAACGTTCAGACGGTTCCCAAGCGATGCGATAATTATTAGAGAGTTTTAGTTTTCCGTTTACAGCAAACGGCAATAATTATATTGGAGAGTCTTAGACTTACGTTTACGGCAAACGTCAGTTGACCAGTAAGAAAGTATTTTACATTATTGAAAAGGTAGTACAAAAACAAACGAATATTTGTGTGTAGTTTTTAATTTCATTCTACAAAAATAGGAATAGAAGAATGATGGCTGGTTCTGTGTTGGTATTGCTCGTGGTGTCTCTTCTTCATTCAACAAAGTGCTCGTGCTGTGAGTATGCTTTACGATTTCAGTTTTAAAATTAAAAACGTTGATATCACTAGTGCAATTTTTAAATCAAGATTTCCAAATTTGATTTTAAACTGCACTCGAGCCCATTCGATTTCCTATAGGCAGAACATGTTTAAACTTGAACGATATCATTCCTCGCCTGAGAATAGCAATAGAATAGGATTACAATGTCTCCTCTAAGATCAGAGAAGTTGTTTTCTTACCTGAACTGGCTTTAATCAATTATGCATTCTCTCTACCTGTGACATAGCCTAGTAAGTGTTTGGACTGAACTAGAATAAATAAATGAATAAAATGTGGGTTAATATTTTCTTTCACTAGTTTTCTTTTCCTTCTTTCATACTTATTGCTCTCTTTCCTCTCGAATCTTTTCTTTATTATTCTCCCCTCTTTTTTTCCTTTTTTCCTTTTTGCGACCTCAGAAACTAGTCCATCTATCCAAAAGAGAACGACTTTGTGATTGCACGTTTCTCACCTAATTTAAGAATGTATTTTCAACAGCTGCTTATTGCCAATTATTTTTCCTTTATTGTTCTCCCATCGTTCCTTCCTTTCTTTCTTTTTGCAACGGCTTAGAAACTATACTCTTTCTATTCAAAAGATAACGACTTTGTGATTGCACGTTTCTCACCTAATTTACAATGCATTTCCAACAGCTGCTTTTTGCCAAATAAGTGCAAACATCACCTCAGTAGCATATAGTGAGACCATAGTAAACCACACCATCGTTGGCCCCATCATGTCATCTATTACAGCCAAGAATGAGAGAGAATGTGAGATGGAATGTCATCTGGCTGTACCAGACATGTGCTACATGTTCAACTACTATCCCTCGTCTAAGGTTTGTGAGCTGCTCTACAAGGATCGTGCTGCAGAGTACAAGGTGGAGAAGAAGAATGGATCTAAAGTCAAGACACGAAAGGTTGATAAGTTCTTATTAGTCCTGCTTTTATATCTTTCTATTGGAGAACTTTCATTTATGACCACGACAAATAATGACCATTTTAGAAGGCGGAGAATGAGAATGAATCTGAATTCAAAACACGAGGGATCCAGTGAGGGTGAGAGCGGGTATGGCGATGTTTTCAGTGAGGGTGGGGTGGGTATGGTGAGGATGGCAATTGGCCATGGTTTGAGTGAGTGAGGGTGGGGATGGCAATTGAAGGGTAGATGGGGATGACAATTGTTTTCAGTAAGGGTGGGGTGAGAAAGACAATTGGTTTCAGTAAGGGTGGGATGGGGATGGCAATTGTTTCAGTGGGGATGAGAAGCAAGGGGATGACGATTGGTTTCAGTGCAGAGGTGCGTATCAATGTATCTGAATGGATTTTTTTTTTCTAGTGTGCTTTGAACCCTTGCCTTAATGGTGGCCAGTGCTATACCCTTGGTGACAAAACAAGCAGCAACTGCATATGCATTCCTATGTTTCAAGGATCAAAATGCGAGCGTAAGTCAAAATTTCACTTTGTATTTCTTGTAAAGAACACTAGCTACTCAATGATCCAAACTCATTTGTACAGCGTTTTTTTTGTAAGAGAATCATGCAGAAGTACTGGTTAAAGCTCATGAAATTCTTAAACGATGTAAATTCTTTACATTGTAATTGCAATTTATTAATGATTTCCTCTTACAGACTAATACTGTACCAAAAAGTCTGCAGTTGATGAGTGGCATTTAGCTAATGAGTTCAAAGGGTAGCATAGCGGTAATTCACTCACACCTCACCTCTTAGGTATTGGGTTGAATTCCTGGACTCCCGAGCACGTGTAAATACAGTTTGTTAGGTAATTTTTTTGATCCAAGGGTTTTTTCTCATGGTTCTTTTGGTTTTTCGCCATTCGCATAACTCAACACTCTAAATTGCAATTAATTCGATTTGAGTTAGCCATGCCCTGACTTAGATCAGCCCCTGAGACGTTGTTTCAGGGTTCAATCTAGGAGTTAGCCATGCCCTGACTTAGATCAGTCCAGAGGTTGTTTCAGGGTTGGATCTGTGAGTTAGCCATGCCCTGACTTTGATCAGCCTAGAGGTTGTTTCAGGGTTCTATCTGTAAATTAGCCAAGTCCTGCTTTGATCAGCCCGGAGGTTGTTTCAGGGCTCGATCTGTGAGTTAGCCGTGCCCTGACTTAGATCAGTCCAGAGGTTGTTTCAGGGTTTAATCTAGGAGTTAGCCATGAACTGACTTCGATATGCCCCGTATTTGTTTCAGGTTTCGTAAGATTTGTAGGTTTGAAGTTTTTTGAATATATTTATAGAATTAGAAAAGGACTAGTTCTATGTATTCTGTTAAAGGCGGCTAATGTTTCGCCCCATGTAATGGAATCCCGACTTATGGTGGATTCTGGATTCCAAGCGCTGGATTCTGGATTTCGAGACTCTGGATTCCGGATTCCAAAACTTTTGTATTGCGGATTCCGGATTCCATATCGTTAATTTTCAGATACTTTCTCTGAAAATTATATTTGATATACTTGCGAGTATAACTAGGGAGGTGTCCCTGGTTCAGTCTTGGTCGAGGCGATAGCATTTGATTGTAGACTTTAAATTTCAAAGT
The DNA here is from genome assembly GCA_011057435.1 of Actinia equina. Taxonomy (NCBI): domain Eukaryota; kingdom Metazoa; phylum Cnidaria; class Anthozoa; order Actiniaria; family Actiniidae; genus Actinia; species Actinia equina. The sequence goes on along the minus strand of WHPX01001324.1, from coordinate 317,982 downwards.
GGCGGATTCCGGATTCCAAAAGGGCGTAGATTCCGGATTCCATCATAAACTGGATTCCGGATTCCAAGGCCTGGATTCCGGATTCCAAGGCCTGGATTCCGGATTCCAAATTGCTGGATTCTGGATTCCAAAGCCTAAAATTTCGTGGATTCCGGATTCCCTAACATGGGGCGAAATGTTTCTACTATAGTTTGCAGGATACCTCTTCATTCAACTAAAACATACCTTGATGCCATTACAAATTACACTATCGTTGGACCTCTTCTGCAGTCCATGACAGCCTCAAGCGAGGCAAGCTGTGAGTGCAAATGTCAATGGTACGACCAAGACTTGTGCTACATGTTCAACTACTATCCCTCGTTTAAAGTGTGTGAGCTGTTCCACAAGGATCGTCGAGCAGAATACAAGCTGGAGAAGAAGGAAGGAAGCACGTTCAAAGCTCCAAAGGTTAATTTCTGCAAGAATTAATAGCTTACAGGATTTAGGGAATATCTTTCACATTCAAAATTAGATTAAGAAAGTGGGACACTGTAGCTAGCATGCAATCTCAAAGACTGCCCACCCACGTCAATGGACATTCCAGTACTGGACGTAACAGTTCCAAGCAATGTCATTCTTTCTGCGCATGCTCGAGGAAATCACACCACATTGAGCATGCGCGGTAAATGTCCAAGGCTCTGGGTCGAGTGCGTTTATATTGGCACCAGTTTTTATCTTAAAAGCTACAAATAATAATTTCCTATCCATTTCGTTTATATTATAGTGTGAGGCTAATCCTTGTCTCAATGGAGGAAGGTGTCTTTCATTTGCTCAGAACATGACCGGCAGCGAGTACTGTTTCTGCGAAACCATGTTTAACGGAACCTTATGCCAAAGTGAGTCATGTTTTATGCTAGTTTCATGTTGTATTTTGGTCAATCTTCAATACGAACATGTACTATAATTATGTACATATACTTGCAGATCCAACTTGTACCTTCACTTCGAGTATCTCACCATACGCTAATGCCATGCTGAATTACTCCATCGTTGGATCAATACTTTGGTCTTTCACCGCCACTAACGAGTCAGCCTGCGAGTGCGCTTGCAATGAAAAAGATCAAGGTCTGTGCTACACGTTCAACTACAACCCTTCGACCAAATTTTGTGAGCTTCTTTACAAGGACACAGCAGCAGAGTACTCGGTGGTCCAGAAACAAGGATCCACTTTTAAGGCTCGAAAGGTTGTTGTTCGCGTCCATGTTGTTCTTTTTGTTGTTCTTGTTACTATATTGTTGTTTTTGTTGTTAATGTTATAACTGCTGTTGTTTTCGTTTTTTACCAAAATTCTTATTTGTAGTTTTTTTTTCCTCCAGTTTTTTTTTAGAAATGAATACTTCCATCACTTTTTAATAATGGTATTCAAAATAATTGGATTTTTCCGCACGCAATTCTCGTGCTTTCTTATTGGTTAAATAATTGCCATGCAAATCATTTGGAAGTCATGTCAATGCAGGACGAAATGTAATCACAAGGGAAAACAGACCTGCAAGGGTGGATCCAGGGGGAGCAAAGGGGGGCTGAAGGCTCTCTTCAGCAGAAAAACAAAAAAACAGAACTGAAGAATAAGATGCTTTTTTATTGTTTTCCGTTGTGTTGACGGAAGAAACTCAATTAGCCCTCCTTAAAATTTTGGCTGGATCGGCCCTTGACCTGATCATCTAATGAGATTTTCTAGAAAGAATAGTCCAATCAATGGAGTGAATAGAAATTAGTAATTTCGTCCTCAGAAACTGGCTAAGGTTGGTCCTTGTAGTGTAGTGGTTAACACATCGGACTAGAATACCGAAGACGTGGGTTCAAATCCTGCCAAGAGCATATGATATTTTTCTCTTATTTCTCTACTTCATTATATACACACCGAACGCATAATTTCTACTTTACTAAGGCATTTAAGGTAGAGAGCTCGATTTTCCCTCTGTCTTAGATCCCCTCCTCCATTAAAAAACGTCATCGCTTCTCACTACCATAACTACAGCTGTAGCGCAGCTCAACGTGGTTGAACTGAAAGAATAAAAATGGCGCCTCTGGCAGCCGCTATACATTCTATTCGGCATTCTCCTCCACGTGAAATTTCATGTAATCACGATTCTACTTTTTCTTTCAGTGCAACTCTAACCCCTGTCTCAATGAAGGAAAGTGCTTCGTCCTCGGTTACCAAAACAAACAATCTTGCCTTTGCCATCCATTATTCACGGGTCCTACATGTGCGAGTAAGCCAAGAAATTCCACACTTTTTATTGAAAAAAAAACCTGAATCTTTTAAACATGCCATTGTTTAATCTGGTGGCTTTCTATCCATTTTTTCCAGAACCTATTTGTAAGACAGACCCAAATGTTCCTGCCATTCAGTACACTGCCTCCATTTCTAATTATTCCATATCTGGTCCAATTCTGCGGTCCTTGACAACCATAAATGAGATGGCATGCGAGTGTACATGCCAGATGATGGCGCAAGGGTTGTGTTACATGTTCAACTATAATCCCTTGTCTAAGATATGTAGCCTGCTCTACAAAGATCGTGCAACAGAGTACTCGGTCTCACAGCAACCAGGAATGATGTTTAAGACACGAAAGGTTGATAAGTTCTTTCTTTGTAGTCCTGCTCTTAATTTTCGATCAGAGAAAAAATCATTTATAATCACGACCATTTTTCTCTAAGCCAGTCATGTTCTAGACGCTACGACAACGATTGTGACATTACAAAGGACGAGATAAAAATTCAACAGCGCGCGTTTTGTGTTTCACGGGGCCGTTCAAGTGGACAACGTTGCTCCGATGTCCCCAACATCATGGACGTCATGTTAAAAGCTAATAAATCAAGCCTTCTCTCTGGTTTTCCTCCACAAAACTTAGCACACTGAATTTCAATTCGATTGCGAGTTAGCTGTGACCTAACTTTGTTTGTTGTTCAATAAAACATTTGAAGGGTTTAAATTGGAGTTTACGAATGTGCGTATACTATATATCTTATTTTCTTGTCTTTTTCTTTTTGCAGTGTATATCCAATCCATGCTATACCATCGGCGGCGAATGTTATTCTCTTGGAGAAGGCAACGGCCAATTCTGTTTGTGCAAACCAAACTTCAATGGAAAGTACTGCCACAGTACGTTTACGAGTGTTAATTACGTCATTCAACTTTATTATTAGGAGTCGCCTAATACACAATTAGAATTTGAGGCTAGAGACCAGAAGAAGGCTTACCCTGGCTATATAATCAGTAGCAAAGCGAGAGTCTAAAAGTGAGCGCGCGCGTTTCGGCACGAAAGCGAACGCCAAATTTACAGGAACCTCATCATTCCATCAGTCCCTTTCTGCTATCCCACATGGAATAGAATAAAATTTCTCAATCATTTAGACTTTTATTAAAATTTATTAAAGACGAAAATGGTAATCTAAATTTTAGGAGGGGGCTGGGCGGCTTCTTCTACTTTTCTAACGCAATTGCTCTGTCGTATTTAATATAAAGATAAGCAAGTGAATGAGGCAGTGTAATTTAATTTTTTCTTGATTTCATTCCCAGTTGCCGCAATGGGAATCCAGGTGAACACGGCCCCTGTTTGTATTGGTGCAACTGGTGACAATTTTGGTACATTCGTCGCTCCATTTGATGGCAAGGTCAAAACATTCAGGCTCGTTCACCTGTCAGGCGGCGTGGCTCACGTCGGTGGGCCCTTGGATTATGGAGGACTGGGAAACTGGGGAACAAAAGCCTTTTTTTTCCTTCCCTTGCTCAGGACATTTCCTATGAAGATTGAGCTTCACGTCACCGATGAAAACAATGCAAGAATCACCCCACCTCTGGGGTATCCATTGGACATGGATTATGATAGGATGGGGTACGACTTATCTGGATACACTAACATGAGTCCAGAGCTCATCTTTCCTGAGATTTCACCACAAATCACTGTAAATAAAGGACAGCGATTCAGAATTTGGTTTGGCCAGGATTTGGCAAACAATTTTTACGATATCGATAATTTGGGAACAACCTGTGCCGACGCGTACATTTATTACACAGAGTAACCTAAAAGGACCAAGTAACGAATCTGTGGGACACCACATCATACATCACCGAATTGGAAATTGTATTATCTCGATTGACATGGTTTTCTTTGTTATTCACAAGGCTTTATTTTTGTTATAACCCTCATCATAAATGCGAGATCAATATATAGTTAACCCGGTTAATAACTATATGTATACTTCGCATTTATAATGCAACATTTGATAGAAAACCTTCTCAATTGATAAATAAAATACTTAATTACCTCGAACGCCGACAGTAAGCCTATGCGTATGGGTTATTGCCTCCGTTCTCGGTAATCAACTATTACTTATGGGTGCTTCACAAAATTAAGAAACACGATCCAAACGAGAAAATGTTGCAACTGAAAACTTAAACCGCAACGAAAATTAACAAAATCACTTCTCACTCATGAGAACTAAATTGAATCCCCAACATAGGTAGAAGTATACGTGGAATAACACTAGCTATATTTAGTACACATCCAACAATTGAAATTGAATTGAATAGTCACCCTCATATCATCAGCAAGAGTAGATTTAAAGGGGCCCAAAAATGAACTGTGTGGGAAACCTTACCCTAGCATATCTTTCTTACTCATAGGCTAGAAATCTTAACACTATAGTGACTACGATCGATGATTTCTTTTTTCTCGTTCATGCTTTAAGTCTTGCGGGCACTCTTAATTTGTAATCAACAATGAGTACGGGAAAGATCCTAACATTATGGTCTTGTGCATATTTGGGTCAACCTTTAAATTTTATCAATTTAAAGAAATAGTAAAAGAAACCTCTGTAGGATTATCCAGAGATTTACACGAGTTACTAGTGGGTATGTGAACCATGTTGCCATTGCCCCCCCCTCCCCACTGTCATAAGGCCTCCTGGCCATAAGCCCTCACCGGCTATAGGCACCCTCCATTGGTGGAGTACCACAGTACAGCCCGGAGCGCACTGTGATTTTCCCAAAATATAGTTTTTCATTCTCAGCACATTCCCCTTTCAAAGCTTTTACAATCATTGTTGCATGATCATTGTTGTTCAATTGAAATACACATGATTACATTTTTTTTTAACTAAAAGAGTTTCAGATGTTTTCCGCTCCCTTTTTCCTTACTAAATTGTATAAACCAGGGCTTATAACCGCGTTTCTGCGATACAAAATCCAAGTAAAAAGGATCTCCATGTTAAAAATATAGTATAAAAATAAAGTATGAAACACACCTCCAGTAGGATGCCGATTGTATATGGATAGGGATACAATGGAATAAAAAAAATGTTCCCCGCTATAACTAAAATAGCCCAAAGCTTGTCTCCTTAGAGATTTCTCCAATTACAGTAACAAAGGGACAAAAATTTAACATTCTGCTTGGACAAGATCATTTGTATCACGCAGAGCCGAGAATGACATTCATGGGACCACCAAGCATATGTATGTATGCTCTATTAGGAGTTACGTGAGAACATTCCCAGTTAAATACTTTAGGTCCTATAACTGAACCTGTGGAACACCATTTCCATATTGCATATTCTATACTGGTCATTTGCTTCAACTTTATCTACATGTAGGTCAGTAAAGGTCAGTAAACCTCTTTCTATTATGTATTAGGTCATAGAAGATTTAAGAGAGAATGTGCAAGCATAGCACAATATCATAGGCAAAATCAAGGTATACTAAGGAAAAACCTGGGTTTTAGAATTAAGAAGAGTGTAGTTCAATATGGACTAAGGAAAAATCTGGGTTTTAGAATTAAGAAGAGTGTAGTACAATATGGCAAGTGTTGAGTCAAGTATACAACATGTCATATATTTCATGCTTACGAGTGGAATATTATAATATTCAGCTGCCTGTCTTGGTCTTCTTGTTCGTAGATTGGCCATCATTTGTTAAACTTTTAAAGTGTTCTTTCATCACAGCTAGTGCTTTTCCTCGGTGTGAAATACTATTTTTGACTTCCGCAACCATTTCAGCATACCTAAAAAGGTATTATTTAAGATCATTACATATTATCTGGGCCAGTTTGAGCAAGTTTGATAAACTTTTAAGATTAAAGGCATGCCATGCTACTTTGATGGTGCTGCACAAGGCTGTCACAAAGGAAAAGGGGGTCTACTAGGGTGCCAGTGATCCCTCTCTTTCATGAGAGATGACAGCTTTTCAGATTTGTAAACCCCCCTTGGGAAATCCTGGTTACGCACCTTGCTGCATCCAAGCAACTGATAGTTCATGCTTAAGCTAAAAGGCTCTTTGTTTGTTGCATAAGAAAGTATCTTCATAGTTGCAGCTCCCTAGTCATGTTACAATCAACTATTGTTTAAACTTACGTTTGATCAAATCCATCAGGCTGGAAACAGGGATCCCAACCAAAATTTCTAGGTCCACGCGGCTCAACAATTTTACCCTAAACATAAAACCTATTTGAATACAGCAATGGTGATGTGAGTTGACTGAAATTTAAAAGTTATACAATTAATTACTTAGTGATTCCAGAAGTACTTCATTACCAGTTGTGCAACTAGATACAAATTAAGATGTTTTCTCTGTACTTACAGGAGTTTTTCCTCTGAATAAAAGAATCGGTTCATCCTTTATCCCAGAAGAAAAGGCAAAAGTACAAAGTGCAAATGCTGACTTGTCCTCCCAGTCAGTCAGCATACGATGCAGACCTACAAGTAAGATGCACATTTATCCCTTAATTCGTAACTCAATATTTTTCACTAACATATAAACCAATTACTATTAATCACTATGTAAGGTTAGTGGGAAATCTGTCAATTACCTTCTGGACCAATTTTCTTAAGAAACCATTTTCTGGAAAAAATATACCATCAAAAATTACTTATACCGTGGCATTATCTTGTTGTACAAATGAGCACCTCATAATTAGGTGACCAACATAACCCAAGACATCTGGGTTTTTGGCTGCCGTCAATTAAAAGCTATTGATTTTATTGACAGAATTTAAAAATCTCGGACGCCTTGATGTACAGCTAGCTGTTCAGGTTGAGTAAAATGAGTCGTGGGTGCAATTACCATAAAAACATAACAAGATTTTGCATGATCAAAATATGATGAAAGCGATGTTGGATAGCAAAAAAATACAATCGCCCTGAGAAACAATTTAATTCCTGAGAGTAAATGGATTTTATTGTTCTGCCATAAAACATGGCCACGGGCAGGTAATGGTGCAAAACCTCTATGAAATGACTTACATGTATGGACCAGGAAGGCCACCGAACGCATTAAACCCTAAACAAGTGTCCTCTACTATCACTGGTCCTTGAATCTGTTACCATGCAACAAAGAATAACAGTTTAAAAACGTATATTATAATTTTAAAATTACATCATTGGGATTAAATAATGGAATAGGGCTGAAGTAACTGCTGGACATTGGACAATGTCTGGCAAGAATTTGGAACTTGTCCTATCAAATCTTTGTCCTGCTGGTCATTTTGACCAATGATATTTAGCCAGAAATGAGGTACATGACTGGGCTAAAACTAATTTGGTCTGTGATTGTCATCAGTGACTGATCTGCTGCTATTTAAGCATTGATAGTAAAACATTTTTAGGAGTGGTGGGGGATTTAGTGGGAAGTGAAGGGTTGGGGGTCAAAGGAAAAGTGTTGTCAATGTCTGTGTCATAGAATGAGGCATTAGCAGAATTGGTCTGGGAGGGAATAACTATGCTTGATAAGTCCACAAATCGTGCAACTAACATGACAAAGCAATAATAATAAATACAGTACAAATATTTGGCTAATTTCCCTAACCTTTTCAGCAGCTACTTTACACTTTTCTCTTGAAATCTCATCAGGTTCACCTTGAAATTCAGGTACTGATAAAAAAAAATTACATTTTTTTTAAATGTTAAACTTGAAACAATGATTTCTTCAAGTGATAATGTTGCTTTTGAGCTGAACTTCTGACAGAAGAGTATATTTTACATCGTACAATCATCACTAATCGTAGTTATAAGGGACTTTTCTATCTGTGAGGTTTACTCCACATGCATTATTACTGCATTATAGTCCCCATTTTGCTTCTGTGCAATTAAAATGGTAGCTAATAAGTGATGACAATTATTTTTACATAGAGACAATTGAGAGGAGAGGCCTATTAAAATGTTTTTGGCTCTTTGATCTAAACTATTGACTTCTCAACCAAATAGCTTCACATAAACATGTTATTATATATTTGAGTGCAAATCAATTCTTATCGACTTAACATGTGTGCAAACTATTGGTGGGTGAAACAATTTGAGGGCAAAATGACTAGATATCTCACAATACGAAACTCACAATACACATGTAGGTTTCTACAGAGGGAGCAAAACTGTAAGTGTTTCAACCTATGTTCAAAACCTTTCAAAGTTATTGAAGATAGTTGAATGCATCTTGGTGTGTATTCCAGCGCATACACACTAACTGGGACCAATGTTACAAAATTGTAATCACTGACAATACAGAGTAAAATCAGCCAATCATGAGAGAGCAAAATCACTATCACATTTAACCTATTGACCTTAACCAATCCTTTCGTTTATTCCTACATTAAAGAACATAACATCTAAGTTGTTTTTATCAGATATTAAATAAGATCTAGGTTTGAACTGTTGCCTAACACTGATTGCAGGTTAAAGCTTGAATGCTTTGTTTTAGCCCTGTTATAATAGACCTCATTTGTGGTGTGACAATGTTTTCCCAATTCTACGTGACGAACCTCCAGGGGATTCATTTTCTTTTGTTTTTACTCTTCAAATAATTCATGAGTATCCCAAAGGATGTGAAAGGAATAGCGATATCCCGATGAGTTTCTAAACAATAGCTCTTCATTCAATTCCCCCAGAGGTTTGTAACGCTGAATTGGGAAAACATTATCACACCACGAATAAGGTCTATTGGTTATAACTTTATAACTTCATAAGAGCAGTCCAAGTTAGCATGTTCATGCTGGAAGAACTTTTCTTAAAGCGGAATTCTCTTTTAAATTTGTAAAAAATATGGATAATTTCTTACAGTCTATGTTTCTTGATTCAATTTTCCATGGGAAGGAATCACCTAAAATAGCAACAACCTTAAACAGCAACAACAACAAAGAAAATTATCAAACACTAATATAACCCCTAGGCTGATCACAGTCAGGGTCCCCTCCCCAGGTCTACCACTGTACGTTGAAGCTTTTCTAACGTGGATGTTGTACCTGGACTCGGGACTTCTCTCTAGAACACCCCCTGGGTTCAGAGACTAACTCACAGATTGAACCCTGAAAATGGCAACCTCTGGGCTGGTCAAAGTCAGGGCATCACTAACTCAAAGTTAAAATTGGAATTTAGCTTTTTGATTTTTCGGAGGAAACAAAACCAGGAAAATGGAAAAACCCTCGATTCAAAAACTCTGCTCACGTCATGCTGATTGTTTGTAATCGGGCTTCCTGTGGTTGCTCGCTAGTACTTCATTATAAAACCTTTTCACGTCTGATTTAATTTTCAAAGCACAACTCTTGCTCTCCTAAAAGGTGTTTTTAAAAGACCTTCCGAATGTTTTCTACTCCCTTTTAATTTTTTTTTTGGTCGAGTACGAATAGCTTAAACACGAGTAAGTATAAGATGTATTTGTATTTATTATATTCTTACCTCTTTCAGTTTGTTTTGATTCCCAGTGACAAATACTAACGTTTTCCTAGACATTTGGAGTTATTTTATGATAAAAGACTCAATGGTTAAGTGAAAATAAACGGTCCAATGTAACACATGTGCACAAATCTGCACACCCTTCGTTCGACTGTCGGCGACTGCAAAGTCTTGTACATCGGTCACTCGTCGGCCAACAATCGGAAACTCCATCGGTTTACCGAAGTTTAAGCGAATCTGGGAGGATGTAAAAAGTTTTTTTTTGCGGCCTGCGCAGACAAGCTACACAGGTTATTTTGTTTAAGTCACTGACAATCGTTTGAAGAAAAAAAATTTGCTGTATGTTTGCTTGTCCTTTAACTTTTAAAGTTTATCGCTTTTTAAGATCAGCGTACCCACAAGGCTTCACAACACACCGAAGGTGGAATAGAAGGGGGACAGGGAAACCAATGGAAGAAACTAAGAAAATGCCAATACGGCGAAATATTTTTTTAAATTTGCGTCTTAAAAGTCAACCTTTTACGACGGGACCCTCATTTTTTTTGCGAGGCTAACGGAGAAAAAAAAAAAAAAAAAAAGAGAAAGAAATCACACTTCTACTTTTGAACTTTCTGACTTTTACTTTTGATTTTTCCTGTTAGCCTCGTATTAAAAAAAAAAATGTTTTAAAGGGTCTCATGTTAGTGGATATTTAATCTGTCAATATAACACAGATACGAATTGGTGCACGTTGTCCTTTTTTAAGTGGTCCTTACATGACAAAAGATACGGTAGAATTGTAACGAACTTACGAATTCGATTCGCAACACTTCTCCTCTCGCAATATCATTCAAACTCCTTGTCTCATTAATATCCATTAAGACAATAAAAAGAACTTTAAAAATTACCCTCTTCTTGACATATTGGACGACATTTTATTTTTACTTCAAGTTAGCGCATCATGAGTTTATGATTCATTTATGTACGTTTTTATCATTCATGAACTAAGCACCCTCACTCCCTCCCCCTCGAAAAGAATTCTTAAATTAGTTTCCTAATTACGTACACCAGTTTTTGACTTTACAACGCGTATTTTAATCAAAACCCATTAATATTTTTTATTCGATACGACTTCAAATAAGCATAATTTAGTTAATTTGAAGTTCATGGTCTATTTTTATACCAGGGAGAGAAGTTCTCGTCAGTTGTAACCTCGTAATGGGTAGGTAGAGTGTACCTTATTTATGACATTTTGAGATTTGAGTTAAGATTTAGTACGAGGGAAGAAAAATGCGCAAACGTTTTATTGAGGTCATTGCCTTTCTGATAATATATACCACGAGTGGATAAGATGTACAGAAATGCCAATGGAAACCATATTTTGAAACTACGCGTATTCTTTAATAACTTTTTCGCATTTTATGCTTCTAGAATTAGGTTCGTTAACTATCCTTTGGATTGTTCTTGGAGTTTGTGGAGCGTTGATAATCATTGCAATCGTAATCACGATCTTACTTTGTTGGAAAGTCAAGTAAGTGTTCTTTCCGCTTAGTTATAGGAAGCCATTTAAGTGTTCTATTTTCGACATATCAGAAAAGACTAGATATTATTTCCCTACACTGAATACTTTTAGTACGTAATCAAAAAAGCCAGATAAATGCCAAGTCAGTACCGTGTTTTGCACGCAGTTATGAAGAAAACCAATTGGGTGCATTATCTAAGATGTTCTTACAGGTAAAATCGAATAAAACGAATACGCAGTCAGTGAAACTAGCCAGCATCATAAAGCCTTCAATCGAGTGGAAGTGTGTGCGTCTGCACTGATTAAAAAAAAAACACACATCGGTTATAGAGAACCGACTTAATCTCCACTTTCAAGAAGTTTTGTGCTAGTCAAATGTTATATTATTAATAATAATATAATATATCAATAATCTATTTTGTGTTCAAACATCGGCGTGTTGCTCAATATTATCAAAACAAGTAGATGCATGATATTGATAAACACTTCACCATGACAGTCTAGAAACACGTAGCACTATACGTATACGAATGCCAATATGACCGCCATGCTGTATGACATCCCTAGACCAACGACATTATCTTTCGTTAAATTCATCCAACATGGCGGCTGTGTCATTCCTAAAGACTTTCCCCTGCTAATTTTAATTACTTCTGTTTTTGACTGCATTTTGGATGACACATACGAGAGAAACCCTATTAAATCCAACCAACATACGTGCGGCTGTGATGTTCATAACAATATTTCCGCCCTGCTAATTTTGTGTATATTTGTGTTTGTCCGCCATGTTGGATAACAAAAAAATAACCCGTTAAATTCATCCAACATGGCGGTCATATCTTTGTTTTTCTGTGTAGGAAATCGAAAAACAAAGACATCGAACATCAGCGAAAACTCTCTGCAGCCATCGTAGATAACTTCCAGAACCTTGAAGAATTCAACTGGCCATATTCCAGGCAAATAAGAGCACAAGTTTTCCCATGGCATGAAATGAATTCACCGTGGTCTCATGCGGTGCAAAATGGGCCGGTATATGACGCAGGTGCTACAATGAACCGACCGTGGATCGTAGGGAAGCGAATGAATCCTATCTACGATGGCAACGATAGTAACAGATCTAGTCTTCAGTCTATTTATCGTCGCGAGGAAAGAACATGGAACGCGATTGGAGATTTTTGTCCCGTAGAGCAAAATACAAATGAAGACAGCTTGACATATGCAAAGGATAACATGAATAAAAGTGTAGGGCTAGAAAATGGCGTTCTTCAATACCGCGAGCGCTTGGACCCAACCAAACTTGCCAGAACCGACGAACGTCCGTCAATCATTTCTACCAGTGATATCATGGAATTCCAACGGGATCGAACGGACAGCGAACTTACTGACCCGACTGAAGATCCTCTGCTGAGAGTCAAAATGAACAAGAAGAGATCCTCGCTTGTCGTTAACGAATTGGAAAGACAGAAAAAATCAAGAACGGGGGATTTTTATGCAAAAAATCAAAAAAAGTTACAGAACTACGAAAAGAATATTAAGAATGCAGGAGTCACGGAGACGGTGGTTTTCGAATATTGAGCATAAATTCAACTGCGATGCGGTATCATAATCAATATATTTAATTTGGAATATTTGTATTTAAATCTCAGTTTTGAACATTTTCTCAATTCTAATTTGCTAACATTTTCTCTCAGATCAGCTACCTACGCTGCACGCTTTTGAAACAAGGAGAAAAATGAGAGCAAACGAAATGCGAGAATTATTGAAAAGAAAGTCTTATTGTTGTGTGCTTTCAGTGATTTATCCGTGCAAAGATATGCATGTTCTCATATCAGTTTAAGTGCGAACTTGGGTCCATCCATCAGCAAATGAATGACACAGTTTATAGAAGATTTATAGAATCCACTCTTTCATCCAATCAGATTCCACAGTAGTAATAAAAAGCCAAATACTATTTGAAAGCTGCCTTGTACCTTGTTTGTATCGCTGCATGGGTCTCCCAGTAGACCATTACATTGATATTCACTGTTACAGCACTTTAAACAATGTGTTATCGTTGTATTATCGGTTTTCGCTACCCAGGTGACGTGAGGCATGTTACAGGATGTCGTACAGGCTCGCGTGAAGACACCAGGGGTTACGTCAGATAAGATTGTTCGATACACGGCGCAGTAATCGTAGCCGTGTCCGCAGTGAACTTTAATAGCACCGTGCAAGGAATCTTGGGAACAGTTACCGTGTTTGGAGCTACACTCCCAACAGTAGAATGCGTCTGGAGTTTTGAAAGAAAAAAAGAGAAATTAAAAATGGGCCGGGTAAACAAACGGATAGATGGATAACATATAGACGGAGGGATGGGATGGGTGAATGGGATGGAATAGATGGATGAATCGGATAAATGGAATGCAGAGATGAATGGATAAAATTGGATAGACAAGCGAATGGAAGGGATTAACATGTAAATGGAAGAATGAATGGGATGGATGACAACGGCGGTAGGAAGAACGATTATATTATTTGGCTTTAATATTTACCTGAAAATCCAATCAAACATGCGACCAGCATTAAAACATAAATCATGACATTCATGGTTGTCAGTCAACGATAATGTTGAAACTATAATCACTAAAAATACAAAAGTTGCCGAGATGTCATTTATTATCGTGAGTTAAATGACAAAGATATATTCTTATTTTTATCCTAGTAGAAGCTTTTGGCAAAGAAAAGTTTGCTTATATATAACTTTGAGTAACATTTATCATTCGCGTATATGAGAAAAAACGAGAGAACTTATTTGTTTAGTTGTTCTATCAAACCTTTCCGTGCGATAAATTATTTACATTCATAGTCTCGTACATATAAATTCTCACTTGATCAAAAACTGAAATTATCTCCTTAGATTAATCACCGTAAGATAGCCATGTACAAATTAACTTCTTTGTCATGAATTCGCAGAGATTAATCAAATAATTTACCGAATTATAACTGAGCCATATGACGAGACTGATGTTCCTAGATCACTGAGATCTTATCATTGTGCCTGCTTCCGTATTTGAAATAAAACTATTATTTTACTCAATGAAATTAATATTTAGAAGTATCAATTGACTTACCATTGAAGAATTACCATTGAAGAGTGTCACAATCTCTGATGGAATTGAATGAAAATCTTGTAGGCAGAGAGAGAGAGTTTTCAAGCCAATTTTAAGCTTTGTTAGTTTCTTGCGAAATGATGGCAAATCCTCAATCAATGAATTAGAAAATTCTCTATTTTTTTCGAAAGAATGGCAAAACCAGTTCGTAAATAGGCTACAAGTTTTGTTAAGAATGTCAAGAGAATGTCTATAAATAATTTCGAAGAAACATAGCTGTGTTGTGGAGGGAATTGTTTCAAGTTTTGGCAATTTTCTTGTTTTCGAAAACAAATAGATCAGGTGTATCAAGACGTTTGAATAATGTAACACAATGTCAATGTAACACAATATATCACAGAGCGACGTGTGATGTAATGCATTTGGTTGATCAAATCGACTAGTTACTATACCAACACGCCTTCGTAATTCTATACGATTTCCATTCCTCTCTATTTTGTTTTATTCTATTATTTTACCTTTCATTACTTGAAGCTTTTCTTCTCCATCTCATCCATTCATTTTGCTATTTGTTTCCCTTCCCTAAGTTCTCCTTTTCTCGCCTAATTTCATCCATGTCGCTCTGAAATACTTAATTCTCTTTTTTTTTCCATTCCATTTCTCTTCTATTTCTCGTTCCTATATTTTTATCTCATTCTACGTTTCTTTATTTATAACGCTTCGTTTTCAACTCTTACATCTTCCATTCTATTTGTTTCCGATTACTTACACTTTTCATTTCTTTTTCCTATTACAATTCTTTTCCTTCCACTTTTCTTTCTTTACATTCTTATTTTCTTTATCATTTATCAATGAGCAAGCAGTACTAATAAGATTACGATCATCCAGAACGGCCCCCAGCCTCAGAATTCCCGCCCATGTTATTGAACTCTATTCGTAACTTACTAAAAGTTCCTCTATTAGTTATTCAGAAATAGATTTATTTCTCAAGTTGTTATGGATTATGCGACTCGCCGTCTGTTCGCACTCAAACAACACCATCTACCTTCTAGCATTCTGACTTCAACCTAATCTCGGTTTTTGCCGACCATTTAGGACATGTCGATCGCGAAATTCTTCGTTAAACTATCAAAGAAAGATCAAAATTCGTTTTTCGAAAGGTACTATAAACAAGAGTCGAACAGTAACGAAGAGATTTGGTTTTGAAGTTGGACACAATCGGTAAGTATCGATCTTTCGATTAATTTTTTTGCTGAAGCGGCTGTTTTATGTCGACATCGATGAAGAGATGCTGGATTACGTTATGATACCTACTCCGAATAAATAAAATTCCAAATCTCTTTTAAATCAAATGACTTAAGTAACAATGGAAAATAACAATCGTATTCTTGTTTTTGTCCGGTTCTTTTTACCCCCATGCAGTGAAGTGATAAACGCGGCCTTCAAGCTGACTTTGCAATTTCATTGAAACCGTACGAAAATGCTACTAAAACAATTGCAATTAACAGTGTTTTGCTCTTGACTAAACTTCACAGTTTTGTAAATATATTTTGCAGTACTTTTTTTAGGGAATAAATCAATAAATATTTACTAAGTTTTCGTAAAATGAAAACTGTGCTCGACTAGTCACATCTTTATCCACTTCTTACGTGTCGTAGAAAATAGTTTTCATTATCAAATTCAAAAGACAAAATCATAAAATACTGTCAGAAAAAAGTTTCGTGGAGCGATGAGGTTTGTGTCAAAATGCTCCGTTTGTTACTCTGTTTATTCATCCGTTAAAGTCACAAAAGATAAGGTTCTTAGAGGTCGATAGGTGCACAATACAGATAATAAATCAGTGAGGGGTGATTTATGACTTCATGGTTTAACATAATGGCACAAACATTTATTACTCGAATGATAATTTCATTGGCTTACTCCAAGTTAATCCGTGTCAAGGTTAATGCAATAGTCGATAGAAGAAATATCACATTTAAAAGATCTTTCCAAGTATCATTTCAAGTAGAAGCCTAGTGTTTTACAACACTGAAATGTTCTATATTCCATGGCCAGAGTCGTATTTCGGTGATGTGGCCAATTTATCAAATTTCGTTATGCGATATGGAAGATTCGTTGAAATTTACTTTCAGTCTTCATGAACTTTTACTGAAGTATATTGCATAAAAATTCCTAAAGCGTAATTCATAGTTTGTACTCAGTCGACGAGTCGAGGGAATTGTAATCGATTTGTCGAAAGTTGCATACGACATATTTCTATTAGTACAATCAAATTGGATGCTGTTCATATATTGGATGCCGAAATCGAGAGTTTTCTTTCCAACTGTCGCATACGATATCCATGTTTTGTATCGTAATGATGTGCCGTGGCCGTGTACGAGCATTTTGATTGGACGAACAGTAGCATCACGCGCTGTGATTGGTTCAAATGTGTCATCAATTTCGTACCGTGCAGCACCGTTTCGAGTTACGTACGACATATACTCTATAACAACAAAAATCGAATGCTAAGCTCTGACTTTCACTACCTTGCATCATATGCGATGTTCCGCGATTAAAATCGCATTAATGACACGATCAATTATTTTGTTCGACAGCATCTCTCAAACTCATCCAGATAATGTTTTACCATTCTTATATACGACAATAAAAACTGCGACCAATTAAGATTGACGTGTATATCCCGTTTCCATGGCAACCATAATGACTGAGCGATTTTTGCACTGTCATAAATCGTGAGAACTCTAAGCTCAACAGACTGACTGACAAGCTTTAATACTATACTTACATATTTCATATTCTCTGGAAAAAATATATTGTCCCTCCAGCTTTGCTATTTCAGTCGAGAGCTAAGGTAAGTGGCTCTTAAGCTCCAGTTCTGACTTTAAAAAATATGATATTCTTTAAGTTTTATATCATAATAATTTTGAATTTTGTTCGTTGCAGAATACTCCGAAATGAAGAAATAATGGAAGCTTAACAGATACAACTTAGTTACTCTGAAGAAATCTTCAAGCTATGAGGAAGTTAAATAACATTTCTAAGACCTTAATGGTTTTAATTTTATTCTCATTGTTATTTCTTCATTTGGAAGGTGAGTACTGAGTCACTCAGTAAGTTGCGAATATCGTAGGACAAGAAGCAAGACGAGTGATGCGTGATTGAAGAACATTATTACTACGCCATCTTGTTTAGACTAAATATTAATGAGTTCAAAAAAATTAAAACGAAAATTACCTAAAGTTTTTTTAACTTTACCTTAGAATTTTTCAGCTACCCGAAGCCATGCAAGAAACAACAACAAAAAATGTACGAATGTACGAATTGTTCATTTAATCGGAAACGAATATAACTGTACTACTATAATCAATGTGACAGTAGTTTTGTCGCTCGAAGGCATTCAGAAGTTTTGATTAAAAACAAGTACAAAACCGATACAAAACTTGCAGATAATACTGAAAAGAATTCATAAAATTGCAGTTTACCCGCATGATAGAAATTTTGTAGTGAAAAAAAAAAATCGAATGAGCAAATTGTTGAAAGACTTTAATGTACAGTTCATATTTTCGTTATCGACAGCATTTTAAACGATGTTTAGGGACCTTTTTAATATTAATCTTCTAGATTAAAGCTTCAGATAATTATAATTTCAACACTTAACCTTTACGAAAACTGATAATTATCGTTATATTGTCATATATCGATACTAGCAATGAACCTTTTTTCTATTATAGCCATTAATTCCAGCCCGGCAATATTATATTGACATGCATGAAAAACTCTTGTAAGTAATAACGTAGCCAAGATAAGATAAGCCGTAAAAAGGAAAAGAAAAGCGAAGGTGACTATGACACGGAATCGTTCATAAGACATAAAAAACACTAATCAATACAACCTATCCCTAAGTACAGAGTGAGAGTTTGAGACTTTTACTTGAAGACTACGGATCGTAACTCACAATGGCGCTAAAAATTCAGATTAGTATGTGTGTTTTAAAAATAAATAAATAATTAAAAGACAACAGTTGAAAAAAATTTCCTGAACTTTTTAAAGTAAAAACAATTAAAATCAAGGAGAAAACTAAACTCTATTGATCACTTTCTCACTTCGTAACATTCTTCTTCTGTTCATTCTTTCGCAGGCACACAAGCAACAAACCCCTGTCCCTCCCCTCCCTGTCTATTTTATACCGACACAACAACGATAAATTTACTTCAGTTGAGTCATGACTCATTAGTGTCAACCGTGAAGTCTAATCTCCGCAGAGCAGCCGCCATTGCTGTTGACGTCAGAAGAAAAATGTTATTTTGGAGTGACCTAAGTCGTGACGTCATTCAGAGTCTAAACTTCACCAGCGGTGATGTCCAAGATGTTGTTACAAAGGAAATTACTAATGTTTATGGGATGGCTGTGGACTGGGAGACAGAGCTTGTTTATTGGACGGATTATGGACGAAGAGAGATCAATGTGGTGACGTATAATGGTATGAAGAGGAAGACTTTAGTGAACGTTGGAGTTATCAATCCTCATGGGATAGCTGTGGATCCAAGGAATGGGTGAGGACTGGTACAATATATCGATTATCAGATGGTGACTCTTTTTGAATAAGTTCACAGACTCATTTTTCACAGACTCATTTATTTGACATTCGATCCGCAGCCCAAATAGTCTACAAGTCAATAAAAGGCAACAAAACAAATAAACTTTTGAGAAATTATTATAGATGTAAATTATGTCAGTTTCATAAAGCTACATTTTCTCGGAAAAAAGTTCATTCAAGTTACGTTTTTAAAACCAAATTTCTTTTTTTCTAAAGGATAATGTTCTGGACAGACTTAGGTTCAAGACCAAGAATACAGAAAGCCACACTATCTGGCCATAACCAGACAACAGTAGTTAATCTAACTCCGCTCTACCAACGCTGGCCGCACGGGATTACAATCGATTACGCCAACAACCGCCTGTACTGGATTGACAGCATGCAGGATCAAATCATGTCAGTCGATTTTAACGGGAAAAACCGCGTTCTACATCGATCTTTTTTTGATATTCACGCGTTCAGTTTGGATATGTTGGGAGATTTGTTGTACTGGAGTGATTCAGCGAGTTTTAGCACCAGGATTAGAACTATAAACAAGAATGGAGGGAATACTGGTGTGTACTATGATGTGGGATATTCTAAGGATATGGGGATAGTAATATACGACCAATCCAGGCAACCCAGAGGTTAGTATATATTAAGATACTATGGTTATATTATCTTTTTTTTTATCCTAAAACATTATCATTTTCGCATTTCATGGTGCAATTACTCTAATATTTGGATATTAAATGTATTTATTTCTAAAGTTAACTTTAATTATTCTTGTTTGTCCTTTTATGCCTCAACTGTCTTTTCTCAGATTCTGTCCTTCGACTTATCTTTTCCTGTTATTCCTCCCCCTCTTTCTACTTCATCATCCTCCTCCTACTCCTCATTTTCTTCTTCCTCTTCTTTATCGTCATCTTCTTCTTGCTACTTCTTTTTCTCTTCTTCTTATCTCCTTTCTTTTCATCATCATCTTCTTCTTACTCAGTCTTTCTTTTTCTCGCTACTTCTTCTACTTCTCAGTTCTCTTCTTCTTCTTCTTTTTCTTCTTCTTTTTAAGTCTTCTTCTTCTTTTTCTTAAATTTTAAATTCATAATCTTCATTTTCATCTTCCCCTTCCACCCCTCATTCCTTAGCTCTTGTCCCTATTCGTCCATAATTGAACTTGTTCCGTTGATCTCCAAGGAAACACTTCATGCGTAAAAGGAAACCACGTCTGTCAGTATCTTTGTCTTTTATCTCCACTTGGTCCAAAGTGCGCATGTCCAGATGGCCAAATTCTGAGCCAAGATGGTACGACTTGTAAAGGTACAAAAATCTTTCCTTTGCATTACTGTCTTCCCCAGATTTGATTCATAATTTTCCTTCTTTTCTAGAATCCATTAAATCAATTTTTCTAACATCAACTCCGGTTGCAATTTATCAAATCCCGCTAGACGTCCCGCAACCCGTAATGAAACGCGTGCCTCTAGCAAACCTCGAGTATCCAAGCGCCATCGTTGTCAACCCAATAGACAAACGCGTTTACTGGACCGACACATGGGAACAGTCTATTTACCGTGCTTTCTTGAATGGAACATCTAAAGAGAGAATTGTGGGAAGAGTTAGGAGTGCGGATGGCATGGCAGTGGATTGGATGGCTTGGAATCTCTATTGGAACGATAGGGTAGCCAATAGAATTGAAGTGGTCCAGTTGGATGGAAAGTACAGGAAAACACTTATTTATGAGAACTTGGAACGTCCGACCAACATCATCCTTGACCTTAAAAAACGTCACCTTTACTGGGGAAGCGGCGGAGTAAATCTCCCGCCAAAAATAGAGCAAGCTGACATGACAGGCCTAAACAGACGTGTACTAGCGAATCTTGCTTTCCCGCCAACAGGGGTTACTATCTTTGAAAACAGGTTATACTGGATTGACGAGTTTCACAACGTGCTTCAGTATGTTGATCGAGTCAGCCCAGGAGGGGTGGTAACGATTCATCTTTCTCGGCAGGTGTTAGCACCTTCGGTTCTGACCTCGATTGATGGCTTCCTGTACCTCTTGGACAGTGGCCGACGCGCGAATGATGGTGCTGTGATAAAAATAGACAAAGACACAGGTAGAGTCTTGCAGAACTTGACGTGGTTTCTTGGCAGACCTTTGAGTATTGTGGCTGTGGACTTCAACGTAACATTAACATCAAGTAAGTAAGTAAGCATCCTTTCTTTGGCATCCAATTTATTGCGTCAAGGGGGGTGAGGTTTGGAGTTATCATGCATGACGCTTTAGCTCGAGTGGGTGTGGAGAGGATTGAATGTCACTACAATGAATGTATGTCACTACTGACAACAGTGTAGAGTTCCAGTAACAATATTTTAAAATAATCAATCTAATTTAGAGCCGAGGATGGCACTCAACAGTCCAAACTGATAAACGTATGACACTCTATGTTTAACATAATGTCTCTAAATGTAACTGGACTATTTTATGTGGCTATTCGAGCCACGGATAGGTCTCATTATTTGCAAATATTTTAAAACTAATAATGAAGCACATACCCCCAGACATTCTATTCACAGACCCAGAATGTTCGTCTGCGGGATACGATGAACCCACCCGACGACTTCCAGTTCAACAGGCCGGTGTCCAATCAAGGCAACCAGCTAGTGACTACATCACAATCATATCAACATTTCTCATTTATTGTCTTTCTTTATTTTCAGACGTCTGCTCACAAAACAACGGAAACTGTAGTCATTTATGTCTCTTAGAACCTAGTGGTCGAAAGTGCGCATGTCCGAATGAAATGACGATGAAGGATGATGGGAAGACTTGTGAGTACAACTGAAGTTTTAGTAAACGTCTTGTCAAACTTATCAACAAATAATTCAAGAAAATGACTTTCGGACCCACTTTGTTTGGGTCAACTTTCTTAGTGGCGTTTGATAAGACCATTTCAATGTGTAGAATGATAGACCTCTGAATTCGTTCGCTTAAGCTACCACTAAACCATGGTTCAAGTCGAGAATGGACTTGATGTGTTGATACATTTACTGTATTATATCAAGTTCAGCCTCGACTTAAGCCATGGTTTAGTGGTGACTCAAGCAAATTCTAGAAACAAAGTTCAAACAGTTCTTCTTCTCATTCTTCTCCTTAAGGTTATTTAAAAAAAATTATGTCGTTTCAATGCTCAATCATTATTCTTCTTCTTCGCCTTTGTTCTTCAGGTTATTTTAAAGAATTTTTGTTGTACGCTGATGCGGGTGGCATCAGGCGCCGAGGTATTTACAAGCTGTCGTTGGATGACACGACCAACACACCAGTCAAGCTACCATTATCAAACATCCAACGACCAACCGCCTTAGACTTTGACCCGCTGGAGGAGTTCGTCTACTGGACAGATGTGAGCCTTGATCGAATCATGCGAGCCCATTTGGATGGGAGTTTGCAAATGAATATCATTAACAGTGGGCTTAAAAGACCACAGGGTTTAGCGGTTGATACCATTGGTCGTAATCTTTACTGGACGGATATGGGTAGCAATGTTATTGAGGTTTCAAAGCTGAATGGGTCATTTAGGAAGGTCTTGGTGTCTAGTCTTGATCAACCAAAGGCGATCGTACTGGATGGAAATAGAGGGTAGGTCGAGGATGAAGTATAAACTAATGAACTAAAAGTCGTTGCTGGCCGCCATGTTTTTTGTTTGTTATATAATCCATTATGGCAGCCATGTCTTTTAATATATCATCCAACATGGTGGTCATGTCTTTTGGTATGTCATCCAGATGGCAGCCATGTCTTTTGGTATGTCATACAACATGGCAGCCATGTCTTTTGGTATGTCATCCATCATGGTGGCCATTTCTTTTGTTCTTTGAATGTTTTTCATCATATCATCCAACATGGCTATCGTGCCTTTATTATGTTATAATAAGTTATTATTTTCATGCAAGATTCATGTACTGGTCATCATGGGGACATCTTGCCAAAATAGAACGTGCTGACATGAACGGTGCAAACAGAACGCTCATCCAATCCTTTCCGAATCCTGCTCATTGGTCATGGAGCGACATTCCTCCTTCTCCAAACGGTCTGGCGCTTGACCCAGAAACAAACCTGCTTTACTGGATTGACGAGCTTCAAGGGACCCTTAAGTTTATGGACTTAAAGACTCAACCTTACCGAGTCCAAGATTTAATCTCATCACATCTTTACTTGACGAACCCCTTTGGATTGGTTCTCAACGAGGAGAAAATCTATTGGTCCGAGAAGGGAAATGGAGGAGGTATATTCAGCATCTCGAAACAAGACGGGAGTGTCGTGACGAGGATCGCATGGACATCGGGTGCTCCTCGGGATGTCCATGTGTATCATAACGCTACGGCGATTCCAGGTAAGAAGTTTTTTCCTTTGATTGCTCGTTTAGAAAAGATTAGCCTCGTCAATGTCAAATTATTCAGGAATATAAAAGATGACAAGCTGATCTGAAATATGGACTTAGAAATGACATCACAGTAAACTGCATTGTCATTGGAACCACGGCAGGGTCGAACTTCTCGTGGAGGTCAAGAGCTAACTTTTGTAGATCAGGCTGAGGCATGACACTCGCCTGCAGTCAACTGATGAGATCTTGGCGTGTATGAGAGACAAACTAACGTGGCAAGCGATTGCGCACTATGACTTCCCCGGAGACACTCGAAATATTTTCATCACTCGAATATAAGCTTCATATCTTCGCACCACCGTGTAATATCCTACCATCACAGAACCTGGTCAGCCGTGCTTGACTGTACCAAACCGTCCTAACGTTACATCTTCACCTAGAACGACTGCCCCTATACCAACAACTACGACAACTACTACAAGTGGAACAACTACAGAGAAGCTAACCACAACGAAGATGCGCCCCTCTTCTACAACAGAGCTTCCTACGACAACAACACCATCAATAACAAAGCAGAAGACAACAACAATACCAACTACTGAGTCTACAACTGCGACAACAACTGCCCCACAAACAACTCAACCATCGTATGCTTCCAGTTTTACATCATCAACCATGCTGACGACGACTGCAACACGAAACCCGTGTCTACCCAACCCTTGTAATAATGAAGGACAATGTACGAAGATGCAAGAGAACAAAGATGGTTTTGTTTGCCAATGTCAAGAAGGCTATACTTCACATTTGGGTGATGTGTTTTACGGTATGTTTGTTAGTTGATGCTTTTGTGTGTGCGGCCGCTCCCGAAGCGAAGAATGAACAGCAGTTGTGTTCACATCACAGCCATGACATCCACCAACACTAACAACAGGAAAAACAGTAGCAACAGCAGCAGGAGCAACAGTAGCAGCAGCAACAATAACAGCAGCAGGAGTAACAGTTACAGAAGCAACTATAACAGCAGCAGGAGTAACAGTTACAGCAGCAGGAAAAGCAATAACAACAGCAGCATCAGCAGCAACATTTTGTATCCCCGTCCTCGTGCGAAATTTAAGAAGAAAACGACGGAGCGCAAAGTGGCGGGGCTTTGCAATCGATAGTGTTTTGGTATCTTCTGATATTGTTTTAATGATGTGGTATTTGTTTATTCATGATTTAGGGCAAAACAAGATAGAAATTACCTTAAAAATGAAACTAGAGGTAAGAGAAATCCACGCAAGATACATAAGGGAGTTGTTACAGCGTAACCGTGCTGTGAGGTGTTACACTCGTGAGATATAATAAAAAACTGCTTTTCTTGTCCATAACAGGACTGGAAAACATCTGAGTTCAAGGAAGGAATGGCTAAGATGGTTAATGAATATTGTGAAAAGCATGACTGTAACGCCAACTACAAGTAAGGATTATATGATGATGTGTAACATTCTTTTTATAGCCTCTGGGCTGATCTAAGTCAGGGCATGGCTAACTCACAGATTGAACCTTGAAACAACCACTGGGCTGCTCTAAGTCAGGGCATGGCCAACTCGCAGATTGGACCCTGAAACAACCTCTGAGGTGATCTAAGTTAGGGTTTTGCTAACTCACAAATCGAATTGGAATTTAGCGTGTTAGCTCATGTGGAGAAATGAAAAGAATTCCGAAGAAAAACCCTCAATTCAAGGGAAACAAACTCTACTCACATGTGATACTGAGTCCAGGAATCAAACCCAATTTAGACCCAGGAGAAAAACCCTTGAATCAAGGGAGAGACCTAACAAACTCTACTCACATGTGATGCTGAGTCCAGGAATCAAACCCAATTTAGACCCAGGAGAAAAACCCTTGAATCAAGGGAGAGACCTAACAAACTCTACTCACATGTGATGCTGAGTCCAGGAATCAAACCCAATTTAGACCCAGGAGAAAAACCCTTGAATCAAGGGAGAGACCTAACAAACTCTACTCACATGTGATGCTGAGTCCAGGAATCAAACCCAATTTAGACCCAGGAGAAAAACCCTTGAATCAAGGGAGAGACCTAACAAACTCTACTCACATGTGATGCTGAGTCCAGGAATCAAACCCAATTTAGACCCAGGAGAAAAACCCTTGAATCAAGGGAGAGACCTAACAAACTCTACTCACATGTGATGCCGAGTCCAGGAATCAAACCCAATTTAGACCCAGGAGAAAAACCCTTGAATCAAGGGAGAGACCTAACAAACTCTACTCACATGTGAGTCCGAGACCCCAAAAGTGAGATGCGAGTCAACTACCACTAAACTACCCTTGACACCTTAGAAATAAATAATAATAAAATAATGGGATTAACAGTTGCTTTTGCGGAGGGAGGAAGGCCGGAAAACCCCGAGAACCCTCGAAGCACAGGAGAGAACCTGCAAGCAACTCTACTAACATACGACACCAAGCTCAGCGGAACTCGAACCGGGGTCGCATTGCTGAGAGGCGAGCGCTATCCCAAACAATTTGGACTATCTTCCTCATGTTCGTAGTTACGCTATATGCCAATGAGAAGAATCATTCATTTTGATCTGATGCAACAAATCTTGATTTTTTTTCCTCAAGACGCCGAAGACGGTTCAGTGACCTCCCACACTACACACCCAATGACGTCATAGTTGTCGGAGATCCAAAAGCCGTATCTAACGGGATCAAACTCCAGACTGTTATCCTAGAACCGCAACAAGCGAACCAATCTGGACCAAGGAAACCAATGTCTGGATCCCTGTTGTGTGCTATCTTGCGTGATTCCAAGGAGTCTGGGTCGAGTGTCTTGAAGGGTTATACCATTCTGGCCTTGAATGGGGAAAAAGACCCAAAGTGTCCTGGGGCATCCATAACAGACAAAAATAAAGGACATCGCTCCGGAGATTCAAGTTCTTCTAGTGTTCCTGTGTCGGCAGCTGGAGCAGTGGTTGGTGTACTATGCGTATTGGTTCTTGTCATAATCTTGTTTTATTTCTATAGGTAAGTGTTGTTGATGCTATAGCAGGCATTAAAAAAGTCTTCCTGAAAGAGAAAAAATTCATCTGTCATGCGCATATGCAGTATAAACTTTTTAAATAAATCTCAAGGGTATGTCCAGCATTGATATATTATAAAACTCATGCGCATGCGCATTTGTCGTTTAAGATCATGACACTCCTTTGTTAATACGTATAACATCATTCTGGACCTTGTTTTGATTAGGAAGCGAAAACAACGCCGCCAGAAGGAGAAGAACGAGGTAACACCAAACGTTACATTCAGCAACCCAGGCTTCCAAGATGAACCAGGAGTGGATGTACCACTGAGCCCCACCTACGAGGAGATCGGACCAGACCTGAGGGACGAAATACTGGACCTGAACAACAGTTTGCCTTGGCAAGAAGACTTTAGCGGGTCAACTAATCCTGTGTACCATGGATTGAACCAGCGCGCATGCGTAGCGCGAACACAACAGCGACGAGCCGAAGAAGCTCAAGACAACAAACTGAAAGAGTTGAGAGTCAATGTAAATCTTGAAGGCGACAGCAGGGACGGTAATTATGAAAATACTCAAAAGGTAAAAACCAATGGTAACTATAGAAACGGTTCAAGTGGCGATAACCTTGGCAACAATACAAAAGATGCAAATGAGCAACGATATGTTACGGTGCCTGTATCTGGAATGCTAAACCGACAAACCGATGCCGACCTACAACACCAGGACTTAACAGAAGAGCCTGAACACGCGTCTATACCGAACGTTACGTCTAAACCAAAGGTCAACACACAGGAACACGAATACTCGTCTATACCGAACGGTCCGTCTAAACCGCAGGTCGATACACAGGAGCCTGAATATGCGTCTATACAGGATGTTCGGTTAAAACCAAGAGCGAAAACAAACCAACGTTTGTCAAGTAATGAACTCAATACTGAAGCGGACGACTTTTATGAAAAGATGAACTTCAATGAAATTAAACCGTGTGTACCCCTGGGTCCTCCTCCTGAAGACCCTACGTTAAATGGGACCTATATTGAGCCAGACAGTCTTGGTGGTGCTGAAATGTCTTGGGACAAGAGGACCTACGTCAATGCAAATGAGATCAATGGTTTGCCTTTACAAGAAGATTTGAAGAAAAGAACCTATGTTAATGCGGATATTGTTAATGAACGCAATGAAATACAGGAAAAGAAATAAAAGTCCTTCACAGGGCGAGAAGGGACTGGGTAACCTGGGAGATAAAGACCAGGGTCAGGAGGTAACTCAAAATAAGGGTCCACAAAAAGGACCCTCTAAAAGAGTGCATGCAGTAGAGGGATGTAAATAGAATGAGAAAACAGGTTCCTAAACAACCCTTGGATGGTCCTTTATTATATGAAATTATGATAGATGTGTTGATCATCACAGTGTACGTGAATGAGCGATCTAAGCGAACGCTGAAAGGAGAGTCTTTCTTTACAGCGTTCGCTTAGATCGCTCATTCACTGTGATGATCAACACATCTATCATTTATTTCACCACAGTTCTACCCATTCAATAATCACACATATGAAATTAGAAAAAAGAGTCGGCCTCGGCGAAAATAACGAAACATAGCAGAAAGCAACTACTTGTGACGTCATATATTTTCATTTAAAGTGACGTTATTGAAAAATTGGCATCATGTATATATTATAGTACTAAAAGCGACGTCATTTTCGGTTATATTATAGTGACGTCAGTTAAAATTAAAAGCAGCCTATTTTGCTTAACTTATCCTTGAAAACAACAACTGTAAAATTGTCTATTTATATATCGAATCAATCAAAAGGATCTGCCCTAAACTAGTCCAGTGGTTTTCATATGAAGGGCCTTAAGCTGCAGGACAGCAAAGACGACGACGACGGCAACCATACTATAGCACGAACTGCGCTATTCAATAGATACTCGTTGGAATGTACGAAATGCTGTGCACCATTGCCGTCTTATGCTGAAAGTAAGACGTGACATGTCCTATTTTTACGCACTAAAGAGAACGGCTTCGCCAAAACCTTATCTTTACTGATTTTCGTTATAAGTAAAGGGCTCCCAAAAGACGCCATTTTACTCTAAAACGGGGATGCTCAGAGAGTAAAATACAAGGTAAACACGAAATAATAATACAAAAGAAGGTTGAAGCGCCTCAATTTCGCCGACGTTGTCGCCCACGTTGCCGTCCTGCTGCTTAAGGTCCCTATTATCCTAAGAACAACGGAGACGTGAATGAAAAACGTCATGCTCGTACTCCTACTGAAATGACAAATGAACTTCAAATGAATATATATCAGTGCTGAAATGCACGCATGCGCGAACTATTTTGTCTAATGATGTTTAAGGACCCCCTTACTTTGGGCATGTTTTCCCACGTCCGCGTGGATAATAACTTTGTTTACAACATTTGAAAAGGTTTGGATATAATCTAAAACGAGAATCTTATTCCTAACAGGTTTAAAATGTTAGAGCATTACGGCCAAGTTAAGTAGAATGTCCAGTCAATGTTGACAACATAAAACGCTTCAAAACAACATCCGCCAAAGGGTCACCCTAAAGGAAAACTACTCCAATAATTACGACAATGGTTTTAAGATTTTGGACTTAAGTTATTGTCGGCGCCATTTGAAGTCCGTTTTAATAGAAAACCTACGAGATAAGCATTACGATTAGGTAGAAAATGTGTTCTTTGAGTTAAAAGTATTAATTGTTTGTAGAAAAATGGTAAGGAATACCTTTCAATGGACTGAGCTTTTAAGTGGTGTTTATTTTGCTGAGAGAATGGTGGAAAGATTCAAGCATAGGACACCTACAACCCAACACATTTTCTCTCACTTTGCATATTTTTTCCCTACCTTCCTTTCCTTCCCTTCCTTTTCTTCCGTTTCCTTCCTTTCCTTCCCTTCCCTTTCCTTTCCTTTCCTTTCCTTTCCTTCCTTTCCTTTCCTTTCCTTCCTTCCTTTCCTTTCCTTTCCTTTCCTTTCCTTTCCTTGCGTTTTCTTTCGTTTTTCCTGCTTTTATTCGTACATATAATATTTTTTACATATTTATATTTATATTCATTGACTTTTAATAATTAATATCAATTTTATTGTAAATATACAAAAATATTTATAGATAACTTTATTATAATTGTAAAACGCTTTTGGACTTTAGGAAAAGGAGCTATATAAAATCATCATCATCCTTATTATTATTTCCTTTCCTTTCCTTTCCTTTCCTTTCCTTTCCTTTCCTTTCCTTTCCTTTCCTTTCCTTTCCTTTCCTTTCCTTTCCTTTGATTTCCTTTCCTTTCCTTTCCTTTCCTTTCCTTTGATTTCCTTTCCTTTCCTTTCCTTTCCTTTCCTTTGATTTCCTTTCCTTTCCTTTCCTTTGATTTCCTTTCCTTTGATTTCCTTTCCTTTCCTTTGATTTCCTTTCCTTTCCTTTCCTTTCCTTTCCTTTTCTTTGATTTCCTTTCCTTTCCTTTTCTTTCCTTTCCTTTTGTTTGCTTTTGTTTTCTCCCCTTTTCTTTCCTATATCCTTTTTGTAACACGACTGACAATTAACATGCCGAATAACTTAAGTTTCCTGAAATGTTTGAAGACACAAATTAGAGTAATAGATCACACTGAGCACCTGCTATTCTTCTAAGACGCACGAGCAAATTAAAAGGTTTTTCGTAAAAAAGAAGAGGGGGTTATTCCCCCCTCCCCCTCCCCCTCCCCCGCTCACTCCACTCTCCTACCCACGCCATCTACGCCATATTCACCTTTTCTCGATAAACCAGTGTTTTGATCAGTGGCTTGATCCGTTTTTGTTTAAGTATCAAGGTGCATGCACGTGAATGCAATGCAAAGTCGCCATTGGTCATTGACCTCATGAATTATTAATGCATTTGAGAAGATTTGCATCAAAACTTTTGAAGCAATCATTTTAACTTGGTCTCAAATATACACGCTTGTTCTAAGGAGCAAGTGTGGCTTGGTTGGTTAGTGTGCTACCTGATAAGGAACGGGGGTCCATAGTTTGATCCACACTTGTTTTAAGAAGAAGGTGTTTCTTGGTTGATTAGTATGCTGCCTGCTAGCTCGATCCACAGTTTGGTTCATAAACATTAGTCTCAACTCCAGATAATTATGCTTCATTAATTCGGTGTTTTTATAGAGTTAGGTCAATCCCAGTCTATTCCAAATTCGATTCACTACAATAATTTCAACAAGTTAAAAAAACTCAAACTCTTTATGAAATCAGAACTTATCTAAGAAATATTTTGACGAGTTGAATTAACTGAAATACTTTTTTCGTATGGCGGATACAATTAAGCTACATGATTTCTGCGATAACAGCACAGCTTTTTGAGTAGAGTTTTGTAAGCACTTCGAATTTCTTTTGTTCTCAATACATACACAAGGATAGCAAATGCTGAATGACCCAGAGATATCGTCCTACAAGCCATCCATCCGAATTGTAACCGTACTTGGTCAATAGAAGGTATTCTAGCTGCCAAAGCTAAAATTACTGTTGGTCCATAACAGAGGAACAAAAGCGCCAGCATCCATAATATCGTTTTGGCGCGCTTTTTTTCGCGCACTTTTCTCGATTCTTCCGCGTTTGCAGCTCCTTGAGAGTCGATGGCTATGCGAGTTTCATGTCGGCGAATCTCCTTCAGTATTTTACCACTAATAATCAATAACGCTAGAACATTGATTAATAAGATCATTATGTAGACAATATAGAACCCTGCCCAAAGGTTGAAACCGTATAGTAGGCTGAACGTAGGTACCAGAACAATCCATACACTAAAAACTACTGCAGCAACGTGAACATTAGTCAAATCACGCTGCCAGCTGAGAGCATAAAAGATACACAAATATCTCTCTATGCTTATAAGTGTAAAGCTCGACAATCCCAAGCTCAAGCCTGTTCCTGCAAAAAAGACAAACATGTCTTGGTAAAAACACATGTCTAGTTTACAATCGATGAATCGAAGTTGAAAAACACCGCAAATCGATAACGATGAAGTCCCAAAAATGGAGTTCCCTACTGCCAGATTCAGAAGTAGGTAGTTGGAGGATTTTCGTAGATTTTCGAAACGGTAGAGAGAGAGAATAAAAATCCCATTGCTAAGAATTGTTGCGATGATTAAAAAGATGTCGAGAATGGTTAGAATGACGACTACTACGTCAAGGTAAAACGAGGACTCGTTGTAGCGAAGACATAGCTGTAAATCTTCGCATGTCACCGAGAGAGACTTATCTGTAGTGTTGTTCGCCATAAGTTCTCTATGAGGGAAGACAGGACGGTATTTTACTGCAAATATTAGACTTGTCTATCGTACAGCGTTTATCGAGGGAAATCAGTAAGAAAGAGCTCAGTCAGCACTGCCCCAGGTTATTGGTGTCAAAAAAGAAAACCTAAACTGTTCTTTGCTTGAAGACGCGTCTACAAGAAACCCAAGACTGACTCAAGCTTCGCAAACAAAGCTAGATAACGAAAACTGCCGGAGAAACTGGATCTGTAGTGTATCTATGGGTTTCCAAATGGCGACTGATTCTATTGAACGACAGCTGAAGATAAAATAAACTAAACTGAACCACGAGCATGAGAATGAGATATCTAAGAAGATCAAAGTTAAATCCTCTGGCAAGCTATTGCTATCAAACCATTATTTATACCACACAGTTGCGTGTGCGCGCTCACCATGATGCCCAAGTATCGCATTAAACATTCTACTTGGTTGCTTTGCCGTTGTCAATTGTCGCGTAGAAATGAAGAAAAGTCATTGAGATTACTTCAATTTGCCTAACACGCAGTTGTCTGTAATCAATAATGAAAGTTGAAATGGTTCGAATGCAGTGATCCAGTGCCTGCCCATGCAGCAACAGGAAAAAACTAACAAATAATCCTGCAAGTATTTGCCTTTCTACCGGACATTATCTGTTAATGAGTGACACAGATTGGCAGTGTACGCATAAATAAAAAGGATTCAAGGATTGTGAGAGCATAAATTGGCAAGAAGGCTTTTAAGCCCCATTAAAATGGCGGTGAGGTCTTGGCTTGACTAGTGAGCTAATGGGCTTGAATATCGCTAATTGTTCTTCCAGGGCTTTATTACGGATGCTTTAAAAACTACTTCAAGTATGCTAAGTTTACTTGTAAAATTCATGAATAATTAATGAGGTTCTAAGCCAATACCAGCTTCAGAAATCAGGTCACATGAATATCATGTAAACCCTAAACAAACCTTACGATGAAAATGTTAATTAGAGTTTTGATACAACCACTAGTGGTTGTATTATTCACGGAATTTCGCAAGTTGTTGACAATATGAGCGGCCGTGTGGTATCGACTATGCAATCAGGAGCCGAAGGCGAAGTGATTGTATGGCCGATACAATACGGCCGATACAATACGGCCGCTCCTATTGTAAATATTACTTAGTAAGTCACATCTACACTAACGGAGGAAAAGAAACAAAGATCGTGACAGACAGACAGTCTGAATAGGAGATAGATAGATTTCTTTATTTTGATAGTCACTCCTGTAGATATTCATTGCAAAATTATGATTGAGGCCCTATACTAACATCTCTAAGTGGATCGAGTGAGAAATAGAGTGAAATCAAAAGTGGACCCTAAAGAAGGTATAGGAAAGAATGAATATCTAGTGGCCTTTCAATTGAACGACTTCAGTTTGTCTCTCAGTACCTGACAAGTGCCCATAAGTGCGTCATATGCATGCGCCCACGTGAGATTATAACCTCTTAGATTTCCCAAGAGCAAAGAAATTATGTTAAGTTGGAATGGGGAAAATATCTTCTTTATATATATATATATACTGCGGTTTGCATAAACTCTGACCATTTATATATATATACAAGCATATTAAAAGTATATCAGAAATTATATGGATGTCATCCTTGATATTTTTTCCAGAAAGTCCTAGTGATAGACAACTCGAAAAAAATATCAGGGATCATATCCCATAATTTTTGATATTCTTTTGATATACTTTTATATATGCACAAATGGTCAAAGTTTATGCAAACCGCAGTTTATAAATATATATATATATATATATAATCCAGGTGTTGCTTTCGATGGGCGCTCGGATTTTTTTTCATATACATATATATATATATATTAGAAACAATTTACGACGAAAGAAAAAAATCCGAGCGCCCATCGAAAGCAACACCTGGATTTGTTTATTGAAACGGTTATAGATTAAAACTTTCGTAAAATAAAATATAAATTTGAAGTCAGAGACGACAAGGTTTACCTAGTAAATTATTCTCTTCTAGTAAATGAGACTTGGAACACAAGATCTTTAGACGACTAAAACTTGTATATTTGCGCAAATAAAGTGCTTTTAAGAATATATCGCCCAGGGTATTTTACTCTTCACAGTGCAGACTACTTTTCGCTTCCTTTTCACTAATTCTAAGGATATTTTGCTCATTGAAAACTAACACTTCACGTTTGCCAACAACAACAGATGCTAAAATTTCCTACTGTTTTCGGTTCCAAAGTTATATTTTAAAGTTTTTAGAAGGCTAAACAATAAAGCATCTGAGAGCTCCCGTCGCGATACTTGTACTCTTTAAGTATGCAGGTTGGGTGCCGCGACAGACCCACGTAACTTCAGCAGAACTTTCTTGAAAGCCTTTCTGATCTCCTCGGTCCTCAATCCATATACAACAATGTCGAAAGTGGAATGACTTAGAGAAATTGTCCTGCAAGCCATCCATCCGTACTGCAGATCAACATGGTCAACTGAAGGAAATTTGCTCAGCATAACCAGGAAGACACTCGGTAAATAACACAAGAAAACAAGCGCGACCATTAAACTGATCGTTTTGGCGCGTTTTTTTTCCCGCGCTTTGCGGATTTCGTCCGCGCTGGAAATGACTTCGTCTTGAGCGATTCTCTTTTCATGACGTCGGATTTCTTTAAGAATTGTTCCATTAGTGATTAAAATGATCAAAAAACTCGAGGTTACGAGGACAAAGTAAATGTTTTCAAAGATGTCCCACCGACCAACAGCTCGCAACGGACAAGACACCCCAAGCCAGAAGACCCAGGTAAACACAACAGCCATTGAGGCTCGTCGCTTCGTTGAAATCTCTTCCCAACGAAGCGCAAAGAAGACACAAACAAACCTTTCCAAACTTACGAATGTAAAAATTGTCAATGTAAATGACATCCCAGTCCCGAAAAAATAAACGTACAGGTTCTTAAAATAACAAAGTTTTCTTTGGCAGGAAACGAACTGAGTTTGAAAAAGACAACAGAAAATTAGACCGAAAGTTCCAAACGTTATGTTTACGATGGCGAGGTTCACGAGTAGAATGTTCGAAGGCGTTTGAAGGTTCTGATAGAGGAAGAATGAAAGAATGAATAGTCCATTGCAGAGCAAAGTAGCCAGGATTGTAAAAACGTCCAGCACTGTTAAAACTACAACAACCATTTCGATGTAAACAGACGACTCATTGTATTTAAGACAGAACTGCAAATGGCTACACGTTTGAGGCATCGTTGTATACGTATGGTTGTTTACGACTTGAGAAACGTTGCACGACGAATTATGCATCTCTTCTAGATAAACCTTGAATTCAAACCTTGTAGCTTGCGGTACGTTTGAAAAAGAAAACTAGTCGGTAACCAAGTGAGTATATACTTGGTACTATGACAAGGAAATTAAACCCGCCTGAGTGGAAGCCAGTTAGTGAGAGTAAAAGATTACCAACTGGATTTAGAACTATGTGAAATTTCAGAATCGAAGAAGCCCAATTTTAATGTTAAACTTATATAACATAAAAACTGACTTTGTAAGTTATCTGTAATGAATGGGATCTGGGAATAGTGGATTCGATAACCTGTATGTGTTATAGACTTTGCAATTGAGGCTAACGACTTCATCAAAGCAGACATTGGTCGATTCGATTCTCAATGACGTAAATAGGATCAATTCAGAATTAGATATTTCTTAATCTGTTAATGTTCGAATCTTTAATGATGCTGTAAAGTTTCTTTAATTAAATACAAAGAGCTGACAAACATCATGTAGGAAGCTTCAGAACATCTGTTCTTAAGAACGCATGAGAAGTTTCACGAAAAGCGGAAAGTCGAGTTGTTCCTATAAGGAAATGACGGTACTCAAAGACTAATGTTCCTAACGATTTCACTTATCGTTCCGAACTGGTTTTCTTTTTGCTTGAATCGAAAGATCAATGATATGTCTCAAGCTGAAACTGTCATTTTATCCCATCACAAATTTACAGGCACTTCTGAATAACAATTTTAAATTTTAACCTATCTATATATGATTTTTTTTGAAGAATTGCGATTGAATACCGATTTAAAAAAAGCTTGGAAAATCTTTTGTTGTTTCTATTGAAATAAGTAAACTAATTCGGTACCCCAAGAAGAAGCTAAGATTTTCTATTCTATGTTATGCTTATGCCGGCGAGTTTAACGGGCCTTAACTGTTCGTTTTAAACAATCGTACGAAGAAACAAAGACTTTATGAAGGGTGGAGGGGAAAAGAAAGTCAAAAATCCGTAGGGTATTTTGGGCGAGAGCTCATTCTCGATGAACACAATAAAGCATTTCATACAGCTATTTAAAAAAGGTTGAATACTGAATACTCTATACTGAATAGTCCATTCCAAGACCGAATTCACTTGAAGTGAATTTATGTAACGACATCTCATTTCCGACCATCTGCTCTATCGCTTAATCCACTATAAATATTAACGTATCCTTTGAAAGAAGAGTTCAAGGGTTTTCCAGAGTAGTCTCTATAGAACCAAGAGATCCTTATTATCGTTGGTAGCGCTATAACGGACGGATAACTTTAGAAAAAAGTCAACTCATTTATCAAAACGACTCATGCGCAGTAAATTCGAGCGTCTTGTATCACACTCATATTTTTTAACCAATTTTTTGGAGGGCTTAGTGTTTAAGTACGATTGGTTATGAAATTTCTGGATTTGAATTTGAATGCGAGATGGCTGTGCCCGACTTTGGGCTCTTACTTACTGTGGGGTACCATTTGAGAACTAGCCGCTTGGAGCGATCGGTTCGACTGAATTTGAAAGCACCATTAGATTAATCCGGACGTTTTTCAGAGTTCAATCTTTGAGTTAGCCGTGCCTTGATTTAGATCGATCGTTTTAATAGTTTTCCTGTATTTTACTTTATTTTTTACGAACATTCTCACCATGCGCAAATATTCTTTTGTTTTTCTACTACTTGGACTTTTTTGCGATTCTTTTTCAGTAATCTAAAAGACTTTTTTACTGGTCAACTGACGTTTCACGTTTGCCGTGAACGTAAATCTAAAACTCCCTAATCCTTAAGTTAGCCGTGCCCCGACTTAGATGAGCTCAGAGGGTGTTTCAAGGTTTAATATTTGAGTTAGCCGTGCCCCGACTTAAATCAGCCAAGAGCGGAGGATGTTTCAGGGTTCAAGTGAAGGTTTTTTTGAAACCTGAAGTTTTTTAGAATCATAATTTTGCATGTCTTTAAGAGAAAATTTTAAACCAGGGAATTTAAAAAGCCAAAATGCACAAGAAGAGTGTACACCGTGTTGAGATATCTCTGAGACATATTTTAGGTAAAGGATTAAAGAGTGTGAGGGAGTGAACTGCTGTTCTGTACTGTGTTTGTAAAGAGAGAAATTCTCGATTACCACAAATAGCAATGGACTTACAACATACTGAGATATTTCTCCTAGTCCCGTGCGTCTTCAATATAATCACTAAGAACGAAATGGAAAGAGGGGGTGCGCGCAAGTTCATAACGCACAGGAGTAGTGTAAGGCAAAATTTAAACTGCATCCAGTTACTAAAAATAGCCCAAACGGGGATTTACATAGCGCGCGCTTTATTAAAAAGTTTCCCGCTCTTATTTATGTTCTCTTGTTATAACATAGGGATTAGGCCGATGAAGGAGACTCGATTTTAGCATATTTGTGTTGGTTTATAACGAGAATAAATGCTACAGGAACCAATCTATTATACCAATTTAACCATAAAACCTGTGTTTGAATGAGTTTTTTATACTGTCTATTATCAGTCTTACAAGATTGGTACATTTTGGAGCTGGTACACGTCAGTTTCAATACAGGCCTAACTGCTGGTCGAAAAAAGTGAAGGCTCAAGAGCAAAATTTTAAAGAATACGTCCAATCACATAAATAGTCCATTGACTTGAATAATGCGTTAGTATAAGTGTAGCTGCTGGCCATAAGTAGAGAAGGCTCAGGTTAGACGAAGGATTCACAATCCAATGAAAAGTCCTATTCATATGCATAGTACTATTCCAGTTACTAGCATGTCTTTCTATAAGTGTAGCTGCTGGCCATAAGTAGAGAAGGCTCAGGTTAGACGAAGGATTCACAATCCAATGAAAAGTCCTATTCATATGCATAGTACTATCCCAGTTACTAGTATGTCTTTCTATAAGTGTAGTTTCTGGCCAAAAGGTGATTCAGAATCAAATGATCAGGTAGCGTCCTGTTAACAACTCTCTTCCACTTATTATAGTATTGCGTCACTAAAAGTGTAGCTGCTGGCCAAAATCACAGTAGGCCCAGGTGAGCTTAGAGGACACATATAGAAGTCCATTTATAAGAATGAAGGCTTAGAGTACTACAGAGGAAGGTTCTACTCGAGTGACTCCTTCATGTAGTAACTGCTGTAAAGTTTCACTGCTAATTCAGTAAGGCACCACACATGTTAAACGAGCTCAAAGCATAAAGCCATCGCACCAGATGCTGTTCCAGACAACCATGAATGAAAAATAAAACTTGAGACAACCATGCGAAAGTAATTCAATCCACATCCGTTTTGCTGACTACATGTATTTTAAGTACGTATTTTGAAGTGTAGATTTCAATGGATAATTTATTCCTAATATTATGGTCTGGTTACCTTAGCAACGGCTATTCATACGACTAAGGTGTCGAAGTTGTCCTTCTGCTGAAAATGAACAGGATAAAATTTATAATTATTAGATATTGTTGCAGCTAAAAATGATAGGAAATGTAATAAATATGTTCTTAATTATATGTAAGTAGAGTTGCCTGTTGGTTCTTTCCTCTGCTTTGAGGATTTTCTCAGGGGTCTCCAGATTTCCTCCATCCCTTTCACAACCCTGACGATTGCCGCTATGGCCGAAAGCTTGATTCAAATTGAAAACACTCGCAGAAGAATCCATCCCTATACATTAAACTAAATGCCTGCATAGAAGGACATTTCAAATAACTTCTATCAGGATTTCCAGCAATTTTGAAAATAAAAATTCCCTGACATTTCTCTGACTTTATTTTTCCCTGACTTTTCCCTGATTCCTGGGAACCCTGTCTATATTGGAAAATGGAAGCGTGTCGCAAGTTTGCTAGCCAGTGATATTAGGAGACTTACTTCGCTTTTATTTTTGCGTCTTTTATCTGTTGGCAACGTAGATGCAGCACTTGACGTCCTGGTGTCCAGCTAAAAATGCAGCAAGAATAAAATTTGTAAGACCGCACTTGCAAAGTTAAAATGGTCTATTCTTTCAACCCTTCTTGGCCCGAGAACTTTTCTCCAGAAAATCAAGATTCATACTCAAGGGAATGACACGTGATCTGGCATCCTTACCCTATTGCTTGGATTGGATGAAGACGAGAGTGCGCGCAGACCTAGGTTCGATTCTGTTCGCTCTCTCTTGACTGACCAGCTCTTAACAGCGGCTTGGACCTTCGAGGAAAGAAATACGTATATAGTTGATGGTCGTAAAATATGCATTTACAGATTTTCTCAATCACACGCGTGAAATCGTACAATTTGCCATCGTGAGAAAGTAGGTTTTGGTGGACGTCAATCATTGCGTTTCCATGACATTCCATAGGCACGTGCCCTTAAAAGCTTTGTGTTTTCCGACAATGCTGGGTAACACTTTGATTGACTCTATTATGTCTCAAAATGTTTTTCGCTGTTTCCCGCGAGTAATTGAGGAGCGCTTTAAGGAATAGGCCTTTTTAGCTTGGATGATATGTTTTCCTATTTCAGATTACGTGTTATTCCCTTGAAAACAGGATTCTTTGTTTGAGTTGTATCCATATCATGTGTCTTCTTATGCGCAACCGTTAAACAAAGAAAATATACTCTAGAGAATGAAACGTGGTCTGAAATGGGAAACATTACGCCCAAGCTACTAAAGCGTTCTTTAAACATGGATTGAGGATTCCCCGGTGCAAAAATACATTTATATGGCAATATCAAGTTTTGAGGGTTGGTTTCTCTGTTTGAAATCTGACTTACCTGGAGGTCGAGGAGGCAATGGAAGATAAATATGAAGAAACCCTGAAACAAAACCAAAAAACAATCGATTAAAAATATTGGAATAGAGTTGAACCTCTCATATCGACCGCGGGTAATCTACAGTAATGTGCAATTGGACTTCTTGTTTCGACCGCGTTCAGCATCATAAATTAACTGGTCATAAAAAGGGGTAATCTACAGTAATCTGCAATTGGACCTCATACTATGGTGGCCGAGGGCTGCCAACGAAAAAAATCATTTAGTCTCTATTTTATTTCACTTTAATTTTTATATTTAATTTCATTTTGTATATTATTTCACTTTACAT
This sequence comes from Actinia equina, assembly GCA_011057435.1. Classification (NCBI taxonomy): domain Eukaryota; kingdom Metazoa; phylum Cnidaria; class Anthozoa; order Actiniaria; family Actiniidae; genus Actinia; species Actinia equina. The sequence continues at coordinate 278,076 of WHPX01001324.1, read as the reverse complement.
TTGATTTCACTTTAATTTTTATATTTAATTTCATTTTGTTTATTATTTCAAAATAAACTTAAAAGCGAAATTAAATTGCTCTTTAAAATTAAATGTATTTAAAAATAAAATCAAAATCAAAATCATCTTAAAATCAAAAGTAAAATCGTTTTCATTTCACTTTTACTTCAAAAAAAACTTAAAAGCAAAATTAAATGTATTTAAAAATAAAATCAAAAATCAAATTCAAAATCATTTTAAAATCAAAAGTAAAATCGTTTTTAGTGGCAGCGCTCGGCAGCCGGACGCTGCCACGATCCTTTGCGCGCCCTGATTATCCCGGCATGCATTGCTGTAATATATAGTAGATATATATCTTCCCGTCCTTCAAAGCTATTATATAAGTGTAAGTTTAAAACAGTTTGCGAATCAAATGGACGAAAGAGGGGCGCCTTGGAAAGACGACGACAGACTCAAGGAGTCTTTGAAGGATTATGTTCGACAGGGCCTGCAAAGGCGAGAGATTCTAGACTTCATAAGTCGAGATTTCAAAGAGTACATGTGGAGTCTTCGTTCGCTCGACCGACGGCTTCGTCATTTTGATATATATTATAATTGCGAAGACATCCAAGATGATGAAGTGAAGGCAGCTGTCGGAAAGGAGCTAGAGGGCCCAGGAAAGCTACTAGGCTATAGGTCTATGCACAAAAAAGTCAGACAGGAGCATGGGCTCAATGTGTCGAGGGATAAAGTTTATGCCTGCATGAGAGAACTTGATCCCGTGGTATTGTGTAATGCACCATTTAAATGCAATTTTTGCCCAAAATCTAATGAAACCATATAAAATTACTTTACGATACTATCTCATTATATAGAGTGCAAACACTATAGCCTTAATTGATATATAGAAAACGGAGTGCAAACATATAGTCCATGAAAGAAATGAATATATTTTGCAGCTTACATTCGAAAGACAATCTTTTTGCAATGTTTATAGTATTAATAACTAGTATACGAGTGTTTAAGTGAGCTTTGGATATATATATATAACTCAATTCTCGGCAAATACTATTATTTACAGGAACTTAGATAAATGCAAAATCTGAAATTTTTTTATACGTATAATTTGCATGAGAGATTTCATAATGAGTTTAATTGAAAAAATTTACCTGAAATTCTACTTGGGACTGTAAAGAAAATTGTGCATTTAGGCGTATAGGCAAATAATTTGCTAAATTTTTAGACAAAATGAATAAATAAATGAAATAATGAAATAAGAACGAAAGCTCTACTGAAGTTATAGATTGCATGACAAAAAGAAATTCTGTGCAGCCAATATCGAAATATTTTGACAGACATATTATCTTTAAGAGCTGGCTTTTGTAATTGCTCTTTGAGCTTCGACATATATATATATATATATTTTTTGGTGTTTTTGATAAAAACAAAACCCAAAAGTAAACAAAAATAACTGTGTCATGCGAGAATAAAAATCAGCTTTAAATGAACAGAAACGATAAACTAAGTAAATTAATGCAATTACAAGAAATTATTCAAACTCACACTCAATCAAAGCGTATGAAGGTGAAAAACAGTATTATCAAATATCTATCAATTTATATTTATTAAATCAAAACGGAAAGGCAGACGGTTTGATACTTCAAACTGCCATCAAACAAAGAAACATTTATCATTCTCACGTGGAAATGCCTACTTGACTGACTAAAACCACTTACAGTACCGTGACTTTGAAGTGGCTTCCTATCGGAACCAATTAGAGCACACGAAACAAATTCTGTCCAATCAGAGCGCCGGAAGACGAGACGCAACGTGGACCCTGTTTTTTCGACCATAGAATATTTTGTTCTGGTAATTCAAGATTTTTCAGTGTCATCTTGTGAAATGCTATTATTTATGACTTCAGTGACTTTAATGACAGTCTTTAAGTAGTTCCTTAAATGATTTAATTAGCGAGATGTTTCGAGGTCTTCGCTCGATTGCCTTTTCCGCCGTTTTAATATTGTGTTGACAACAAGTGCTAGGTAATTAGCATGCCATCAATAAGAGTGGGCCAATAGGTGACACCACTGTAAAATACAAAACAAGCATACAACATATCAACTCTTCTTGTTCACATCTCGCGACTTTCAAGCTGAGCAGTACGTGGAGCCAAAGTTGGGAATTTTTGTTTGCTATCCCTCAACGTAGGTGAAGGAAACGAGTAAGACACAAATCATGGTAATTTTGGACATTGTTCTGGGTGTTCTTGGAACTCTTATCGCGTTGGAGAACATTGTGGTATGTGTTTTAGTTATTGGCTATAAATCTCTACGAACTTACACCAACGGCTTCATCGTGTCACTGGCAGTAGCTGATTTCCTCTACGGAGCCTTGATCATTCCCCTCTTCCTCGCTAACGCCACCGAAGTCATCAACAGCTACATCTTGTCCATGGTTCTCTTAGCCAACATCACTACCCTCATGTCTGTAACTTTTGATCGATATTTAATCGTTTTGCATCCGTTTGTGTACGACACGTTCATGGGCAGGTATTTTTTTGTAGTAGTAATTGGGTCCTGGTTATTTCCGATTTTAGTATCGTTGGTACCATTATTTTATTCATCGAACTTTACTCAAACCGAACACAAGGTTTACGTGTATTTTTTAGTCATTTTGGGAGTTGTAATCCCATACTTGCTGATCCTTTTGGGGTATATTAAGATCTTTCAGCATGTCGTACGCCAGGTTAAATACCTCGCAAGATTAGATCCCGCGAGAGATGATGAAGGGAAGGCAAGACAAGAGGGAAAGAGAGTCACCAGCGAAGCGTACGTAGCAAGAATATTTGCTATAATCGCAGCTATTTTTATTGTCAGCTGGATGCCGGTGGTCTATATGACCTTCGTGGGGAATATAGGAAGACAAGACTTGATTCCGAAGGCGCTGCAGATGGTCTCTTGGGTCACTCTTTCTCTGGGATCCCTCGTAAACGCGCCGATTTATGCATACGCTAAAAAGGACTTCCGTGGCGTGATGAAGAGAATAATCTTCCACAAACGGAGGAGGGAGAGATTAACCAATGATGGAGACGAGCCAAACACAGCTCAATACATGGTAAGCATCAAGTCTGATACTAATTCAGATCTCTAGATGCGAGAAAAACTGGACAAAACATGACAAGTGAAATTAGACCATATGATTTGGGGTACAACCATGGATTATTCTTGGTCGAAATCAAGCACTGTTTCTATGACAACTGTGCTCGCTCTGAAAATATGTTCGCAAGGAAATCAGAACTATTAGATTCAAAACGTTACTCGTCACTACCACAGCAGCAATCGGAGCCTGACTCTGGGGTTAGAATTTGTGAAAAATATTAGTGTTAAAAATACTAAGTAAAAAAGGGGTCAAGAACTGAGATAAGAAGAGTGAAAACAGGTACAAAGAAGATTATAGATCATGATTGTTGTTGGATAATTGTTTTTTAGTGCAGGTTATCTCGCCATCATTTCATGCCCCGTTAATTTAAAGGTTATTTTAGTGGAGTTGACAAAATGACAAAATCGTTAATTTAAAGGTTATTTTAGTGGAGTTTACCAGCTTACACGTCTTTTTGGAGGTTGTTTTGGGAATGGAAAACAACGAAACATTATTCACTGCAGCACCATACGGTGTGAGCTATACTTCATTATTCTAATTCTGATTGAATGAGTTACTGCCAGGCTATAAGTTACAGCCTACCAGTAGCGAAAAGTGCCGGCTATGAAAACCAAGACATTAAATTTCACTTTAATTTAGTCGACTAGTTGGATTTGATTCAAACAATAGCGTAGCGCAACCGTGACGTCATAAAAATGAAGACAAAGGCGAAATTCGGACAAACAAATTTACAAGTTTACTTTTAGCAGATAATTTTCACAGCCGATCACATGGTCTTAGTTTAGATGGGTTATTATTGTAACTTTAAGTAAAAATAATAAAATCGGTTCGTATAATCCTCGTAGCGGTTAAACAGAATGCAATGTTTGTCCGAATCTTTAAGCTATTTTTAGAATCAGTGCGCTGCGCTATTAGATTTGGAATTGGAATTGGAATTGGAAGGGGTGGGAAGGGGTCTGAAGACCAGTGACAGAAGGACGCCAAACATGCATGTAGGTACCTTTTAGAGACCAGTTATCGGAGAGACAAGTTGTGAGAAAGGCATGTTGAGCTCTCGCCCTTATTGTCTACAAGTCAATAGGACATTCGGGCCCGAGGAATGATTGCTAAATAGTATAAACCTACTATTGGTCTATCACAAATCCTGTGCTCTGATTGGCTGAGCTACTAGTGCTCTATTAGTGATAGACCACTAAGGCTCAGGTCAAACTAACATCGAACTTCACACGAGGCGAACTTAATAACATCAAAGAAGATCGCCTTGTTATTCATCAATTTTATTTGGCTACTCGCGTTTTCAACTTGATCCCAAATTTTTTTGTATCTATTTATTTGACCGATTAGTGGGTTTAGGCTACAATAGTCAGTCCTCTCGCCCTCGTGGCCCTTGTATGGGTCTATGCAGAGCTATTCAAAAGCTAGAAGCCAAACAATCCAAACTAGCATATTTAGTTTATACGTTATACTATATACTTTTCGATCCTGGCACCGATTTTAAATACGTCAAAGCACTATTTTCTACGTAGTAACAGGCCGGTGTCTTGGAGTGGGGAACTAGAATAATAATGCGCACTGCCTAACGAAGGGTATCTGTTTCTTTTGGGTACCGCAATAAAACACATCCGCGGGGAGGGTACTGGGATATCTAAGGTACTAAGGTGCACTGACAATTGAAAAAATCTACATTGGTACATTTTGTGTAGTAAAGAGCTTTGGGTAACTTTTGGGTAGGGTACCAATCATACGGACGGCCCTTTTGGGTGCCATGTGGGTATGCAGCAATTTTGGTACCTCAAGAAATATGAGCCTTTGCGGTCTCTTCTTCTTTCCGCAACTATCAGAGCATTCAAATGCACTATTATATTGAAAGCCCCCGACCCCGGAGAAGACCACTGTAAAGTGCACGTAAAATCCCCCGGTTGCGCCGCTCTAATCCTCCGTCCTGTCCCGGGGATCGGAGATCGGGGGTGGGGGAATAGTGTTAGCAGTTTCACGAGTTGATTCTTTGACTAGTGCATATATGTTCTCTATATAATCCCGAAAATCGTATTTGTAGATGAAATATATCTTAGAGTCATGTTTAATCTACCAGCTCTCGCCTCCTTAGTTTAAAATTCCACTTAATCTTGATCAGCGCTTAGCCTTGTCGACTCTTAATCTATTGATGCTACAGTCGCTCGTCTTTGATCTGATAAAGTCGCTTGCTAAACAGGCGCGTGATTAATCTTGTTCTCAACCCTGTTATTTACTAAGCTATTATAAACGTAGTTGCGTGCCTTAGCTTAGTCTCGTGGGAATGCGAAGGAGGGGGGGTACGTAAGGGGGATTTAAATCCTCGAAAAATTCCATTCCCATCACGACTAATTAACGCTAGATCAAAGTTCTTTAGACAAATTGCCGCACATACAAAAAAATCAAAGGTCAACGAAATTGTCCAACGAGATTGACGGCGTGATATTTGCCGTCGTTGTACAGATTAACATCGTTCGTGGACGTCCCAGAAAATTTGTTTTAATGAAAAACGAAAAACTGGATGGTAGAAAATAGGAGGATCATGGGGACAGTTATCAGGAGGTAAGAGTAAGAAAGCTATACAAAGATATCATATCTTGTTATTTTTTCAAGAAGAAGAATATCTGTATTTCGTACGATCTTAGATGACCTTGATAGCGAGAATGAACGGCTAAATCGAGAAGAAATCGCAAAACGATGCGGAGAATTCGGTATGTTTACGAAAAATATTAAATAATTTGTTTCTTCAAAATATAACAAAATACCCCTTTTCAAAACGTTTATTTTTACTTTTTTTCTTTTGGGTTTCCTGTGTCCACGGTACGAATTTTGCATTTCACGCCAAATATGCGAAGTACTTTCTCAAATTAAAACAGATAGCATTAATCAAGTGACGTCACCCGACATGCGCAATACGTCCCTAATGTCATATTACATAGAACATGCAGTCTTGTACGCAGAGCCTGCGTTTCTTCTGGCCTGCAGCGAATAACGAGGGCTCTGGCATAATCCATTTTTTGGCGCATGCGCAATTTTCGAAAAAGAGATATATAACGGATCAAAATAATCGAACTAAAATTTAAATCAAAGCAAAAATCGAAGTAAAAATCAAAGTAAAGATCGTAGGAAAAATTAGAAATCGGGGGAAAAAAATTTTATTTTTGGCAAGTCTTTGAACGCATGCGCTTTTGAACCGGAAGTCCACGATATCCTGGTCTCAAAAAATGGATTATGCCAGAGCCCTCGTTCTTCGCTGCAGGACAGATTGATAGAACATGGTGAGTGAAACTTTACCTGTAGAGAATTAAAGATGGCGAACAGATATAAGAAGACAACGGTGCTGCTATCAATAGCAAGGACACCAAATAGCCATGTCAGACCAAGTAAAGGCAGAAGAACGGCACAGCATTTTGCAGCGACTCTACAAGAAATGTTTTGAAGATAAATAAAGAGTTCGAGTGCTCTGTTGAGGTATATAAAACGGTAATTGACCAATCAGAGCGAGCGTTTTGTTTCAATTAATATGGCTGCCAACAGGCGATGGTACAAAGCCTCTAATCGAGAAAGAAATTTCAAATTACAAAAAAAAAGTGCTTGCATTTTATTTCTAAAAAATTCACCCTTCACCCAAATATGATGGATTTTGATCACTTTAACGAGCATCAAGCGAGATTAAGTTCATCATTAGAGAGAATTACGAACTCTCACACTTTGGCACTCAACCCCCGCTGCGCGAGATAATAGCCATGATATATAAAAGATAACGTGCAGCCTGTTTATCCAGTGAAAACCTATATTGAAAGCAGAAGTGAAAGTCAGGTTCATTTTAGTGTACAAAAAGCCGACTGAGTTTATTTAACTTCACGAGTAAATTTTGAATCATGATTATTGGATGGAAAGATAAATTTGTATTATTCTGTAGCATAATCATATGATCAATAGCACAGACCAAATAAGGACGATGATAAAAACAAACGATAATAACAACAGCAGCATCAGCAACTACAACAACAGCAACAACAACGACGATTTATAACTAAACATATATATATATGTGTGTGTGTGTGTGTGATTGAGTGTGTATGTGTGAGTGTGTGTGTGTGATTGAGTGTGTATGTGTGAGTGTGTGTGTGTGATTGAGTGTGTATGTGTGAGTGTGTGTGTGTGATTGAGTGTGTATGTGTGAGTGTGTGTGTGTGATTGAGTGTGTATGTGTGAGTGTGTGACTGAGTGTGTATGTGTGTGTGATTGAGTGTGTATGTGTGAGTGTGTGTGTGTGATTGAGTGTGTATGTGTGAGTGTGTGTGTATGTGTGAGTGTGTGTGTGTGATTGAGTGTGTATGTGTGAGTGTGGTATGTGTGAGTGTGTTGGGTGTGTATGAGTGTGTAGTGTGGGTGTGTGATTGAGTGTGTATGTGTGAGTGTGGTGTGTATTGAGTGTGTATGTGTGAGTGTGTGTGTGTGATTGAGTGTGTATGTGTGAGTGTGTGTGTGTGATTGAGTGTGTATGGGTGAGTGTGTGTGTGTGCTTGAGTGTGTATGTGTGAGTGTTGACTGAGTGTGTATTGTGTGTAGTGTGTGTGATTGTGATGTGTGTGTGTGATTGAGTGTGTATGTGTGAGTGTGGGTGTGTGATTGAGTGTGTATGTGTGAGTGTGTGTGGTGATTGAGTGTGTATGTGTGAGTGTGTGTGTGTGATTGAGTGTGTATGTGTGAGTGTGTGTGTGTGATTGAGTGTGTATGTGTGAGTGTGTGTGGGTGATTGAGTGTGTAGGTGTGAGTGTGTGTGTGTGATTGAGTGTGTATGTGTGAGTGTGTGTGTGTGGATTGATGTGTATGTGTGAGTGGTGTGTGTGATTGAGTGTGTATGTGTTGAGTGTGTGTGTGTGTGATGGAGTGTGGATGTGTGATGTGTGTGGTGATTGAGTGTGTATGTGTGAGTGTGTGTGTGTGATTGAGTGGTATGTGTGAGTGTGTTATTGAGTGGTATGTGTGCGTGTTTGTGTGTGATTGAGTGTGTATGTGTGAGTGTGTGTGTTGTGATTGGTGTGTATGTGTGCGTGTGTGCGTCGTGATTGAGTGTGTATGTGTGAGTTGTCGGTGTATTGGAGTGGTACTTGTGAGTGTGTGTGTATTGCGTGTGTATGTGTGAGTGTGTGCATGTGTGATTCCGTGTGTATGTGTGCAGGTGTTGATTGAGTGTGTATGTTGTGATGTGTGTGATTGAGTGTGTATGTGTGAGTTGCTGTGATTGAGTGTGTCTGTGTGAGTGTGTGTTGTGTGCTTGAGGGTGTATGTGAAGGTGTGTGTGTGATTGAGTGTGTTATGTGCTGAGTGTGTGTGTAGTGATTGAGTGTGTTGTGTGAGTGTGTGACTGAGTGTGTATGTCTGCGTTTGTGATTGAGTGTGTATGTGTGAGTGTGTGTGTGTGATTGAGTGTGTATGTGTGAGTGTGTGATTGAGTGTGTATGTGTGAGTGTGTGTGTGTGATTGAGTGTGTATGTGTGAGTGTGTGTGTGTGATTGAGTGTGTATGTGTGAGTGTGTGTGTGTGATTGAGTGTGTATGTGTGAGTGTGTGTGTGTGATTGAGTGTGTATGTGTGAGTGTGTGTGTGTGATTGAGTGTGTATGTGTGAGTGTGTGTGTGTGATTGAGTGTGTATGTGTGAGTGTGTGTGTGTGATTGAGTGTGTATGTGTGAGTGTGTGATTGAGTGTGTATGTGTGAGTGTGTGATTGAGTGTGTATGTGTGAGTGTGTGTGTGTGATTGAGTGTGTATGTGTGAGTGTGTGTGCGTGATTGAGTGTGTATGTGTGAGTGTGTGTGTGTGATTGAGTGTGTATGTGTGAGTGTGTGTGTGTGATTGAGTGTGTATGTGTGAGTGTGTGTGTGTGATTGAGTGTGTATTTGTGAGTGTGTGATTGAGTGTGTATGTGTGAGTGTGTGTGTGTGATTGAGTGTTTATGTGTGAGTGTGTGTGTGTGTGATTGAGTGTGTATGTGTGTGTGTGTGTGATTGAGTGTGTATGTGTGAGTGTGTGTGTGTGATTGAGTGTGTATGTGTGTGATTGAGTGTGTATGTGTGTGATTGAGTGTGTATGTGTGTGTGCGTGTGTATGTTTGTGCTAGTGTGTGTGTGTGTATGTTTGTATGTATGTACGTGTGTGTGTGTGTGTGTGTAGTCGATCGCAAGTAGAACAGTGTAGAGAACGAATTATGGTAGTGTGATTTCTTCACTTTACATACACATACACATGTATTTATAGTTAGTTACCTGACTTTCTGGATTTCATCCGCTGATACCATTTTATGAGTTGTCATCATGGCGCGTATAACAAGAATAAATATTATGATATTGACCTGAAAATGAAAATCAAGTAATCAATCCGATGGTAGTGATAGTGATGTAGATGATGGTGATGTAGATGACAGTGCAGCTACTGATGATGGTGCCTAATATTGATGACGATGACGAAGATAATGATGATGATGATATCGATGGTGATGATGATGATATCGATGGTGATGATGATGATATCGATGGTGATGATAATCGGGTAATAATGGTGATGTGGTGAAGATGACGATGGTGAAATAACGACGACGATAATGAAGCTAGTGATGATGAATGATGCTGATGGTTATAGTCTGATAATGATAATCGGATGACGATGACAAGAATATGACGTTTATGATACTAATGTTGGGTGAAGAAGCTCGTAGGAGCCAACAAACATCAAGCAAGCGTCTTCTCAGATAATGACGTAAAACCGGAGGTCCAGTCTGCTTGCACTTGACCCCCGGTAAAGTGGACGTAAAAGATCCTGTTGTATTTTTCGTAAGAGTAGGGGATTGTTACCCGATACAACAGTCTGACCTTTAGTCGTGGTTTCATCATATATTCATCATATATTTATTTATTTTTCTGTGGTATGGGTTGTGTAGCGACAGCCACAGGCGCCAAGCAAAGCTCACAGCCTACCACAGTTTGTGGTTTTTCTTTTTGTTTAAAGCGCCTAGAGCAGATATGGATAGGCGCTATATAAAAATTTATTATTATTATTATTATCTTTCTCACCACAGTTAACTTGTAAGTGATTAAAAATCTCTTTAAAAAAGAAATTACAAATGCTATTACCAGTACAACTGCGAGGACGGGTCCAACGAAGGCGAAAATCAAACCACCACCACTGGACAGCCAACAGCTGAAATAAAAAGATTTAAACACAGATCATCTTAGGATAGACATAATGGGATCCCTGTGGTGCAGGCACGTCACAGACTTTCTCTTTTGACCTCAGATCCCTGTCTTTCTTGCATTGTATCGAAACGATAGCCTCACTTGTATTATTCTTAATAAAAAGAATATCTCTTTGTGGGCTCAACTGTAATAACAGCTACTGCAAAGACTTACGCATTTTCTCCTCCGTATCCTTTCATTTGTGTCACAGCCATTGAAATCCCGACGATCATCAGCGGCGTACCTGACAAGTTAAGGTTATCATTAACCCTTAAAATCATGGTTGTCATGGTAACAGAATTATCCTGGCAGATAATAATCACGTGAATAAGAATCAAGTGTCCTTACCCCAACCAATCAGGTAGAAATATTTTCGTTTTCTTTCGAATTGGAACACCATCACTATGGCAACGTATATTTGTATTCCCTCCACAAGCATCCAGGCCAGGGCGCAGAGGAAGAAGTAATGTAACAGGACTGCAACAGCTGTGCATAATGACTGAAAGGTACGAACATTGGCAACACAAGTTATTGAACAAATCACTTGTACTTAGGAAAGATGCTAGCCTTCATTGCGCCCTCCTTATTTTCTTTCCTCTTGACTTCCTTTCCATTTCCTTTTTTCTTTCCTTTCTCTTTTAATGTTCATCCGTTTCTCTCTTTTTTTTCTTTCTTATCAAATTTTCCCTTTAAATTTTTTTTCCTTATCTAATGCATCGATCCATGTATCCACTTGCATGCATGCATCCACGCATTCATTCATTCATTCATTCATCCTTCCTTCCATCCCTCCTTTCTTCCTTCCTTCCTCCCTCCCCCCTCCCTCCATTCCATCCCTCCTTCCTTCCTTCCTCCCTCCCTCCTTCCATTCCATCCCTCCTTCCTTCCTTCCTTCCATCCTTCCATCCTTCCTTTATTCCTCCCTCCCTCCTTCCTATTTTTCATATTTCATCCTTTTACATCTGATAACCAACCTTGTATTTGGTACTCTCCAAACCAGCCAAGAGAATGATGTTGGCAGTCAAAAGAGCAACGCATAAATTCACGTGAATAATCGTCTTCTCTGACTTTAAGTTCCTAGGAGATAAAAAGAACCAATCATCTGTCATTTTCTGTAAAACCACACAGGGCTACATGCACCACTCCACTGTGGCTCTCTCCACCCCCCCCCCCCCCCCCTCTCTCTCTCTCTCTCTGTGAGCCCCCTCTTTCGCTTTCCCTCGCTTTCCACAATACGTACCTCCAAAAAATAAAATGGACGAACAGAGTTATGACAAGACCAAGAAGAGAAACCGCACAACCAACAGACGAAATAATGCGAAGAGGAAACTCGTGTCCCTAAAAAAAGGTAACAATAGTTTGGCAAAACTACATCACACGTCAATGAGAAAAAAATATTTTGATAAATATCAATTATCATTAATATTTAATTAATTAGTAATAAATTATAAAAAAATATGTCTACCTTAACATTAGAAATATCCATCAGCACCGCAAAGTTAGTCAGGTGGTTACATTCACACGTGACTTTGCTGCCGTCACGTGACGACAGACTACAACCATCACGTGACCAAGCGCCTTTTTTAGAATTTCTATTAAGAAATGAATGCAGTTATTAATTAACAGTTTTAATTATTACCATGGTGACCAATTAAATAAACACGTGACTTACAGACTGAAATCCCAAAAGACACAGGCGAGAGGCTTGTCTGGATTCTGATAAAAATGTAAAGATAGTGTGAAACGACAGAAGCTACCCTAAACCAAACATGACAATACCAATATCGATCCATGACAATATGCAATCTCGTACCCAGAGCCAGGACTCTGGCATAATCCATAACAATATGCAATCTCGTACCCAGAGCGAGGACTCTGGCATAATCCATAACAATATGCAATCTCGTACCCAGAGCGAGGACTCTGGCATAATCCATAACAATATGCAATCTCGTACCCAGAGCCAGGACTCTGGCATAATCCATTTTTTCGCGCATGCGCCGTTTTCCGGAAGTGAAACATAATCAATGAAAATCATGGTTTATGAGAATTTAACAGAGTTAAGTTTTTATTTCCGATTGAAATAAAAATTAGAAATCGGAAACATTTTTTTTTCTTTTCGAAAAAGGGAGTATTCCAAATACCCAAATCCATAACTACAAAAACTTTATTAACTCATAGTCAATCCCACCTCCACACTATTCCATCGACCTATCAACCCACACAATTATCGGTATCTTACCTGAACGTTACCATAGATAGTCTTGACGGGATCCCTCAGCGACACAGAAGGTTTAATAGAGGCAGATATTACGTTGGAACTCAGCAAGAACTCATCAACGACCTTACAATATGCACTGTATAAACGAGGGAAAAAAAACATCAAATATATTTATTGGCTTACAATATTGCGTGCAAATGAGTCAACAAGGACTGTATCGACTCGATAGCCTCACTTGTTTGATTCTTAAAACAAAAGAATATCTAATTGTGTGCTCAACTGTAATAACAGCTATAGAGTTTTTTCACGTGACGTTACAGCCGCCATATTGGTGTGCATTTTCTATCCTCGAAGAACTGAACTCTATTTTTATGCAAAAACTGTGAAGAAAGTTTCTATTGTTTGGTACACCAATATGGCTGCCTTGTCACGTGAGTAAACACGCTCTATTGTTCCTGCGCAAAGCCTCTATGGACCACAAACGTAGTCAGTATAAAAACTGTCATTCATACCTAGGAATGTTAAGAAAGGTTGACAGGGTTCTGTAAAGAAAACTAGAAACTCTGCTAGCTAAAAAGACAAAACAAAACAATATAAAGTGTCAGTTTGTTGGGAAGAATTGAAAAAATGTAAGCAAGCGATGGAAGGAATCTTACTGAATTAACAACTGCAAAATTCGAAGCGTTCCCAGTTGAACGGTTATCTTAATGTCAAGTAATATAATATGTATCATGCGTTTCAAGCGCTACCAGTAAATAAAGTAATAGTGCTCAAGGAAAAGATACATGATCTGAAATGGGAAAAAAAGTACGTCCAAAGTAGACTTATCTATTGGAAGTAAGACCGTATACAAACTCTGAACTTCACATGAGCCGAACCCAATGCCATAAAAAAAGACCGCCTTGATATTCGGTGTTTCAATTAGGTTCGGCTCATGTGAAGTTCGACGATTGACAAGAACCTTAGGTTATTTTCGACCTTACTTTTGTTCTTTATCTTGTTATTCCTGTTGAATGTAGACTTGGGCAAAACTATGTAGTTTTTTTCTAGCATCGAGTTCCACTCAGACCGTGAAGTGATATGCTGATCGGTGTAATTGGGGAACGTGACGTCATCAGGTGACGCCATTGAAACCAGTGTAATACCCATAACTAATGAGACAAGTAAAATGTTATAAAATTATGTAGTTATTAATTATGATAACATTATTTGAATTAATCAGTGTATGATTATGTGGATATAAATGATGATGACAATGATGATGTGGATATAAATGATGATGATGATGACAATGATGATGAGGTTACAAATGATGATGATGATGATGATGACAATGATGATGTGGATATAAATGATGATGATGATGACAATGATGATGAGGATACAAATGATGATGATGATGAGGATGAAGATGATATCACATCATTTCACTAGCTGCCTTCAAGTTATGGACAGGTAAATCAATTTGTTTTTAAGAAATCATATTTCTAGATTATTTATTCAGGCATTTATATAATTATCTATTCAATTATATTTTTAACGCATCGCATGTATATATTATCACATTTTAATTGTATATATATAAATATCATTAATACATTATAATTTAGTTAGTTTAGAATTTTTTCATTTATTTATTCTTACCATTTTTGTAAAGCGCATTAGATCAGATACACCAATGCATTTTTGCGCTATAGAAGCATTAAAATTATTATTGTTATTATTATCATCGTTATTATTATTATTGTTATTAATATTATCATTATTATTATTATTGTAATTAATATTATTATTATCATTATTGTTATTATTATTATTATTGTTATTAGTATTATCATTATTATTGTTATTATTATTATTGTCACGTGACTGGTCAGTTTACCTAAGTTATCAGCAACGTATTGCTTCGTGTGACTTGCACTAGTCTCCAGTCCTCCAGCTGCTTGTAAACTAAATCCTTCCAGCGCGTAGATCAAAACGGATGTAATGTTGTCAGACTGAAGGAGAAGATGCAACAATTGATTAATGAAATATTAATCAAATGGCCCAAAGTCGATAATAAGAATGATACACATACCTCTTGTAAAAACACCCATTCTTGTTTATTTTCGTAATCGAGGAGGTTACTAGCTGAAGACAAGAAATTCTGGGAAGGAATAATTGAATCAATGAAATGTTAAGAGAAAAATTAATGGATGAGTGGGTGGGTGGGATGAAAGGAGAAGATGGAATGATGAAGGGAAGGAGGGAAATATTAGTATTTGGAGTGGATAGATAGATGCATACATGAATAGAAGACGAATGATGAAAGGCCTGACTGACTGACGGACAGTCGACGGACGCAAGGATGGATGAATGGACGGATAGTGAGTGTCAGTAAATTGATAGCTGGATGAATGAATGAATGGATGGATGGATGGATGGAAAAATGGATCCGCGGGAATCCCGCATGAAATACTAAAATTGTGGTACCTGCTAACTACTAGTTATACACATACCATACCTGTATATTGTCCACATTTGTCTCTGTATCACCCGTGTGCTTGGTATTATAATCAACGACCTCTTTGAGTATCTGAGTACAGGTTTTGATATCACCTGCTATTTTAGCCCGGCCTTTCTCACGGTGAGACTTCCGGACTAAATCGTCCAGTATGGATTGTACCTCGCTCGGTGAAGGAGTGGCTTTGTTCAGCGCTGTGTCCATCTGGAAAATCAAGATGGTGGTCAAGACTAGACACATTCTCCAATTTTTATTATACCGTGAAACAAACTCTCGGCTAACCTAAGTCAGGGCATGGCTAACTCTAAAAATTGAACCCTGGCACAACTTCTGGGCTGATCTAAGTTAGGGCATGTCTAACTAACAGATCAAACCCTGAAACAACCTTTTGGGCTGAGCTAAGTCAGGGCATGTCTAACTCACAGATCAAACCCTGAAACAACCTTTTGGGCTGAGCTAAGTCAGGGCATGTCTAACTAACAGATCAAACCCTGAAACAACCTTTTGGGCTGAGCTAAGTCAGGGCATGTCTTACTCACAGATCAAACCCTGAAACAACCTTTGAGCTGATCAAAGTCAGGGCATGTCTAACTCACAGATCGAAACCTGAAACAACCTCTGGGCTGATCTTAGTCAGGGCATGTCTAACTCACAGATAGAACCCTGAAACAACCCTAGATAAACCTATTGGATAACAGCATCGACTTATCCACTGGATAAGGATTTATCTGACAGATAGCGCTATCCAGACTTCGTACGACCGGGCCCTGGGTCTGTCAATGAGGAGAGAGCGCATGTTACACGAACATCTACTGACCCTGTGCTTTAGGTCCAATATATCTTGGGTGACACACTGTGTGTAGTCAGGATGTTCCCACTGGCCGTTCTCGCTACACCTTCTTCTTGCTGTTCCTATCGTAAATGAGATGACAACTGACTTTCTTCTCCAAAAAGAGACATATAGAAAAATAAGGACAAAAAAAAACAACAAAACAAAACAAATCAAGACAAAAGAAAACAAAAACCAACAAAAACAAATAAATAAATAAATAAGGGGTGATTCAAAGGTGTGAACGAATCCCCCTTCTCCCCGGCTCAACGTTACTTTGGCAACTTGTGCTTACCAATAGACCCATGAGGACACCGCTGTACACGAATGTTCGATGGTAATGAAGCAAACCACGTTACATTAAAGAAATCAGGAGGACAAGCTGAAAATAAGAATACAAATCATGTTTTAATTGGAAGGATTTACGTCATATACGTAGGCGCATCCTGCTAAACATACGTACCGCATGCTCCGAAAATCATCGTAAGATCGAACGAAAGATACAAAACGAGATATTTTTTTTGGCATCTAGCACACAGGGTTACCAACGGTCAAGATTAGTATCACTGCTTGACTTGTGGCTGGTAGCAATTGATGATTTGCGCTAGGGAAGTAATTTCGTCTTGTGCGGAATGTTCATCAGCTGAATAGCAAGCTTTCAATAGGATTCTTTCTGGTTGACAGCACATGGTGTCAGTGTTTGACCACCATGTGGAGCAAACAATGAGATTCAAACACTTTTATCGGCTGAGCGAAAGCCAGCAATAACAGTACTGTTCATCCTTGAACAGTATTTAACGGTACCCATCGCCAATAAATCAATAAAATCGGGTAATATTCATAATAATAAATAATATTTTAAAATATTACACATTGAATCTCCCCCCCCCCCCCCCCACCCCCTAAGTAAAGGCACGAAACAAAATAATCTAGAAAGTGTATAGGCTAAAATTATCATAGATCGAAATAAAATCTATGGTCCCTATCTTTGGACATTGTGCGTGTCAGAAATGTTGCACTGAATGACTTCTTCTCAAAATAACCCCTAAATACCTTTATCTTTCTTTTCCAGAGCCAGATACTTGGAGTCAACAGTCAAGTTCGCTATTTTTCCTGAGTTTATTGCATCTTTTAATATTTTCGTCAGTTCGTCTTCGCTATTTTTGCTGAACCGAACGAGCACTTCACATGTTAAGGAGCCAGGTCTGAAAAAGATGGAGGACAGAACATATTGGTAGATGGTCGAACCTCTTTAATCTGGGCACAACCAGAATCAAAGTATTTATAACATAAATAATTCAGATCCTATAACTAGCTACAAACTAGTGTGAGCTGCGTCGGTGTTTCTAATGAAACAGTAATAATGAAAAGGTAAATTATACACCGTGAAAAAGATGAAAAAACTTACTGACGTTTCGGACGCTAGTCCTTCGTCGGAGTAAAAGAGCTCTTTTAGGTCGATGGTCGAACCTCTTTAATCTGGACATCACCAGAACCATCATGAATATTTAATGAAAGTATGATTGTTTTTGTCTACAGTAAAAACATGCTAAAACTCTATGATGCTCTGCCAATTCACACCTCCCTTATTCTTCATTTTAGGATTTTTTGTTTTATTTTGAAAAAATTAGGAATCTTGTAGACTGAGGGATAGGACTGAACTTGGTCTAGCTGGATTTTGGATCGTATTTTTTTTTTAAATCAAATTTTCAGCAGCATACTCAGCCTCTAAAATTGATTTATGCACCTAAATTCCGAATTTTGGAAGATTTTTTATTTTTGGAAAATCAGGAACCTGCATGGATGGAATGGACTGAACGTCGGTTAACTGGATCGTACGGATCACAAAACGTTTTTTTACGCTGAATTCGCAGCTTTTATCCCTAACTTTTTATTTCAATATCATAACTACTAATATTATGCAAAATTGTTCAAAAAATCAAGTATCAAATTTAAAACATTATGACTGGAGAGCGTCGTAAAGGAATAAAAAAGGTATTCATGACCAACCTGAATGATAAGATGCCAAGTCCTTTGTACCCCAACTTATTTTGATACAGACTGGATATCTGAGGGAAAAAATCAAAACTTGTTAAGATTGTCAACTCGTTGGGGTTGCAGTGAAATGGTTTCCTATGTTCGTCAGGCACGTGACTTTTGTCAAAGCAAATTCACCTAATCATTCCTTATTTACAATATCGATACATCGTTGGCAATAAGATGGCTTTCCATGTTGGTCACGTGATTATATAAACCATACAAATTGCGCGCCTTATACTTTACTCATAGAAGTCATTGAAGTGTCATACATATATAGCTGGCAGTAAAAGGGCTTCCATAGCAATAGCAATTTCACCCATCAAAGCACTTGAAATGAAGCCAATTGAAAATCTGGAAAGTGAAGACATTTCTCCCGATGTGAAATGATTTTCCTAAAAATTCACTCTAAAATGTTTAGTAGAGAAAAAGAAGTCATATTACGTACCGCATAAGTCAATCTACTGGCCAGAGCCTGATACTTTCCCGACAGAGGGTTCTCTAGGGATTTATCGTACTTCATGTTCCATAGACGAATTATGGCCTTGACATTCACTACATCATCGTCTGAGTTAAATGGAACGAAAGTTACAATTTATTTGGGTTACCTGTGGTACCTAATAAACCTGTTTTTTAGAGGACCTGTCGAAAGCACCTATAGACACCTTGCCGCACCTCGGAAAATAGCTCAAGAGATTGAAATTTATTTGTTTTGTGCTACAAATTGAGCATTTTTGACGTCACTTGAAATGGCTTTATTGATTTATAAAAATCAGCACTGGCTCTCTGATAAAGGCAGCCCATTTCGTTTGACTTTTCAGGGATTTTTTAAAACTCTTATTTATTACAATTATTTATCAGTACTTGCCCTCCACGGTGACTCTTATGCTAACGCTGTCAATCCCTCCTCGATTCTTCGACGTACATCTCATTTCCGTGTTACTTTTCACGTGAATCGTTATGTTCGTGATGAAAGGCTCGTTAAAAACTTTAATATCCCGTTGCCCAGCAACAGCTTGTTCATTTACCAACCACTCGACGTTTGGGCGTGGCACTCCAGTTGATTGACAGCTCAGAGAAATATTCGAATTATAAGGGACATTTATGTCTATATCCTCTAGTGATGTGATGTTAGGAAATTCTGAAAAATAGATTAAATGTGTTAAAAATTATTTCACGGCTGGCTTAAAGCCTTGAGAGATTACTAGGACAAAAACTATCTATCCGATTAACATTGTATGCTGTAGGTCCAGGGGTGTTTTAAAGTTTTAATCCAGCCATTGGTTGACATTTTACTCGATTGATTTTTAAACGAAAACTCTGCTGTGATATTAGACACCTTGCATGTGACGTCAAAGCAGCTCAGTTTGGAGGACAAAACGAAAGATTTTCAATCTCATGAGAAGTAGTAACCTATTGTTTTGTTCTCCAAATAGAGCTGAATTGCGCTTTTTCATAATGACTTCACATCAAAACGAAGTATTGTTTTAACGCTAGGGATCATGGTCACTGGAGGGGGATGGAATGACAACATCATCTTAAATCACAATGAAATTTGGTTTTTGAGCTGGTGAACACAAGAAAAACTAAATATTACTCAAAATATCTCGAAAGAGAATTAAGCTTACATTTAGCTTAAATTTCTATCATCTTAGCCGATGTAAACAAACCGTGATGTCATTATGAAATAGGGCAATTCTGACGTGCTGCAAGTGGTCTATCGTACCTTTGTAGTTCAAGGCCAAGTGACCACTATAGAGATAACCTCAGTAACAAATGGATTAAGATCAAGGACATCCAGTTACAGTATCATTTGAACGGATAAAGTTATTGTAAGACTAAATAGAGTGGTACTCACTGAAAGAGCAGTCCTCTCCCGACCAATCAGTTGCACAGACACATCTTGATGATTGACAGGTGCCTTTGTTCTGACAACTGTGCTTACACAGTGAATCTGACAAACCAAGACGATAAATAGATAGAAAGATATAACTAGCTAAAAACTAGTGTGAGCTGGGTCGGTGTTTCTAATGAAACAGTGATGATGAAAAGGTAAATTATACACCGTGAAAAAGATGAAAAAACTTACTGACGTTTGGGACGCTAGTCCTTCGTCGGAGTAAGAGAGAAAGAGGTGGTAGAAAGGAGTGTGTGGTTTATTTTGTCTTATTCTATCCTATATACACTCCTTTCTTTTCACGGTGCATAATTTACCTTTTTATCTTTACAAGACGATAAATAAATGATTATTAAAGAATATACCTTTTTACATTGTTTCTCATTTTAGACCACGTACCATTCCCTTGAGCATCATTTCTTTGTTAACGGTTGCACATGACAAGACACATGAATATGGATACAACTTAATATTAATCTTAATTTAAAAGAAAAATCTCATTCTCAAGAGAATGACACATGGTCTGAAATGGGAAAACATTACGCCAGGGTTTGTACAACTAACGAAGTATCTTGATACTTACCTCTCGCACAAATAAATGGGATACCCAAATTACAATTCTCAGCACGCCATTTCATCGTATTGTTTATCAAACTAACGCAGTTTTTTCCCGACACTGGGCTCTCCATACTCCCAGGATGTGTACTTCCCAACTGCCATAGAATCTGTCCACTGAAAACCCTGCGACACGCCCCTGGACAGGCCGATCCAGAAGGATAAAGATCCACTATGTTGGGATGTGATAAGATTCTTGAGTGTGTCCTCTTCGTCTTGTGATGTAATTTTGGTCAGGTGACCTCCGTTGGATGCGCACGTGGCCTGTGCCGTCGACCAAGGGAAGAGTTGGTATTTGATTTTGTAGCAGCGTTGCTTGAGGAAGGTCCAGCCATCGGGGCACTTTTTACTTGAATCTAGGATATGATCATCCCTTTTAGAATTATCACATACACCTAATTGAAAAAACGTAGTCGGGTTCGAGAAGGTCATATCATCGAAGCTAAGACCGAAAATGACTTTGGGTACTCTGAAATATGTATTATATTTGCATATAGACATGTAAAAATGCACAGTAGAGCAAAGTCGGTTGACCTAGATTAACAACATGCCAAAGCCATGGTGCATAAAATGTGCACAGGAAGGGAAAACTGCAATACACATGAAATTACAATAATTGTTTGTCTTTCCATGGCTACGCCCCCACCACAATCATCACCACCACTATCATTATCATCACGAATATCATTATCATCAATATCATAATTATTATTATCATCAACACCACCACCGCAATCGTCTTTACCATCGTCATCAGAATCATCCTAATCACCGTCATTTTAAAAAAAATTATAAAAAAGTGGGGAGTAGAAAAGTTAAAAGTTGGATGACAAACGGACTCACCTTTGAAACATCCTTGTTCATCAGAATTGTCGCCACAATCATTTCTCCCATCACACAGCTTCGCTCCACTCACACACCTCTCGTTAGGACACCTATACTCCATCGACCCACACCAACCCATCATAAAAGAGAACCTACAAAACATCTCATCCGATCCATCTCCACAGTCGTTATACGTGTCACACACGCGATCCTTGTCGATGCAATTGCCGTTTTTGCATTGAAAGTGCAGCGTAGAATTTCCACATTTTGGACAACCTACTTGGTCGCTTCCGTCTTGGCAGTCGTTGTAGTTGTTACAGACCCAGTATGTTGGTAAGCAATGTTGGTTGTTGCAGCGGAAGTCATTCTTAGTGCATTGCTTCACTCTCACTCCCAGGTTTGCTTCACAGTACGATGACGTAAGGTTGTGAATGACGCCGTTACAGCAGCCCCAGTGCGTCGTGGTAGGTAACCATAGAAACCACCCTCCACATACGACATAGGCGCAATCTGGTGTTCCTGGAATGCACTGCTTTAGTTCTAAAGGGGAAAAGAAAGAACTATATTTAGATGCATGAGAATGTTTGTGATGATAGATACTGATGGTGATGATGGATACTGATGGTGATGTTGGATACTGATGGTGATGATGGATACTGATGGTGATGATGGATACTGATGGTGATGATGGATACTGATGGTGATGATGGATACTGACGGTGATGATAGATACTGATGGTGATGATGGATACTGATGGTGATGATGGATACTGATGGTGATGATGGATACTGATGGTGATGATGGATACTGATGGTGATGATGGATACTGATGGTGATGATAGATACTGATGGTGATGATGGATACTGATGGTGATGATGGATACTGATGGTGATGATGGATACTGATGGTGATGATGGATACTGATGGTGATGATGGATACTGACGGTGATGATGGATACTGACGGTGATGATAGATACTGATGGTGATGATGGATACTGATGGTGATGATGGATACTGATGGTGATGATGGATACTGATGGTGATGATGGATACTGATGGTGATGATGGATACTGATGGTGATGATGGATACTGATGGTGATGATGGATACTGATGGTGATGATGGATACTGATGGTGATGATGGATACTGATGGTGATGATGGATACTGACGGTGATGATGGATACTGATGGTGATGATGGATACTGATGGTGATGATGGATACTGATGGTGATGATGGATACTGATGGTGATGATGGATACTGATGGTGATGATGGATACTGACGGTGATGATGGATACTGATGGTGATGATGGATACTGACGGTGATGATGGTATAGGATGTTGAGCCCAGGGCTTATTTTCGTAGGTTTATAGTAGTACGTCGAAATTTGGTAACCAAATAAGATCTTATAGCCAGGGCAGAAGACGAGGTAATGTATTCAGTCGCAGGATAATAATATATTCCACAACAGCGTGCACATTCGCTTGCCTCTGCAAGGTGTCATTTGTCATGTGGTTTGAAATAACTTATAGTGCATTAAGAACTTAAAGAACCGATTTACATCAACATAGCTTTTAAGTGTTACGCCAAACGCACTTTAAAAACGATTTACGGGTCCAGAAAAAGAAAAGTAGTTCTATAAAAAAATGTTCTTACTTTTTCTCCAGGAAAGGAATTTTTCCCAAAGTTCTAATTGTTTCAAGTTGAAGTTAAATCACTGAGAACACTTTACGCTTTATTTTAACGTTTTTTTTGACCCGAAAATAGCTTGAAGGCTCTTAATATCCTTGGTTTACATCAATGCCACGACCAGATGGTGAACAATGCTTTTTAACCTTGGAGCATTACTAGTACTAGAATTATCACGTATATAGAACTGTAGCCCTTAAACTAGAAGCTGCTAAGTGCTACGTGGGCGACGAAAATCATTGAAATGACAATGACAGTGACTTGGGTGGTAATTGGATCAAAAGAAATGGTGATTCATTGCCAGGTGTCTAGGGTTACTTCGACAACATCACAAAGTGTTTCTTTGTAGTTGTTTCTCTTTCGTCTCTCGATATCTCGTTATTTGTATGTCTCATATTCATTTTTATGGTTCTTTGTTATTAACTGGAAAAATCGCGCGCTGGAAAATCTGTTAGAAGTGGAATTTACCAACATATTTTCCTACCATGGAAGTCTGTGTTTGTATGTCTGTCTGTCTGTCCAACTGACTGACCAACGGATTGACTGACCAACTGACCGACTGGTCGAATAAATAAAGAAAGAACGCAATGTTTTCCAATTCAAGGTGACACTTAAAAAATAGACGCGAATCGAGATTAAAGAGATATGATCTAAGTAGTATTTTTTCCATTCACACTGCGTATTTTTCTGTTGAGTATTACCTTTTTCTTTATTCCCTAACACCACAGGTATTCCAAACAGAAGAAATTCTTTCTCACCTGAAGATCTTCTGACTCGTTGATTGACGACGTTAACATTGATTGAACCTGAAAAATCTGCAAAAAGTGAACGGTGTTCAGGTCTTGCCGTCTTACAGTCACGTGACTTCTATATTCAATGGATATAATCTACGTAATATTTGCCCATTTCCGACCACGTGTCGCTCCCTTGAGAATAAGATTCTTTGCTGAGTTGTGTCCATATTCATTGGTCTTCTTATGCACAACCATTAAACAAAGAAATTATACTCTAGGGAATGACAAGTCGTCTGCAATGGGAAAACATTGGATAGGGTCTCTTGCATTAAATAAATAAATGATACTTAAGAGAATGTCACGTGGTCTGTAATGGAAAAACATTTTATTTTTTTCTATTGCATTACTCACTGCATGACGTAATCTTGAGGTAGATATGATCGATATTGACTCCTGCAAGGTTCGTGGGGCGTGAACACTTTCCTTTCACCACTTTGACGACACTTGATGCTGACATCAGCTCTTTGATTGACAGCGCGAGATGACAATCACAGTTTAGAGGATTGTTGGTTAAATCTCTGGAGGGAAAACATTGAAAACAAAAAACAAATGAGAATGTTTATCACGAAAAGTAATCTTCGAAAGACTAATTTTGTAAGCAATATGCAGGCTTTTCTTTGTATGACATTTTGTAAATCAACATGATAGAGAAATATAGAAAGGATTGGGGAATGGATGAATGAACGATTAAATGAATGAAAGGATGCTGAATGGATGAATGGAAGGAAGGAAAGGAAGGATCGAACGAACGAACGAAAGGAAGGAAGGAAGGAAGGAAGGAAGGAAGGAAGGAAGGAAGGAAGGAAGGAAGGAAGGAAGGAAGGAAGAAAGGAAGGAAGGAAGACGTGATTTTATTTGGTTGAAATAATAGTCGAGTTTTCTGTTATTGATCAGGCGATTGACTGCGCCACCGACACGGCCTGCGGCTAACAGTTATTGTAAACCTTTTTGCCACTCGCTTTAAGATCAATTATCAAAAATTACGTTTCCATTTCCTGAATGATCTTGACTCTACTCAAGTTCTCATTAAAAACCTAAGGCTAAAAATATTGTAGTTCGTTTAAAAACAATTAATCAAACTCATAAAAATTTCTTTTCAAATGTCTTTGTTTGAGACTGATAGCATTTTAGTTGGTTGCTTTCATTTTCTTCGTTTCGAATTTTGACTGAGCTACCGACACGGCCTGCGGCTAACAGTTATTGTAAACCTTTTCGCCATTCGCTTTAAGATCAATTATCAAAAATTACGTTTCCATTTCCCAAAAGATCTTGACTCTACTCAAGTTCTCATTAAAAACCTAAGGCTAAAAACATTGTAGTTCGTTTAAACACAATTAATCAAACTCAAAATTTTTTTTTCCAAATGTCTTTGTTTTGCATTTTCATTAATTTCTTTTATTTTCTTCGTTTCACATTTTGAAGTCAGTCTCATCCTTTTTCTCTTATCGGCAAAAAGTGGACTAAAAAGTCTATTGGCCATACTGATATTCAAATACATAAATAGACACATTGGAAATGGGTGTTTTCGTTAATTCAGCCTTAACTTTTATCCCAATTATTATGCGTTAAAAAAAGGAAAAACTCAAGGAAAGGATTTCAGTTCCTGGGGCTATTTTTAACACTACATTTAAGTCAAGGATTTACGTGAAATTTCTTCCGATTAATGCGTTAGAACACTAAAACACTCAAATTAATCAAGTGGTTCTTGTTTCATTGACAAGGTTAGCCCTTAATAGTCAGTGGCTAACAAAGCTATGGCTCTCATTCCATGATTAAATTTGAATTTGGACGAGAGCATTTATCTTAATGGCAATGGATTCAAATTCAATTACTCTAAGCTTCTCATTCGTTAGGAATACTCACGTTCGTAGCCATTAGAGAGTTTTAATTACGTTATTGCGAAAGTTTTTATCCCCGCGAATTATAAGTTAAAAGAATGATCAAGCTGTATTCTCACTATTCCTATAGGGTTTCGTTGAAGGCAGAACAACGACTAGCCGAACAGAAAAGAAATTAAGGTAAGATAAGGGGAATTTAAGGTAAGATTTTTACACGCATAGGTAGTGTCAGGAATGCAATAGCTTTAACTTTTCCAAAATCATTGTTGTAAATCTGATCTTCATTTATTTTTTATTCTTTTCTTTAAACGCTTGTTCGGTTCCTTACGCTCTCCGATGCCCGGACTTCAACACCAGATTCTGTACTATTTTCCCATTCCTTTCCTTCATCCCATCACATTCTTTTCCCTTGCCTTTCATTTTGTTTTTTCTTCCATTTAATCCTCTCCTCCCTCCCATTCCTTTCCTTCGCCTAAGCCAAAACTGCTAAATTCCAACTATTTCTGTGAGTTAGCCGTGCCCTGACTTAGATCAGCCCAGAGGTTGTTTCAGGGTTCAGTCATTGTGTGAGTTAGCCGTGCCCTGACTTAGATCAGCCTTGAGGTTGTTTCAGGGTTCATTCATTGTGTGAGTAAGCCATGCCCTGACTTAGATCAGCCTTGAGGTTGTTTCAGGGTTCATTCATTGTGTGAGTAAGCCATGCCCTGACTTAGATCAGCCCAGAAGTTGTTTCATGGTTCTATCTGTGAGTAAGCCATGCCCTGACTTAGATCAGCCCAGAAGTTGTTTCATGGTTCTATCTGTGAGTAAGCCATGCCCTGACTTAGATCAGCCCAGAAGTTGTTTCATGGTTCTATCTGTGAGTAAGCCATGCCCTGACTTAGATCAGCCCAGAAGTTGTTTCATGGTTCATTCATTGTGTGAGTAAGCCATGCCCTGACTTAGATCAGCCCAGAAGTTGTTTCATGGTTAAAAAAATCAGACTTACATTATTTCTGCATTCTTGAATGCTCCTATATTATGCTCTCTAAGACTCGAGATTCCATTATTTGAAAGGTCTCTGTGAAAAGCAAAATCAATAATACATTATATATATATCATATATTAATTTATTTTTGTTACACAATAAAATAGAATAAAATCAGTGCGTAATGGACTACTTCAACGATACGGCGACCATTCTGGATCGCGAGGCACTATGGCGCGTACAGAAGGAAAATGAAGTTTTGTTGCATTAAGCCGTCGATTGATATGAGAGAATTTTTTTGGTAATCAATCAGTGAGCGCCAAAAACTATTTTCTTGAAGAAAGGCTGTTGTACAAGGCTAAAATCCTGTTATTCAGACAGAATAACTTGTTTGGAAGAGGAGATGACCGATGAAAGTAAAATCAAAGTGTTAACCCAAAGCAAAAAATTTAATTCGAGAATGAGGTTTAGGCCTTCATTTGCATATTTTCCATATATTCTCTATAAAAAAGCCTGACAAAGCAATATTCTAACACACATGCAACAAAACATCTTCGTACAATTGAAAGTACTACTGAAAATACAAAATATTGAATATATTACTCTCAAATTTTCAGTAGTTACTGACTTGGATTTGCTTGTAGCTAGAAATTTTATCTATGCTAAAGGGAAAAGCGTAAACAAAGATCGGCCTATAGATCACTTAGATAGCCCGAAATATTAATTACAAATGAATTTAGTGTGCATAAGTTTTCGTATGAGTGACAACGATACGGCAAATTCGTAGCTGTTTTCTAGCCGTACCGTGTCTTTCCGTAGCCGTAACTTACGTCGTCATAAGATGGATAAATACCGCTAATTACTGCGTAAGTCAGTACCGTATGTCCAGGTGATGTTTCACGCTCGAAAACCGCTCTCAAGATTTTTTATCTTGAAAAAAAAAAACAGTAGAAATATTCATATTTTGATTTCCACTGCAGTTTGAAACATTGGACTGCGCCAAAAAAAAAACAAGAAAACAACAACCAACAACAATTGAACAGCAAAACAAAACTGTAAAAAATCGCTCTCTTGGGATCCCGCACTTTTCACGCGCTTGCGACAATTTACGCGCCAAAACTCCAAGCACACAAAATATGCAAGCAAAAGAAAAATTATAGCGATGTTAAAAATTTAACCACAAATTAAAAGAGGTCATAGTTGATGCAAAGAGAATAGAACATATCTGTTAGAATGCACTTGACTTCTGAATTACGAGAACAAGATAAGACCAGATCCAAGGCGTGGAATTTTAATTTTTACTTAATTAATACATGACTGATATAACACTTGTTCACCACAAGTCAGGTCATAGCCACAATATTATAGAACTGTATTATCCAACTTTGATACATAGAGAATAGAACATATCTGTCAGCATGCACCAAGAATATAATAATGTAAGATCACCAAAACTAAAATAAGGCGTGTAATTTTGATTAATACTTGGAAAAGAAACGGAAAGGCAAGGCCGCTAAAAACAGGATTATCTTGAAGTGCCGTACTCTGACATCATACACTCAACATCGAACATCGCTCTATACATTTCTTTGTATATAAATCCTTAATTTATTTTATTCCTATGAAGCCCAAAGGATGGCTAGTGTGCTAATTTCACATTACTTGTGACTATAATTTATATTTTGGGGTGCTTGGGTATTTCTTTCTCCCTTTACTACTGATATTTTGATCATAAACTACAAAGAAATGTATGGAGCGATGTTCGATGTTTCGTGTATGAAGTCACAGACTCCAAAAAATAATCGTAAAAATATCATATTTTCGTCCTGAATATTGAGAAAACACTTCATACAGTGATTATTGGACCTTTAGATAGTATTCTAAGGAAGTTTCAGCTGATTCCAAGTTTTTGAGCGATTTTCGTCAGAGTAGCACTTTAACCTTTCATGTTATCATTATCGTATATGACGCTTTACTTTCAGACGTGTTTTCCAACTCGAAGGTCAATGTGCCATCTATTTCCGTCTTTTCGTAGACGCGGATGGCAGAAAGAGGAGAGGCCATCTTGGTTTGAAAAAAAATTTTTAAAACCAAAATTGAGCGCTAGTCATGTCTACTGGTATATCCTCAAGTTGTGCCTAATAAAACTTTTTTTTACTGCTATGTGTTTGCATTTGTGGGTGTTTTTACTGCGATAAAGTACCACAGAGTATCTCGAAATCACATCCTTCAAAGCAACGCGAGCGTTTCGGTGACGAACAATATTTTTCCGGGAGAGGAAGCCACGTCAATTCTTGTCAAGTCTTGCCGCCATGTTTCCTAAACCATTCCATGTTTACAAACTTTCCCGACAACTGAACTGGAGCATTCGAAAATAATATTTTAAGTAGGAAATAGATAACATCCAGTATTGTTATTATTCGCCTTGTCTTCAATAGCTTTTTATTTTTATTTTACAAACATATCTAATGAAGACTTGCCGACCAGGCCAAGCTAAGAAAGCTAAATATCAAACCTTGGCGAATTTGTTTTACTCCAAAAAAATATCCAGCAGTGAAAGTTCCGCACAGCTTGATGAAGCATTGATTAATGGAGTAATAAGTTATTACTAGTCACAGATAAGAGAGAACTCCGACGGCAAGGAAAAATAACAGTCGTTAAGAGTTCCGGTTAGTGATCAAGTACAGCAAAATTCAAAAAAAAAAAAAAAAAAAAGCAAAACAAAAAGAAAAAATAAATTCAAAGGATCTGACACGATGATGAATATTTAAGAAATACGTTTGATCCTTTAAAAGAGAAGCTCGAGGAGAAAAGGAGGAAAGTGCGATGACACCTGTTCCTAATGCTCTGAACCAGATTTGATTTGGTCAAAAGCTCCTCAAACAAACGAAGTATCAATAAATATTTATTAAAATATAGGATATGAATGGAGGAAATGATGGGTGGATTTGATTAATTATTATTGACATAAGGCCATGAATCGAACAATGCTCTCTTGAATCCTATCATATAGTTAGTTCAACATACCTAATTTTGTAACTTGAGCTGCTTTTAAACCGTACAAATGACTTTGTTTTGTAAGACTTAGCAGGTCGGGAATTTCCGATTTCCGATACACGATATTTCGCTCACAATAGCCAATCTCACTTTTACAGTAATATCATTAAACTTCAGAAATAAAGCCATTCAAAAATCCATTATCTTTGTCGGAGTTTCTTGAAAGCATTAATCCTCAAAAAACTATTCCCAAATGAATATCAAAGTGCAGAAAAAACTAATTTTTTAACGTTTTAGTGAAGTATGCCTGGGGTTTACTAAGACATGTTTTTGACCCGGGGGGGAGGGGGGGGGATCTCTTGAAAAAGTGGGTAGGGAGGCTCGACGGGTGGTTTCGAAAATGACACCTAAAAGGTACGTATAAATTAACTGAGATGCTGATTCAGATCTAAAAGGTACGACCACATTTAAAATGACAGTGTTTCCAACTATTATACTGATTCTTGTGTGACGTTTGATATTTTTCAAAACGAACAAATCTGACCCTAAAAGGTACGGAGTCAGCCGGGAGTCAGATGGAGACCCTAAAAGGTACGCGAGGTCTCATTTTCGAGCCTAAAAGGTTCGTCGAGCTCCCCTGGCCGCTTATCAAGAGAGTGCCGCCCACCCCTCGGGATTTTGAGCTTATTTTTTCAAAATACAATTACTACAAAGACGTTCTTAGCGACTAATCTCCAATTTTAATAAATTTGTACTAACGTGGTTCTTTAATGAATGAAGAAAAATTTAGCTTCAAAGTTCAAATATGATTAATACAAGTAGTTGACAAGCGCGCACGTTCCTTTTGGCATTCCTAAAAACGTAAAAGCGTTTAAATAAATATCATTGAAAAATGAATTATGAGAATTAATACTTATGCACAAAGATTAAAAACACCTTGTTTATGCCACATTTAGCTGGCTAGACGGGTAATAAATTTGATATAGGTAAAGGTGGTGTTGGGGTAGTACGATTGCACGTTTCGCGAGCTAACGTCACCCTCAGCAAGATGCATGGTCACAAAAATATCACAAAATTTGCGATAGAAATACTGTTATTGTAAATGTTATAAGGCTAAAAGCTTATCATTTTAAAACATGGATAAATGCTAGGCAGATTATTACAAGAGCAATGATTCTGATAGTTGAAAATGCAACTGTGTTGTGGCACTGTGAACGTGAATCCTTTCTTGACCCTGTTTCAGATATGATGTTTAAAGATAAATCATTTAACTTCCACTCTAGATTAACACGTTTAAACAATTTAAAAGTAACTTAATTTATCATAAAGGACGGATCGCTCGAGCCTAGGATTGCAGCTCACTTCGCAGGCTGAGATAAATGGGTCAATTTTGTGCATCATTAGTACTTACAAGTATTTAGCTTCATCAGGAATAATCTTCGGTGCTCCACTAGACGAACAGTTAACCACTGCGACACCAAGAAGATCGTAACATCTACACACGTTACAAACTTCCAAATTGTTACTAGTTGAAGGCAAAAAATTGCAAGAAAATCCATAAAAAACGAGAAACATTGAGACAGCATTAGACTTGAATAAAGCCATGATAGTTTGGTGAAATTACTAATGCTAGACCTTTCCCGCAATAAGTCACTCATTGACGTCTTCTGCCAACAAACCCCCGCCAAAATAAAGCCGCAACCATTGGTTTTCGTCTCGACGATCCTCAACACTTTCACGACGTTAAGAAACCTTTAAAAACTGCGTCTATAGACTTTTCGCCCTGTTTTTAAGCTTAGATTTGTGTAATAGTTGAAAGTACTATGATTTTGTTTCATAGATGGTAATTTAGAATTTTTATTAGCTTGGAGTTAATGTAAACATGTTAAGCTTAATTAATATCGTCAAGTATTGTAATGGAGATTTAATTTTTAATTTATTTTATACAAAAAGTTTTTTTCCCCGCAAACCGCGTTGGTTCTTTGGGAGGTAATACACTTTTTTGAAATAGAACAATAAATAAAAGCTAACCAAAATATTCTACGATGCTAATAAATTTGATGAATATTTCATGTCAAGAGCGACGTAGGAATTGAGGTTTAAATGAGCTCACTCGAAGTTAAATTAATTTATCTCCCGCATTTCATGCGTTTTTCCATTAATGAAATGCTGAGCGGGAAGCAGTGTTTTGAAATCGTCATCACTTGAGAAACCGCTGAAATAATGAAATTCAACGCTTCTTGAAATTCATTTAGAGAGAAAAATGGGGGTGATATTGTTATACCATGAAATTGAATTAATTGCCCTATTTCACTATGATGTCACATCAAAACAATCAATTGTTTAAACACAAAGGATCATGGTCGTCGGACGGGGCTAAATCAACGCAAATTCACCGGAAAATGTTCTAAAGCCCGTATCAATCCACGAAGAGAAGTAGAATAGCCAGCAAACGCTCAGAATATTTTTTAGTACATATTAACACATATTATATCTGAAAACCAGGCCATTTTAGATTAAACTGTTTCGCTAAGAGCACATTCTGTGGAATTTTCTATTAGATTAGGCACTATAGATCATTTGCATTATGGCGTCATTTTACTACCACTACCAAAATGCTTCGCGAATTTTCTTTCTTATTCAAATTTGTAGTTCCTCATGGGAATAGTGAGACAATTGGTGTTAATTAACAGAACAAAGACAGTGTGCAATGGAGTCCGGTAGTGGTAGTAAATGACTAGTAAATGACGCCATAATGCAAATGGCCTATTCTATCCCCCATAAGCAAGCAGTGACGTCATAATGAACTAGACATGTATGATAAACTTGCTTGGGAGATATATCTCCCCTAGTGTGGAAAAGAAGAAGAGAAGAGAAGAGAAAAAAACAAGGAAAGATAAAGAGAGATGTCAATGTTGCTTGCAATTTGCCGCCAACTCCACAGGTAGTCAAACTAAATAGGAAAAATGAAAAGTGAGTTTTAATTGAATTTGGATGTTTATCGATTAACACCACGGGTATTTTTTTCCAGGAGGGCTTTTCGCTTTTTGTTCCAGTTTTTGCCGATCAAGCCTCCAGGCAATCGGTTCATAAACGAACATTGTTTTTTCAACATGGGAAGTTTGTCTTAATTAAAAACGTCGCTGATATAACCAATCAGATTTTCTAGTGCCCAGGCTCAAACGACTATAAAACAATCTAAAGATTGTCTAATAAAAGATTGCTAATAAAAAATACTGACCACGTGACATTCCCCTGAGAATTGTTCTTTTTTGATGAACACACGACAACAGAGTCTAGTTATGCAATCAAATTTCCTGCAGGGGAAACAGACCCTGGCCAAGACCCTGGTTCAATTCAAATCAACACCTTGGTGACGTCAGTCTCATCAATTAGCCACAATAATGGACGTAGGAGCCCCCTAGATATTTCTTCGAAATTGCAAAATAAACAGACAGTAAAAAGCAATATTTTATCAACCCCGCGCGTATTCGCATGATCGTTGGTGTGGAGGGTATTTACTATTTTAGGACGTTACTTAAACAGGGTATGGGGAATATGAATCTAACTAATAAAAGTAATACTTGCTGATTATCACTCTCCTTCTGATCGAATATTTTTAGTATGATTACGAACCACTGCCGTGGAATATTTGGCAAATTTTTCATTATCAATAAGCTAGATGGCAAGCGCCATGACACTTTTTAAGGGTAATACCGCTAATCGCTCGTCCCAGTCTCCATTTCCCATAGACTCGGTACTGTAACGGTACAATGACCTAAAGGGCTTATGGGTCATTGTACCGTTGCATTCTCTAAGCGTGGAGACGGAACGGACGAGCGAGAGACTGTGGAAGAGTCTACATTCCCCATTGCCTGTTTTAGTAACGTTCACTATTTTAGGTGACGTCAAGTATAAAATACTTATCTAGTTTAGAAAATAATATCGAACTGTATCAGTCCAACAGCATGAATATTGTTTGATAGGACGAACTGTAGAAATTCATCACTAACATCTAGATAAAGCTCTGGTCTATTAATGTAGAACGTTTGGAGTAAAAAATTGGAGCCGTTTAGGAGAAAACGGCGAAAATGTGATTTTTAGTAAAACTATTAGCAAAATAATATTCATTTTTAAGATTTGATGCGGATTTTTCGTAAGGCTCATCCGCAATACTTGGAAATAGGTATGTGAAAACTCCAAGGCAATCCGTTCAATGGTAATGTTTCTACAGCGCGATGTTTTATATGCTTCAAATTTTGGATCGAGTTTTCAAGCGGCGTCATAACTTTTTTTCTGCCCAAGAGTTTCCAACTTTATGCGCCGAGAAAACTACTTATTTCATATGTGTATTACAAGCTTTCTTTAATAGAAATTAAGTTTTTGAATGACTTTTTTTGCTTTGAGAAAATACAAGTCGAATGAATCGAGTTTATTATTGATTAAACTCGAACCTCTCAACATCGGACTATGAACATTCGAGTATGTTTTTCCAAAGCCAGGTTTAATAAGCGATTGACACTAATAATTTATCACTACCTTTTAATTAATTATAAAAATATATATACACATCGAATTGCCTCAAGACAAATCGGTGTCTAGTTGATTTTATAGCAAAATTTTAGATGAAAAATTAATGATTTTGAAGTTTTTAAAATAAGGAAATGAAAGCCGATTGTACACATAATTTACTGTTATTTATAATATCTCTCTATTTATAGATGTATGGATGGATGGATGGATGGATGGATGGATGGATGGATGGATGGATGGATGGATGGATGGATGGATGGATGGATGGATGGGTGGGTGGGTGGATGGATGGATGGATGGATGGATGGATGGATGGATGGATGGATGGATGGATGGATGGATGGATGGATGGATGGATGGATGGATGGATGGATGGATGGATGGATGGATGGATGGATGGATGGATGGATAGCAATGTTGCAGGTCTAGGAACGTGCGAATAACCATGATTCATTGCAAGACACCATAAAGTCCTTCTTATTTTAACGCAAAACAAAAAAAAAAACAGGAAAGACCCACTCAAAACGAAACTCCATAATTCATTTTTCTACTCTCTCGAGGCATTCATTTCTTTATATAGAAATTTCGTTATTCTCCAACGTTACAAGGATCCACTTCAAATTTGGTAAATTACTTAAAATGCATAAAAATTTATCAACTTCAACAGGAGAGTGTTTCAACCGTCACCTTGCTATGTTGTTTTTTTTAGACCAAAAAACCTTAGAGATTTATGGAATTGCCGTTAGAACGGCATTGTCGAGATGAAAATTCGCGACAGTGGTTTATTCCCAGTTCATTTAATGCTTCCTCGCCGAATTTTAGTATCACAGTTATGTAACATAGATGAGACTACAAATGAAGTTAATTTGTGAAAAGCAATCTCTCTGAACTGAACGCAAGCCGTCAAGACACAAACAGGTAAGGTTTTCAAGAACAGAAAGAGTAACGATTATAATGAAAACGTTTTAGTTTATTCTTATGAAGATGTTTGAACTTTGGGCTAACTCATTAAACCTTGAAACAACTTCAGGGCTGATATAAGTCAAGTCAAAGATAACTCACAGATAGAACCCTGAAACAACTTTTGGTCTGATCTAAGTCAGGGCACGGATAACTCACAGATCTAACCCTGAAACAACCTCTGGACTGATCTAAGTCAGGGCACGGATAACTCACAGATTCGAACCCTGAAACAACCTCTGGTCTTATCTAAGTCAGGGCATATTTATTATGGACAAAGTCGCAAAAAAATCGCTGCAAAAATCGCTAGTGTAAACGGGGCTTTAACAGTTTACAATCATTTACGAGGAAAAGAGGAAAACGAAACGCAAAATTAAGCGAAGTAGCATTAAAAAGAAAGGCTTTGAAAGGAAGTCAAACGAAAGGAAAGGAAGCAGATAGAGGAGATAATGTATGATAAAAGGAAAGGAAAGCAGCCAGAAGGTGGAACATTACCGTGAAGATACTGGAAACGTGAGCCCTTCGAGATTTTTGTCTGTAAATCATCCCTTGAGCCAATCGATTGGAAATAAGATATATTTTGATCACTTGGTGTATTTGAACTCAATATATACTTCAATCACTTTAAGGGGTATGAAACAGTAGGAAGTTTAAAGAGATAATAACCTGAAAAACGTCGAGTGTTCATGCGTCGAAAAACAGAGAAGAATAGAATAGCAGACGTGCTAACAACGAGGGGCCACTTGATGCCAAATAAGCACGTGTCTACATAATAAAACCTTTTGCTCCAAATCAATCAAAACTAGATCAATGTTTACTTAATTATAGAGGAAACAGCTTTAATAACTCAGTTATTTTTAATTGTGACAATAAGAAAGATTGTTCCTTCTTTTCTACTGATGATTCCTTGGTTGAAGTGCTACTCTGACGAAAATCGCTCAAACTTGGATTCAGCTGAAACTTCCTTAGAATACTCTTTAAAGGTCCAATAATCACTGTATGAAGTGTTTTCTCGATATTCAGGACGAAAATATGATATTTTCACGATTACTTTTTGGAGTCTGTGACGTCCACTCCACATCAAACATCGCTCCATACATTTCTTTGTAGTTTATGATCAAAATATCAGTAGTAAAGGGAGAAAGAAATACCCAAGCACCCCTAAATATAAATTATAGTCACAAGTAATGCGAAATAAGCACACTAGCCATCCTTTGGGCTTCATAGGAATAAAATAAATTAATGATTTATATAGGAGAGAAACGAGAGAGGAGAAGGAGTGAGAGAGAGGGAGAGAAAGCGCTTCTTCTCTCTCCCTCTCCTCCCCTTCCTTACTTCGTCTATTTTCCCTCGCCACAGGAAGCCCGAGGAGCAAAAAGGGCCAAGGAGATGCCTGCGGAAGAGGGTAGTCCGAGCTCGGTTTAGTTTGAAGATAGGGAGGCAGGTCGCACCGACGTCTTTGGATACTGAATGGACGAACAAAGCGAAATAGCAGTGGTTCACCATTCAATTGCTTACTTTTAATTTTTTCTTTTTCAGAACTTTTCACGAAAAAACCTGACCAAGAATACAATACATCGTGCAACACCAAGAAACCTGACCAAGAATACCATACATCCTGTAAAACCAGGAAATCTGACCAAGAATACAATACGTCCTGCAACACCAAGAAGCCTGACCAAGAATACCATACATCCTGTAAAACCAGGAAACCTGACCAAGAATACAATACGTCCTGCAACACCAAGAAACCTGACCCAGAATACAATACGTCCTGCAACACCAAGAAACCTGACCAAGAATACAATACATCGTGCAACACCAAGAAACCTGACCAAGAATGCCATACATCCTGCAACACCAACAAGCCTGACCAAGGATACAATACATCCTGCAACACCAAGAAGCCTGACCAAGAATACCATACATCCTGCAACACCAAGAAGCCTGACCCAGAATACAATACGTCCTGCAACACCAAGAAACCTGACCAAGAATACCATACATCCTGTAAAACCAGGAAACCTGACCAAGAATACCATACATCCTGCAACACCAAGAAGCCTGACAAAGAATACAATACGTCCTACAACACCAAGAAGCCTGACCAAGAATACCATACATCCTGTAAAACCAGGAAACCTGACCAAGAATACCATACGTCCTGCAACACCAAGAAGCCTGACCAAGAATACCATACATCCTGTAAAACCAGGAAACCTGACCAAGAATACCATACGTCCTACAACACCAAGAAGCCTGACCAAGAATACCATACATCCTGTAAAACCAGGAAACCTGACCAAGAATACAATACGTCCTACAACACATCTTATAACACAAACTGTACAATCCCTAACAATATAAACGAACCTAACAAAGAATAAAGATTTTTTTGAAGAACCTAAAATGATAAACGTCAGCTGCAACAGTTCAGCAGCAATCTCCAATTCGACTAACACAAGTCCAAAACTTCCCCCCGAATACCTATCAGTCATCAAGAAAGTGTGTTACTTTATCATCGCTATTTTAGCTTTATTTGGAAACACGTTGGTTTCCTTGTTTTTCTGCCAGAAAAGAAAAACTCTGCTTAAAAAGTCTTACTACATAATTCTCCTGGCCTTGGCCATCACAGACATAGTGACCGCTTTTTTCTTATTCATCACGCCAGCTTTCTTATTCATCGATTCGTTTCCAGAACCAACCAATAGAACGGCGCTGTGGATTTACTGCAAGGTCCTCTGGGGGCGGTTGCTGCTATTTATTTTTGGTGTTGCATCGGTGTATCTTATTCTACTGTTGACAATCGATCGGTGGTACGCGGTGATGAAGCCAACCAAGTACAAGACGTATATTACGAAGACTAAAGTCATCCGAGGGATCGTTCTTTCCTACTTTCTAGGCGCACTATTTATCATACCCAGCCATCCCAATATCAAAATAATCCCTGAAAATCCTTCAGGAAAAAGATGCAGCTTTGACAGGACACCTCATCTGCAAGTTACAGTCACGATAAACTTTTTTACTAAGGCGTTGTTCCCCTGCATAGCGATAGCTGTCATGTACAGCAATATCTTATACAAGATGAAAAGCACCTCGTTATTTCAACAGCACATGAAAGAACCAAGAAAACACATCACGAAGATTGCTTTTGGGGCGTCCTTGACAATCCTGATTTGCTGGCTACCAAACCAGATAAACCTGTTACTCTACGCGTACGGAATGTCGTCAGTCCAGTCGTCCTTTCATGACTTCACAGTGGGACTGGTGTTTATGACGTCATGCATCAACCCAATCCTCTACGGCCTGACTAGCAAGAAGTTTCGCAAAGGATACTGGGAAACCTTGAAGAGCTTTAAAAGAATGTTTCAGCCGTGCTTCAAATTAAATAATTCGCTTAGAACCCAGATCGAGCCGGCAATCGGTAGTGATGTGGTGCGCGAGCCTGGGGAGAGGCATCGTGCAGTGGAATGTTCGCTGACCCGAGTCTGCAAGATTCAATCTGACGAACTAAATGCTAAAACTTAGACTTTCGGATGAAAGATGAATCCAAAGATTGTAAAATAGAATTGAGTTATGCAGCCATAAGGCCATACAACAAAAACTCAAGAAAATTTGACTTTTATCTGTGTGGCTTCATTTATCATGACGTCATTGTCCAAATATGGTATCAACCCCTTAACCTGTTACCATACATCTGGTCATGCAGTTGTCTACCCAAAGAAATTGGGGTTTCAAAGTAGCTTACGAACAAGTGGTCTTTGTCGATGAGAAAGGACCACCAGATCACTATATAAATACGTACTATATGTTCTTGCACAAAATACCTAGCTTTGTTTTCCATACTTCGGCATCATTGTTTTGTTTGAGCCAAAAACATAATACTGTAATAATGAAAAAAGCTGTAACAGATCACATGACATTCCCTTGAGAATTGTTCTTTCGGTCGAATTTGTTAAAACATTTACACATGAAAGAATCAAATCCCAACGGAGTGGCATCACATAGTCTGAAATGTGCAATACAAAAAACGAAGCTAAAAGGTCTATTTGAAGAATCAAATGCAAAACGGTTGTAGTTTTGCAAAACAAAAACAGCTTCTAGCTTCTAGTTAGGGGGTTCGTACTCGTCCTAGTTTAGAAAATTCAATAAATTCAAGATAATCTGCTAGATTTAGGACTTTAATGGTATCTGTAAAGTCCCTTCACGTCGGAAAGCAGCTAAATTTGAAGGACATAACTATAGGTTTCAAATTCTCATAAGATTGAAATCCTTTTGTGTCGTTTAAATTGAGCTGCTGTGACGTCCATGCAAGAGGTCTGATATATAAACAAATCTTACCTGAAAACATTTAGCCTGCATGTAGTCTTCAAAAACCGCAGTAAATGCAAAACTGGTGCTGGTGTATATTTTGGGAGTGCTGATCCTCGTGGAGGGAGGAGAACCTTTGATGAAATAAATAAATGGATTTAAAATGTCATGGAAAACACTCATCTCATAATGGCTGACAAGTGCACGAAAACGAGGTCACCCAGTCAATATTTCACGATAAAAGATATAAAATGACTTTAAAGAAGAAAAGTATTTAAAAAATGACCTTTGTTTTTATCTGAATTAGCGCTAACAGCCTTTATTTTGAATGAGCAGCTTGGCTCAACCTTGCAAGATGACTGTGTAACCTCGTTTCCGTGCGTTCATCAGCCATTATGAGAAGGGTGTATGTCGTAGGGCAAAAAAAATTAAAAATTAAAAATGATAATGATACTAATACTACTTATGATAATGAAAAAAAGCAAAAAATATTAATATATGTATGTTAGAGTGAAGGCATTTAACTCGTAAAATAAAAATTATTATTCAGCGTGTAATAGTCAAATAGACACAAAAGAAAACAATAGAATTAGGGTCTACTAATGTGTGTTAGTCTAATATCTATTGCACGGGTTTAGTGACTTCACTCTAGTCAAATAGACACAAAAGAAAACAATAGAATTAGGGTCTATTAATGTGTGTTAGTCTAATATCTATTGCACGGGTTTAGTGACTTCACTCTAGTCAAATAGACACAAAAGAAGACAATGGAATTAGGGTCTATTAATGTGTATTAGTCTAATATATATTGCACGGGTTTAGTGACTTCACTCTAGTCAAATAGACACAAAAGAAGACAATGGAATTAGGGTCTATTAATGTGTATTAGTCTAATATATATTGCACGGGTTTAGTGACTTCACTCTAGTCAAATAGACACAAAAGAAAACAATAGAATTAGGGTCTACTAATGTGTGTTAGTCTAATATCTATTGCACGGGTTTAATAACTTCACTC
Source organism: Actinia equina (assembly GCA_011057435.1). NCBI lineage: Eukaryota > Metazoa > Cnidaria > Anthozoa > Actiniaria > Actiniidae > Actinia > Actinia equina. The sequence continues at coordinate 237,649 of WHPX01001324.1, read as the reverse complement.
TATTGTGAATAAATAACACACACACTAAAAAATATAAGAGGAGGGAGGAGGTAAGTAAAAAAACGTATATAAGAAATATAATGAAAAGTGACAAAAAATTTAAAAAATTTAAAAATCCATTGGAAAATGAAATCTATTGTCATGTAAATACACATTCCATTCTTCCTGCCTCCAACATGGCTGTTGTAAAAAAAATTAATTTTTAAGATCATTTTGAGACGGTTTTAAAACACAACGTTTAAGCATTGGTATTGGCCATTGTTGAGGAACAGACTGGTTCGGGTTTGAATTACATTGCATTGTGGGACTGTTTAAGAGGATCAAAGAAAAGCCATCTTGGATCTATGTCCGCTAAAATATTCCCACAATGCACTGTAATTTCAACCCGAACCAGTCTGTTCCTCAACCCCAGAATGGCAAAGCAAACGACTTGGTCGAGAAAGTATTAAAATGGAATGTGGGAATGTCTTAGGGGATGAAAGAAATGCCATCTTGGGTGTATTTCCGCTTAATTACCGCAATGCACTGTAATTCCAACCCAACCCAATCTTTTCCTTAACCTCAAAATGTCTAATTATCTATACCACGATCTTTTGGGTTAGTTTTTACCACAGATCATTAACATGACTAATCAGGCATCTACAGCTGACAATGTGGCACTATCAGTTTCGCCACTCATGTTGAACAAAAGCTTAATATCATGAAATGTGTCATTAGCATTTCGTGGTTGTTTCGGTTTATACTGAACGACAAACTACTAAGAAATCGGGAACAGAACAGTCTATTGACCGAAATCACGTTTTTCACAAAAAAAACCCAAACAAGCCCTTTGAATACTCGTCGATTTACGACTAAATTGTACTCAAGGTAGCTCACAAACTGTAAGTATTAACTTAAAATAAGGTATAAAAGAATCATCTTTGTGATGAATTGTTGCTGGAGATTATGATAGTCTAGCCTCGAATTTTTGTCGTTAGTTTTATTCTGCTAAATTATACTTAAGGTAGCTCATTAGACGTAAGTATAAACTTGAAGGCGGTGTAAAAATTTATAATATCTTTGTGATGAATTGTTGCTGAAGATTATAATAGTCTAGCCTTCATTTTTGTCTTTGTTAGTAGTTTTACTCTGCTAAAATATACTCAAGGTAGCTCAACAAACGTAAATAAAGTAAGCTATAACACTGAAATAATATTTGTGATTGACGGTTGCTGAAAAGTTTATTATAATCTAGAGAGGCCACGCTCATCGAAATACTTAACGGCTTTACGAATTTCGGCTTTGGGCTCAAAATCACGAAATATTTCTTTAAGGTCAAACTTATTTAAACAGATTACAGAAAGTAAAAGTCCATGGTCACCATTTTACTCAGAATTGATACCTTAATTACCATATGTCACAGTTGCGTCACTTAACAAAACACACCGCAAAGAAGACAGGAAAATAGGAGGAATTGTTCTTAGGAAACGCTTTAATACTTTTATGAAGTCTACATCACTTGATGATAGTATTAACATGAAAGGAAGTCTGAACTGTCGTGTTAATTTTCAAATTTCTGTCGTTTGTTGTTGCATAAAACTTCAACTGACAAATGAGGAAACGTTCCTCAAGCCAACCCCACAATGCCTTTCTACAATTCCAGAAAGGCTAATTGAAAGTGTGAAAACTGAATTCACTTTTAGTAATTATGTTTCTCTCAATTAAACAAAAGATAATTGAACATCTGTGAATCCATTCTGGACTTCTTAATTAGATATCAGTCAAAACTTCATCGACGAACGACTTTGTTCAATTTGCTCATTTTTCTCGTGAAAATCTCCAGCTTTTCCCACAGGTAGCCCAAGCTTGGTTTCTGTGGTATTCTGTTATAAGGAAATGTATAGGGATTCTTCAACAATTGCAGTAAAATCATTGAAACGTGAAATAAAGCTGCGAAATTTTACGTAATAATAGAGAAATAGCACGTCTTTCGCTCTGTGGTTATTTTTTGAATTTAACCCATTTTAGGATTATTTCCCCACTAGTTTTTTGAAGAATCCCCATATATTTCTTTATAACATGACACCACAGAAACCAAACTTGGGCTACCTGTGCTTTTCCTTGATGCTAGGGTTGGATTATATTTCAATTACTGTTTTTAAGGATTTTTGAAAACTTATCAGATAAATATCTTATAATTTTTTCCTCTTTGAGATCAAATTTGTAAAAAAAGAGAGGAGAAAATATTAACAAAAAATGTTATACAACAGAATTACCAATTTTAACTTTTTTTAAATTAATATAATTTTAAAAAATAGAAATAATTTTGATTAGGTTTATCACCAATCAAATGGCGAGATTTTACTCTTTACCCTGAGGGCATAGCACACTGAGTGGGGTACTTGATTTGTGCTTTAGTTCGAGGTTTTTAAAATAATATAATGGGAGAGTGGCAGTCATTAAGAGTGACAAATACTTGCTTTAGAACCATTGAACAAGCTTCGAAACAGATTCACTTTGTTTTGGTAAACTGAAGGTTGTATGCCTTCGTTTTGCATACGAACTTGTCCATGGATGGATTGATGGGCGGACGGACGGACGGACGGATGGGCGGATGTCAATAGACCTCTTTACCTTTGGTGTAATATTTTCCTTGTTCAAAGATATAATTTCTTTGTTTAATGATTGCGCACGAGCAGACACAAGAATATGGAAACAACTCAAATAAAGAATTATATTTTCAAGATTACGACAAATAGTCTGAAATGGGAAAATATCGGCGCTAATAAAGATGTCTATTGGATGGACGGATGGACAGAGATATGGACGAATAGGATTGAATGCATGCATGGATACATAGATTGCAGGATGCATGGATGTGTGCATGAATAAATGACTTGGTAGAATATTCTAACCATAAACCTAACGACATTAATCTGTTAATGTCTATAATCACTGAAATATGAGTCATTTTTACGACTTCAAAATAAAATGTGGAAAACTAAACAACCGACACGTTGGCTTTGGTAATTACGCAAACGTATTAGCCATTGTTTCTAATTCTTCTTCTAGAAATTCGATTTCTATCGCCTTCGGGTGAACCAAGGTTCTTTTCCTGTAATATTTCTTTAAAATATTTTCGCGTAAAGAAACACTTTTTTTTTTTTGATTTTTTTTTTCTTTCTTCGTTTCTTTTCTAATTTACTTTGTTTCTTATTTTCTCTTTCTTTCTTTCTACATTTGTAATAAAAAAAGATAAATGATACACCATGAAAAGATGAAACACATTCTGTTTTGTTTGTTTGTTTATTTTTCTTTCTTTCTTTTCCTATCTCTTTTCCTCTCTCTATCTTTCCTTCTTTCCTTTTTCTTTCTCTCTTCTCCCTCTCTCTTTTACCGTCTTTGAAATGAAGTGAAGTGAAGTGAAGTGGCGAAGTGATGTCTTTATTTCGAGAGGGTAACACCTCAAAGTTAAACACTTACATACTTGTTGCCCTTTCTTCTCTCTCTCTCTCTCTCTCTCTCTCTCTTTTCAGTCTCCTTCCCCCCCCAGAAAACATGTCGGTAAAAACGTTCGCAACATGACGTGTGTATTTTCTAGATTCATATTTACGTGACCCTTGCTGTGATATCCGCTATAACTTACGCTCGCGCACGTCACTTCACTAAATAATAAATCAATAGGTGTTACTATATAATCGTTGTACAGATAACTTTGTAACTTTGTCATCATTGATTGGGATCAGTATACTCTCTCACTTGCTTCAAGCAGAACAACAGTCAGGTACGCTGTTTTTTTCCCATACATTTTATCTTGGGAGATTATTTTGTATCTATATGAGAATGTCAAAACGGGAGGGTGATCTCGACTATCCGGCAAGTGGCTTTCGTTTTGAACCAATCAAAGAGCGAGAAAATTCCTCTTATCCAATCACGTTCAAACGATCTGTTGTAATTTTTTTCTCAGTTGATTCAGTTGTGATGTGTTCGCAAATTGCATCGATAATTTTTTTCTTAATCTGCGTACTAATCTACTCAAGATAAGATCTGAGGATTTGAAAATCAAAGTCAAAGAAATCAGAAAAAGGAATTAAAGATAATGAATTTTTGTGATGTAGACTAGATCGCGACACCTAGTCGAAATTATTAGAAAAACAAAAGAAAAAAATGAAATAGGAACTCCCTATTAATAAGAATATTTTATAGAGTTTAGAGATTAAATCAAGCAATTTTTCTGCCCAATAAGACTCCTAATCAATAGTGACTTTGAATTACTTAAGCAAGTAAAAGTCATACTGACTCTATTTTCAGGGCTATAAGATTAACTAACCCACTGTCGAATATGCTAGAGTTTGAGAGATAAAAGCAAGCCGAATTTTTCTGCCCAATAAGAAGCCGTCTGCACCCTCGATGTTTATACTGATTGCTAAGTAAAAGACGCAAATAAATAGCAGTAGTTTTTCCCCCCCTAAGTGCGGAGTCTTAAAACTTTTTGTGAGATGGCAATTAACCATTTTTCGAAAGACTACGTGGATCACGAACAGCTTTGAATTACCAAGGCTTATCAATGAGAACCATTATAACGAATCATTGGTTAACGTCGTCTCTTTATCTGAAATTTTTTTGCCTTTGATTTAAAGCCTGATAAAGGAAAACTGAACTTTTGAAAGGTAAGAAAAAAATGTTTTGAACTGCATCAACTAGGCCTCGGTAAAATGGAAAAAAAACCCTAATAGCGAATAAATAAAATCGATTTTTGAAAAAGGAATGGCAAAAAATATACCTTTACAAACCTCGAACTACGTCGATTAGTTATGGATTTTGCCTTTTTTATATAGTTTTGTCTATTCATTAATTTTACCAGCTATAAAGTTGTGCTACCCTTACTGAATCTTGTATAGATTATCATCAAAGCTGAATTTAAGTTAAATAGTATTATATTATCGATATTTTATTATCGATATACCACTCTCAAAGCCCATTTACATCAAACTTTGTGCCGATATTTCATTAACCCGAGGCGCTCTGGTTCCTAAAGGATATCGTCTTATTTCATTATATTATTAATAATACCAATGCATTTAAAACAAAACAGAGCTTTGGAAAATATTGATTGTTTTAATTTGTGATGTGGGTATTTTTAATGGTACACAATGCTACACAAAAGATGTTCACAAATTTTGTATTTTTTCCAATCTTATCTTAAAATATATTTTGATAAACTATTGATTTACAAGAAATCTAGTTAAAGTTTTTAAGCGTTTTTTTTTTGAAGGTAGTTAAATACTTGATTCACAATCTTTTTTTAATTACAACATATAGAGCAGCATTTTATATTGGTTAGTGAAGCGCCTTGAACAAAACAAAGCACTTGAAAGGGTTCAGTTTATTCCTTGCTAATACTTGTGTATTTGCGCGCGTTTATATTTGAATGTGAAATGAAAAGCTTTGATGACAATTGTTCGGTTTATCACAGTGATATATGCTCTTTCAAATTCATAAAATACCGCTGTGTTCCTTGACTGCAGATTCATTTTCGCATGTTCGAGTAAAGGTCCATGGAATTTCAAAGTGCTTGTATTGCTGACGTTATGCATTCTTTATTTTACCGGCCCAGGTTGTTTCAAGGCTCGATCTGTAAGTTAGCCATGCCCTGAATCATTACAGGGTTCAATCTGTGAGTTAGCCATGCCCTAACTTAGTTCAGCCCAGAATTTGTTTTAGACAACCATAATAACTAATTAAACATTAAAATTAGTAAGTAATGGATTCGGTTCGTTCTTTGATGATCTCTTAGATTAAATGTACCAAACGATTGCTTTAAAAGTGTCAGCCTTCCGGAGATTAAGCCGAAATGTTTTTAATAATTGCCTGTCTCTCAAGCTTCCTTTTTGGTTTCTTTTGATTTTTGGAAATATTTGAGCTACCCCGCTGAAACTCTCAGTCCTTCATATGATGAAACGTGAGAGTGTTTTGGCTTTAAACTTAATGACGATGTGTTTTGTAGATTTTTTATGTATCAATTATTTTACATCATGCTCAGTTTACTCTTATGTTTATCTTTCTCTACGTTATCTAAATATTTTCAGTTTCTAATAATATTTATCTTTTTATCATTTCGATTATTGTATTTCATTCTTTCATTAATGCTATGGCTTGTTCGTTCATTATTTCATAAGCCTACACAATCAATCCTTAATTAATTAATTAATCTATCAATCCAATTATCCATCCATCGATGACATCCACCCATTCATTCATTCATTTATCTATCAATCCAACCATCCATCCATGACATCCACCCATTCATTCATTCATTCATTCATTTTTATTTAATCGATCTTCTAGTCAGTTAACAGTTGATCAATCGATCCATCTTTCTTTCTGTCTGTCTTTCTTTCTTTCTTTAGTCAAATATTAATATTGTCCTACGATATCTTTAAAATCTTTCACTTGCGTCAAATTTTTAATATCCTCATCGAGTCATTTCAAGAGTCATTTCACGAGGCACTTCAGTCATTTTTGACGATTCTATTTATCAGTCACCTCACGTATAGAAAAACATGCATATGCATTGAAACGTGCAAACAATCAAACGACTTCCAAATTCGAGCGTCGTGATTGGATGATTTGGGTTGTTTCCATTTTGATTGGCAAAGACAAGAACCTTCCTTTAGTACTCGAACAAAATCTGCGCTAAATCACTTCTTCCGCAGTACAAATGTAAACAGTAAAAATCGCTATCATATATACCAATCCTGCGTTGCACGGACACCTGAAATGTTAATGAGCAAACAAATAGAAAACCAAGTGACCGCGTCCCTCTGTTTGAGGGTACTAAAAGCTATTACCAGATTATAATAGTCATTTGGAAACACAGCACAAAGTAGGAACAAACAAATGTGCAACTATTAAAGGATTTCTTCAGGAAAAAACAGACAGGAAAGTAGATCTGAAAAAGGTAAATTTAAAGAAGTTATTTTTTTGGCAACAGAACAGATTAAAAATGAAGCTTAATTTAGCTTTGAATAGAAGGGACTTTAAAATCATAGGAAGATGATTTCAAGCTAATATTTTTCAAATTTCTTTTCTGCAGTTTCATTAAAATCAAATCAATTCAGCTTTTTGCTCATTGAACAAAAACAAAACAAAGCAAACGAAACAAGTTCCAGTGCAAGTGAACTTTTCACTATCTTGCTTCTTCGAGTCTAACTTTACAGTTTTTGAACTTTTCGGATAATTCTGTTTTCCACTAACTAAACTATACTCTTGTTTAGCCTTTTCGCTAGATATTTCAAGACAGTTAAACCAAGTATAATTCAGTTTACAGTGCGACTACACCAACCAAGGCCAACCAGTAAACTTTTGATATTTTTCACTTCAAAATCATATATTTAACTTTCTACGAGCGTGTGTATTATGATCAGGAGTGAAAAAAAAAAACAGTTTAAAATCTAGAATTCCCCTGTTACAGTGTTAAAAACATGATTTGTAAATTTGATTACAAATTTTCGGTGGACTTAGTTGGTGTAGTCGACCTGTAATAAAAATTATGAAATATATAGAATAGAAAAGTTGAAGTTATAGTGAACATTAAATCGAGAAACACTTAGGAGTTTTATCAAGTAAACGTCGATGCTCTTCGTAAAGGCTTTGAATATGATATTTTCTTGAGTGGATAAGTCTGAAAAAATATCTCTTCTGGCAGAGTCCTTTTCGGTTTTCTTTCACTGGAATAAGAAAAAGAAGACCTGCCACTCTGCCACTCAGAGAAGCTTGAAACCATAATATCCAAGCATTGAAAAAATGTAAATAACTTTGCATGGAAAAAGAGAAATAGAACTCTTAAAAAACTCTATGTAAACTTAGCGAAAAAGTCACTACAAGTAGAAGAAGAAAGATTCGCGAATTGATAATTTTAAAACCTGTTCCATAAGGTTGACACGATACTTAATACCTCTAGCAATGGTCGAAACTGTAAACAAAATAAAATTGTTTTGACTAAGAGGAAGTTCGAAGATGACCCCCCGAACTCGAAAATCTAAAGGGAAATGGCTTGTTATTTGTTGATATAGAAGTGTCAAATGGTAACACGATACGTGTTTTAAAAACTGGGTAAATATTGCAGGGAAATCTAGGGAAATAAATATCATTGGCACTGATAATTGGCACTGAGCTTGCTCAGTACTAGTTCAAATAATAAAAAAACAGAAGTGTTGCGAGGAGATTTTACAATAATACCAGTACGTTGGCAACAGCACGTTCGTAGAGTAAAGGAAAGGAAAGGAAAGGAAAGCGAAAGATGAGAATCAAAGAGAGTAGAACACAGTAGAACAGAATCAAAACAGATAGAAAATGACAGTGATGAAAAGAGAATGAGAAAAAGAGAATGAGAAAACAAGACAAGACATAACACAAGAAAGGAAACGAAGAAAGAAAAAAAGACAAAAAATATCTCATCGTTACAAAGCCTTAGCCTTGAATTTTACGAAAGTATTTAGTACGCTACAGGAAAATATAAAAATTAAAATTAAGAAAGTACCATTTTTTAATATTAAAATAATCACTTTTATGTCACAACACAGCAATTTTCATCACGAAAACTGTCACTCGCCACTGACACAATTCTCATTTAGTTGACCTTGACAAAATGTAATTTTGTTGAATTCATTTGTACGTGAAACTTCGCTTTTTGGGGCTTGGAGACGCCAATATTTCTTAGTGAACTTTGATTAATCGATGTGGATTAGGAACAACTTAAAATCACATATTTATTCTTCGTCTTAATTATGAAAAGAAATTCGGCTTACGATGGGGGAAGCGCGTTCGTATCAATTATAAATCGGATCAGTGTCTGGCTAACAAATTCCGGAATGAGTTGAAGGCTCAGTTGTATATACGTGAAATTTAAGAACTTATACGAAGATAACTAACACTGGCTCTTAAATCTTTATCGCTTGCAGATAATTAATCAAGGGCATGACCGTGAGATGCCTGATGAATATGAGTAAGAATTAATTGTACACCTGTTCAGTTGGCATTCATTATAAAAAAGTTAATATTCACAACATACAAAGAGGCAAGCCAGCTTTCGAGCACAAACAGTGTCACTCTACTGGTTTCAATCGCCTATTCCCGCACTTCTCAAAGTTCCAAGTTTTATTTTATATTTTAAGTAAAAGGCAAAAAAATAATTAAAGAACATATCAAGAGGCGAAGGTAAGTCAACAGCTGTAAAAGCAATATTTTATATCTTATAATCAGCAAAAATCGTTGGGTTTAGTATAGGTACTTTACAATTACTTTGTAATTTCAAGCCCTAGAGCCTCTAATTGTGATTAGACTTTGATTCCATATTTCTTTTTCATATGAACTAACTAAAACGCATAAGAGTGTTACGTCGTTTTAAACTTTCGTCTTTAGCTAAACTCTCTTGGCTTACGCTTCTCTCAAAGAAAACAAAACAGAAAAGAACTAAAAGAAGAAAGAAAGTTCACATCTTATGACAAGAAGATTTACATTTAAGAACTCAGCTCAAACTTCATTTATCCCAAAATTATCGACAAATCTACGAGATGTATTTCTTTAAAACCGGAACACAAGTCAAGGACTAAGTTTCTTTATTTGTATTTTGTTATGTTATCAATAAGATATCTTATGTGAGTCATTCAAAAGCCATTGAATTCTAGACATTGCATGTGGGGGAAATATTTGGTCGACGATAATTGAAAGAACCCAAAATAATATATAATTCACGATTTACTATCTAAACAGCATTAAATTAATTATACTGACTGGATAACGAAAATACATCAATGAAATATTATGAATTATAGGTAGGAATTCCATTGTTAAGGGAGTTGCTTGAACTTCACTTGCTTGTTAATTTTCTTACTTCAACTTAATCATAATATTTTCCCAACTCAGACAACATGTCTTTCTCTTGAGTAATTAATTTATCTTAGTTTTCTCTCGTTTTTTTTTTTTTTTGGCTTATATAATGTATTTTAGTTATTTTTTTATTACTGAAAGCCGGTTCTTTAAACCTCTCTCACTCGACATTTTTTCCAATTTGTAATATTTTCCCCGTTAATTCAGACAACATGTCTTTCTCTTGAGTAATCCTTTTATTTTGATGTTTCTCTTGTTTCTTTCTTTTAAAAGAGTTTTTTTTACATCCAAAAACAATTACGTCAAAGATGAAATCTCAAAAGTTTTAGTTTGCGTTTCCAAGTGAATGGAGACTGGTAACGAAATTCTCCCACATGGTATTGTGGGTTATTTGAAATTCAAGATGGCGGACATCAAAGGAATAAAGAGAGAGTGAATGATGAATGAATGAATGAATGAATGAACGGATAATATTGAACAAAAAGAGAGAAAATAAAAGGAACACCCATTTTTTTAAACGATTTTTTTTCTAAAATAACTCCCGCTGCGTAATTTTTATGACAATTAGACTAGGCAAACAACTCAAACAAAAAAAATTTGTAAAGCCAAATTCGTATTTGCTCTCTGGCGTTTTTCTCGACAAGTTGCTGGTTACTCAATTGAAAACTCACGCAAAAAAGCCGTGCATTAATCTTTAATATTGCCCGCGATAGTACCTCTTAAAACTTATTTATTTTTCCAACTTTGTATTCCCTTTGTAGAGTTCCAATAATACTTTTTTATGAAATCATTTTGCTTAATCGGACACTTTGATGAAATTGAAATTGTCTATTTCAACTAATTCTCTTTTATCGGAAATTTCAGTCAAATGTCTTTATATTAGGATACATTTTTGGGCTTAGAAAATACGGTTATATGATAAAAATATTGCATTAATAAATAATTTCACATTTTTTTAACCATATTATTTGGTAAGAAATAGAGAATTGGGTCTCGGCTTAGTTAAGTTCTATTTACGAAGAATCTTTTAGAAAACTTGTATTAGAGTAATTTTCATTCTTAATCTTACAGTTCCTGTGGAGAAAGGGCCTATGAATCTGATTAAACATATTGCCTATTCAATGTATGTATGTGCCTAATTTGCGAGTAAGGGTGCTTGGCATCTGAAAGGCAATCGTTACTGAAGTGTTGAACCTAGTTTTTAGACTGATCTTCTATGTTCGGTGTTGTTCATTTGAAGAGCTAGTGCCGAGACCCTAAGACCGAGTCGACGAACGAGTTGATTTACAGTTTGAAACGAGAAACGCATTGAGAGGTAATTTCACCAAGAGCTGGAAGTATGGTCGATATTTAGCACCAATCTTTAGAATTCTTGTTTGTTCGAGGATCTAATGCGAACCATAGTCAGAATCCACGAACGAGTCGATTTACAGTTTCAAACAAGAAACGCATTGAAAGGTAATTTTTAGGGGAGCTGTAAGTAACGTTAGTAGACCCCCTTAGAATCTTCTAAGTTGTTAGTCGCTTGTGCAAACCATCAACAGAAACGACAAACCAGAGAAACAAAAAATACAGCGAAAAGTAATTTCTACGAGAGAGTAATTTGTGTTAATCAAAGGAGTTGTAAGCGGTGACGCTCACACCGTCTTCAACGTCACACCCATGTTTGCAGTGCGGAACGACTGGCACTGGTCGGTTGAAACTAAAAAAGGTAGCTCTACTCGATTTTTGAAAAAGAAAGAAAACGGCTCCTAGCGGGGTAGAACTTAAGCGGCCAAGAACATCTGCTCACAGAAAAAAATAAATGTCGCCATCAAACTAAATACCATGAAGATAATTTCTCGTGATAAAAGGCTAAGTTCATACGTCGGTTCACTACTAGAATAATAACTTCGAATAATTATCCAAAACACGTTCAAAAATCTTTTAGTCGCTATAAACCTGAGTGCTATTGCAGATATATATCATGGCCAGTTCAGCGGTAATACACACCTACTTCAAAAACATTGTCAGTAGGAGATCTGAATATTGGCGTTCTCAGACTAAACGGAATACTCCAGTTTCGAGTTATCTATTGCTTAGGTTTTTCCTGGACTTCATATGTGTGCAGAATATTTATTTGTTCCAGTGAAGGTCCATGGAATTTCAAATGAGATGTTCGTATTACTAGTTGAAGTTGTGCATTCTTTACTTTACCCTTGATATTTGTGAATATTATAAGACACTGATACGATGCTAATCCCGCCTGAGTAAATGATTATGCGGTAAACTGGAACTCAAAAAAGGTATGTTTTAAAACTTTTATTTTTTCTGACTGAAATTCGAAAATTCACATTTCTAATTCAGACTTCATATTCCAATTTAAAAGGTTACTACGTTGTTCGTTATTGATTATGATACAATTTGCAGCTTGCTACTCGGTGTCGGCGACCCGCGACAACGTTTATTGAAATAGGTAGATATTAAATGGAGCGCATGGAGAAGAGATTCGGTGATTAAGATTCCTTTTAGTGGGTTCTTCTAATCGTGAGGCTTTTTATTGAATTGGATTATTGTTTAACAGACACCATTGGTATCAGTTACCATCTGTAAGACGCACTTTTAGAGTGTCTAAATAGCATTCGATATCATCAATGACATTTTCCGTTTTTTTCTCACGTTCACGCCTTTTTTGTCCTTTTTCAAGTCTTAAATAGCAAAACAACCAGTTGGCAATCGTATTTCTGTGCTTAAATAGCAGCCTTCAATATTCATCAACGACAATTTCTGTTTTATCTGATGTTCACACTATTTTAAAATCTTTTAGCAAAATAACCGACATTTCTCCAACTATTTATCATCAATACTGCGTTCTGATTGGAAGAGCTACTGCTATGCTATAACTTATGAGCAAAACATTAAATTTAACTTTAATTCAAAACTTGTTTGCATCTATATATTTGACCGACTAGTTGGATTCATATTGACTGAAACGATCAGTACTCTCGCACTCATGGCCTTAGTCAAAATAGTCTTCAATATCACCAACGACACTGAATGGCCCTATTTTATCTTATGTTCAAACTTTTTTCGAGTACTTAATTGCAAAACAACCAATAAGCATCTGTAATATGACCTACTTTCGGTGTCTAAATAGCCTCCAATATCATCAACGACAGTTTCTATTCAGTTATCTGATGTTCAACCTTTTTCGAGTCTTTCAGCAAAACAACCGCAGAGTATCGTCTGACTACTGCTGAAGTCGGTACTTTATTATGCAACATTTTCTGTTTACCCGATTTTTGCCGCATGCTCGGTACTCAGAATTGTCAATAGTTTTTTCATTTTGTCAGTGGTAATATTTAGAACAGACAATGGCACTAACCTGTTACTTGATCAACTGGAGGGTTGAGGAATAGTGTTTTATCTGTGAAATCGTAATGAATTGTAAGGTTATTATCTTGGGGCTCGGAGTAGTATTTGTGCATGGAGGGATGGATGGATGGGATGGATGGATGGATGGATGGATGGATGGGATGGGATGGGATGGGATGGGATGGGATGGATGGATGGATAGATGGATGGATGGATGGATGGATGGACGGACGGACGGACGGACGGACGGACGGACGGACGGACGGACGGACGGACGGACGGACGGACGGATGAAGGATGGATCGGTGGGTGGACGGACGAACGTACGGACGTACGGACGGATGGATGAAGGATGGATGAATGACAAGCAATTTCGATTCATTCGCGTGCAGAGCAAACGACTTGTTGCTCCGAGGTTTAGGGAAAAACTGGGGACTGTTTTAGAGGACGAAAAAGACGCCATCTTGCAAATGTGCCATTAAAACAGTCCCACAATGCACTGCAATGTCAACTCGACCCAGTTTTTCCTCAACCTTGGAATGCCTAAATATACGTATGTGTTGTTTTTGTTTTGTTTTGTTTTGATTTTCGTGTTTTTTAGTCTTTTGTGTTTTTATGTTTGTGTATGGTTGTATATATATATGTTTTCGTTCTCAATTGTTCATTTAGTCATTAAACTTAAAAAATTAAACCCTCATCACTAAATTAAACCCAAAATTATAATTATCATATAATTTGAAAGTTACTATTCAAGTAGTTCACAGTTCATCTTCAGGAATAAACTAAGTTCATTTAGTTTAGTTCTGAAGATGTCAAAAGAAAGAATATTATTTGGTAGAAGACTTCAATTAGACTGCAAACTTTATTCATGATTTCGAAAACAGTAAAAGACCAATTATATTTTTTGGAAGAAAATAATTAGAATGACTTATTTGATATGAAAAGTGAAGTTTTAATTGATGTAATTTTTTTATTTGAGCGACGCTGCAACGACCTTCATGTTAAAAGCGCGTGCATATCGCAAAAGATGTGGATTAATGAAAAAAAAAATGAATGTTTGAATAGACATGAGTCGTTTTTACACCTTTTTGACGGCTCAAGGAGATTTGATTTCGAAAGAAGACAATCTTTGGGACAGAGATTGTAAGTGCTAAAGTGACTTTTGTTAAAAGCTGTGAATGTTGTTAACGTGAGGTTCGGCATGAAAGAAGATAAGAATAAATAGGGGAGATGAGGAGAAGAGAGGACAGGAAAGAAGAAAAGAATGAAAATGAGAGAGAGAAGAGAATTGAAAGGAAAACATTTCGAATCAGAAGAGAAAAAAAGAAGAGATAAAAAAACTGGGAAAGGTAGGGACTTGGTAGAGAAGAGGAGAGGAGAGGAGAGGAGAAAAAGAGAAAAATCCAAATAAACGAGAACATCAGCTAGGAAAATGAAATATAAAACCACAACTACATAAGATAAACAAACAACAGTGTTCCGTCAGCTGGACTTTTCGCTTATTCACTTAAACTCCTGTGGTTGTGAAAGAATATCAAAGGCTGAACTTTGGAGCCCTCAGCGACTGCAAATGTTTTACTTATATCAATTATTCCACCACCAAACCAATTACACAAACGTATCTAATATCTAAGTGTGAAAAAATTATAAAATAAGATTTTCATTTCTTTAAAAAAATTAAAAAAAATAAAAATGAAATGTCGTGGTGTCTTAATATCGTAATTATGCAAGAGATCAAATTGTTCGTTATTTGCGGGTTAGAAAGTCAATATTACAAACACGATTTAAGATGTGGTTGTGCTTTTTTCAGGTCATTAAACGTCTGTTCTAACAGTGGATGAAAGGTTTTCTACTGGATGAATGAACTGTGATGTACACTCAAACAAAAAGGTAGCGTTTTTCTCACTGAAGGTCAGATTCACCTTGTCTTAGCTTCATAAATTAAGCCGAAAAAAAGGTTAACCGGAGAATTACAAGAGATCAAAGTAAACAATCGAACAAAACAGCGGACATCTATTGTAAAGCGGTTTCTTGGGGTTGCAAGAGAGCACAAAGCAGCCAATTAGAAGACGACGTAAAGTGGACAAGAAAATCTGCCAGTTTTAATTTAACGATTGAATGCCGTACGGATTGAAGTTCAAGTTCGATCAAGGCTTTAAAGATCCGATTGATAAAGTGATTGGATACTTTTCCGGAGATATAAATATATTGATGAATTATATATTGATATCTAATACGGCTGTTGTTAGTTCCTAGAAGTGCTTTCGGAAGAACAAACACGAACACGCCATTATTTAGGGGGGAAACGACGATAAAATCTCCTCAAGTAGAATGGATACCGACACCAAATGAGCAAGTAAACTTTTTTCAACTTGGGTATTGGAGCAATTTGGAAGAACTAATTTTCTAAGGCTGCAATTTGGAGAAAGAAAGGTGGGGGAAAAATCGAAAGAGGAATAACGTATACAGAATTTTGGGAAAAGAAAAGTCGATTATATATTTGTAATAGAAGAAACTACCCGGACAAATGATTTGCATATGAGCATGGAAAACAACAGCACAGATTCGACAAAAGATGTTAACGACGGTATTAACTCATACAGTTCCATTGACTTGATTTTAATCCCCGCTTATGTTCTGGTGATTATCGTAGGACTCGGGGGTAACAGCCTTGTCATTGCTGTTGTTAAGAAGAAACGATCCATGCACACAACTAACTAACTACCTCTTAGTAAACTTAGCCGTTGCCGATTTATTAACTTTAGTATGGTTAATTCCGGGCCTAGTGCTGACCCTTGCGGAACACCCTAGAGGAATACTCGGGAATTTTCTTTGCAAGTTTGTAACGAAGCATCATGTTGCGGGGAATAACGCAGCTTGTGTCTGGTTTTACGCTGACTGTGCTTGCCGTTGAGCGCTACAAAGCATTGTTCCATCCGTTGGATGAGCGTCTGAGGTTAACAAGAAAAAATGTCCGATACCCGATAGCGTTAATGTGGCTGCTCGCTATTACCTTCGTTGTCCCGCTGTTCGTGTTTGAAGAATGGAACAATGCAGAACAATTCTGTGAAATAGTATGGGATTCGCCGCAGCATACCTCAAGGATGGTCTACTGGATAATATTAGCAGCTATCGCCATTACGTCGTCATTGATCATCCTACTTTGCTATTTTAATATCATAAAAGGTCTTTATTTTACTAAGACTATCTGTTCGCGCGGGTCTGCGGGATCTTCTGCGGGGTCCTCTACGGGATCTGCAAACGGAATCGTGATCAAAGATGGAGATAAAACCGAAAAGCGTAAGATAGTCAAGCTACTTTTAATAGTAACTATAATTTTTTTCGTCTGCTTCTTACCGTTCGTCGTTGTTTCGACCATTGTGAACAATGGCAACTCGATAGCTTACAAACTCAGTTATTTCCTGGTATACTGTAGCTCATGCTTAAATCCTGTCGTCTACACACTTCATAGCACGAATTTTCGCGAAGCGTTCGGTGAAATCTTGTCGAAAAACAGCGAGAAATTCAAGTGTTCCAACATCACGAACTTTAGAAGCCGGTCTAAAATGCGGTCCAGCTTGGAATTACAAGCGACATTCCATCATAGTCAATCTCGGGCCGATAGCTCGTCGCACCAACCGGCCATACTTTTGTCCGTTAAAAAGATTGAGATTTGAATACGAAGACTGTATCTGATCATGAGCATACTCATTATAAATGCGTCTTTTTAACTTCAATGTTATCCAACCCTGGAACAACATCTTAGCTGATCTAAATCAGGGTACGGCTACTCACAGATCGAACTATGAAACAACCTATGGGCTGATCAAAGTCAGGGCACGCCTAACTCGCAAATCAAGCCCTGAAACAACCTCTGGGCTGATCTAAATCAGGGTACGGCTACTCACAGATCGAACTATGAAACAACCTAAGGGCTGATCAAAGTCAGGGCATGGCCAACTCACAGATTGAACCCTGAAACAACCTCTGGGCTGATCTAAGTCAGGGCATGGCCAACTCACAGATCAAGCCCTGAAACAACCTCTGGGTTGATAAAAGTCAGAGACCACCTATACTTATAAATAAAGTGTTTGAGGTTTTGAGGTGAAAAGAAAACCGGAAAAAAATTAAAACCTTGCATTATCAGGATAGACCTAACAAGTTCTACTTACATGAGATGCAAATTTCTGGAATCGAAGCCGTTCAGTAAAACCTCAGAGGTCCTTTTATTTCGAACTGATTATGTGAACTGAACGAAAGAATAACCTTAGATGGCTCAAGTAAATAATATAAAATTCAAAAATATCGAAAATATTAACAAAAATTTCATGAACAGCCGACAGAAACTAATTTTAATACTGATAGGTTATTAAAGCATTTGGTAAAAATAAATGTCATTCAGAGGAAGGACAAATAGAATTGGCTGATTTTAAGGGTATAATGCTGAATAATCGACTGACAAACGCTGTAAAATTCAAAGCTTCTCATTATGCCACACCAAGGTATAATATGTTTGCTAAAGACTATTAATAAATATCCAAAAATTATTCCAATTGAGAGTCGAGCCAAAAAATTGACATACTTACTTAACTCGTAAGCCGAAACTTAACATTATGTCAAAAGAGAGAGTTTAACATGTTTGAGTTTTTCTATTTTTGTCACCATCAGACAGAATGATTAGAGATGATTGTAGAAGTCTGTTTTATCGAGGACAGGCTGTGTAAACAAGTTGGAGAGTTCAGTGGTTTCTCTTTTGAATGTTTTATTCATGCAGTTCAAGATTTTAAGGGTTTTTTGAAGGACGTCTGAATAAACAACTGCAGTAGCTGGCTTTTAAAACCTTTATTCCTTCCTACCTTCCTTCCTTCTTTTTTGCTTACTTTCTTCCTTCCTTTCGTTCTTTCTTTGCTTGTTTTGTCCTTTTTTTCTTTTTTTTAACTAAAACAAACACTTCGGCAACTTCAACTTTGATTTTCAGCAGATATTTCAATCACCAATCGATTGAGAACGAAAATGATAGGAATTCCTATTCCTTGGCAATAAAATTACAGAAGTTTACCCGATTCTGTACTTGTATTGAAAAAAAAAACACACAAAAAATCGTTTAAAAAATAAATGAAAAAGATGTGCAAAACAAAAAGTAAGAAAAATCAACAAGTGATATTGGAAAGACAAAGTTATTATAATATGAGAATGAGAAAAGCATTTGTACAGAAGTACAAGCACAGGGATCTGAAGCTCTATTAGTACTATTATTAATGTGTACTTCCAGAAATTATCCATACCCCCTCCCCCCCTCCCTTAACCACAGAAATTTAAATTTTCTTCCACACCAACACTTCTTTCTCTGACCCTCCCCCCTCAGAATTTCCAAATTTCTCTATTGGAGGTTATGGATCATTTTTGGAACTAGCTACCACAATATAATATATTCTGTAAGTTTATAAATTAAAGCTTGTCTGAAATTCAAAGTTAAGCTAAGCAGATTTTCTAAATCTAAATTGTTCCAATTCATCCAGCTGTAATTTGTTTTACATTCATTATTCTCTCTTTCCCTTCCCCACCACTTCTAATTTTAATCATGTTAAAAATTCGTTGATATTAAAAAAGGGAAAAATAATCAAGTACAGATACACACAAAAAGTGACATGAAACAAGATATTACCTTGATATTTCCAGTGCTTCCTTCAAAAGCCATGGACTGCATTCCTTAAGAGTCATGTAAAGAGTCCTAAAGAATAATATACCATCAATTATTTCATAAATATTATTTATATTATACAGTTACCTTAAGCCCTCACTGAAAGAAAAATAATTAATAAGGAAGTGGTAAGAGAGAAGGCTTGGGGGGGGGGGGGGGGGGTGAAATCACCTCCCTTTTCTAAAGTCAGATTTTGATAGACCTCCTCATCTTAGGCATGTTTTCCCATTTCAGGACCACGTCATTCCCTAGCAGTATCTTTTTTTGTTTTGTTTACTGGTTGTGTATGTGATCTACAAGTATATAGAGAATAGAGACAATTTAAAGAAAGAATATTATTGTCATGGGAAAGTCATGGTCTGAAATGAGAAAATATTATCTTCGAGTCAAGGAGGTCTATTTCTCAAAGTCAGATTAAATATATTCAGTGTTTGTTATCGATAATAAAGCCTATGGTGTCAATAAAAACTGAGAAAAAAATTTGCATCGTTTATCTTGATGTTATTTGGGATATACAATCTGTCAGGTGGTTCAAAATATATAACATACACGTAGAAGCCGAGACCAAAATGATACATAGGAAGTATGTTAATTAGATTAGATGCTTGTGGAATGTTCATAAATTGTCGCACTGACAGATAGCATGGAGGCTTTTCAATACATATTTCATATTGACTGTGTATCTCAAATGAATGCATCGGAGGATAATAAATTATGTGATTTTCAAGAATACTTCAGTCTCTGCTCTTTATGTTCTACGTTTTAAACCTGACAGTAATTTTGCAATTAGACCAGATAACTTTTTCTCGACAGGGTGGCCCATTCAGCATAGCTGCTATTCATAGGGGCCCTGCAAAACTAATTTACAATATTCAGCAGTGTGTTCAACTGACAAATACAAGTTTTCACATTTCCTTCTGTTCTGTACATTCCCACTCTTTCATTCCTTTCTTCCTTCTTATCCCTCCTTTCTTTAACACTATATTATTCAGTCACTTGATCTCCCCCTAATCGTCGAGTAAATACTAATTTTCTTTATGCAAACAAGGAAACAAGTTGTGGCTACAATTTGTCAGTTTTTGACCCCTTTTCGAAGCAGATAATATAAGCATCATAATAAGGTAGGGAGTCAGTTGGTAGTGTATAGTATATTGTTTTGCTTCCTTTGTCTTTGCCAACCTCAAGGTCACTATTAACCATTATTTCTCGATTGACACGGTTTTCTTTGTTATTAACAAGGCTTTATTTTTGTTACAACCCTCATTATAAATGCAAGGTCAATATATAGTTGGTTATAAGCCCGGTTAATAACTCTATATAGACCTCACATTTATAATGAGCAACATTTGATAGAAAACCTTTTCAATTGATAAATAAAATACTTAAGTAATTACCTCGACTGTCGGCAATAAGCTTATACATCCCTCGGGCCTGCAGCCCTTGGGATGTATATGGCTTATTGCCTTCTTTCTCAGTAATTAACTCTTACTTTTCTAAAGTTCAGGGAAAAACTGGGCTGTTGGCATTGGGCACTGCATCATTGGAGGGACATATTTCTAAGTTGGCATCAATTTCGCCACCCTAAAACAGTCCTCACACTGCAATGCCAGCTTAGCCTAGTTTTTATCTCAACTTCAGAAGTGCAAATTGATGCACTGCATACTTCATTTCACCTTACACAAACATTTATCTCTTAGGCACAACCTCTTTAATTGGTGTTATGTTTTAATCCCATTTTAGATCTGTCATTCTCTTGAGTATGATATTATCTGCTCAAGTCAGATCAAAACTTGTGCAAAACGATTTAATAAAGAAATTTTTCTCAAGAGAATGACATGTTGTCTGACTTTAATGGGAAAAATTTGAAAGTTTAAAAAAGAAAAAAATTTTTTATATAGCTTAGAGCTAGCACACAAAGTAGTAACACTGCACACATGAGCGCAGACAGATTAAAAATTCTAAGTATCTCTCTCCCAAGTATCTCTCTCTCAAGACTGATCTACAACTATACCCCTCCCCACAAGGGATTTACCCAACAGGGTAGTACTAGTAGCTGGTGCTCCCCACTGCTTAAAGATTCTATGGGTCTCACCATGGTCAAAGTATACCTTTGTTGATTGTTTCTTGAAAATTAAGGGGCTTTCTTAGATTTACACTAAACCTTTTTAAATTGGGTCTAATGTTTTCCCATTTCAAACCATGTGTTATTCTCTTTTAAAGTCAAATTTATTCTTTTGATATTAGTTTTTAAGATGAAAGTGAAAAGAAAAAATTTATAATTTGATGCCAAGCATGGAAAATATAACATTCTGGGATTTATTGAACAGGCTTCTCCCTTCACTACTTTCCTATTCCTCTCAACTCTCAGCAGGAAATTTATTATGTATAGAAGTAATTGTTTTCCATAAATGTTTTGAAATTCACAAGATTTGGAATTATTGCCAATAACTTCACCTCCACTAGACACTTAAATAAAGATATTTCCTTATTGATTTCCATATAAGGATAATCTTTTTGCTCTTTTCCACATGCATGGACAAGAATTATTCTATAGTTGTCAAATTTTCATGACAATGTTATCCAAACTTGTCTTTTCTTCCATAATTTGTGTTTATTTGAGCTTTAAAATATTGAAATATTCAAGCTTGAGCACAATCAATATTAGGAAGCTCTAAGGATGTCCCACTGAGAGTTAAATGAATGTGTGTCCCAAGCTCAAAGGTCCAAAGTGCAATACAGAGACAAAGAGGTATCCAGCTACCAAAATAGTGCTGCAACTCAAATAGACAAAACTGTAAACTGATGCTCTCAGAAAAAATGTTTTAACTTTGGAGCAATGGTAGTTGCTTTATCCTATGTGGCAAAGCAAATAGCTGGATTAAAATCAATGTGTAGTTGTCCAAGAATTTATTGAATTTTCAAGAATTATCAATCAAAAAACTCATTCTCCTTCAAATATATAACTAGTTTGAATGACCTGTTGCATTCTATGTAGCCAAGTCAATGGCAAAGAGAAGATCTATGCATGTTTTCAACTGGAAAACGTTTCCAAGACTCATTTTGTTTCTTTGGTGTTTGTAATATAGAGGTTCCAATGTAGCTACTTTTTTCAAGGACATACAATTCACCTCTTGAGTGCTAGCCATCAAGTTATAAGACATGTTGGATGATGCTAAGTCACCAAGATGTCAGGACATTGTTCTTCGATTCCCACAGGAATGTACTGACTTTTAGACAAATATATTATACAGTTTGTTTATTTAGCTCTCTAAATACAAGCAAAATATCATTTCTCTAACTTGATTGAAGCTTTTGTTACTTCTATTTAGAAAAATAACTAAAGAAATCAATTTTCTCTTTAAACTCAGTGAATTTTTTTCCGAACTTTTTGGTGACTGTGACATATTTGGGCTAGTGCAAGGCTAGTAAAGGTGAATTAGGTAAGATTTAAAAACACGTGTTTCCCAATAACCTGCTAAATTCTGACTGACAAGGTCAATGAGAAAAAGGGCAGACAAGAAAAAAATATACAAATAGTCGTTGATTTGTGCTTTTCAACATTATACACGACTTTCATAACTGGCTGCTAATAATTTGCATAAACATTAAAAATCAATGTTTTTGGAGTGAATCCCTTTTAAATCATTGATCTTGTTGATTTAGATAAGGCGTGTGAGTTTCTGCCTAAATAAATAAATCCTTTACAAGATGTGAGCATTTGAAGTTTTGAAAATGCACCAGAACGAGGCCACCAAGGCGTCCAGTGATAAAACAAAACTCTCTATTTTCGTTCTTTCATAACTTCGTTGGTATGCAGTCAAATTCTACAAAATTTTCTGGAAATAGTTTTTGTGAAGTATTTTCTCAGATAGCATTAATAGTTTCTCTTTGAGTTATGAAAGTCGTCTATAAATAAAGATAAAAAATTATCGTAAATGACTTGATAAAATTGGCTAGCTTTTTAATACTTTAAGGGAAAAAAAGAATATTAAACAATTTGCTGCAGTTCTGTTCAAACAAAAATATATAATTCAGTTTTCGCCTAGCCCTGCTTGTAATAATAACAGGTTGGGTCAAGATAGCTGGGAATTGAAAAAATGCAAAAATGAAAACAACAGGAATCTAAGTGCTCAAATTATCAAGGAGCTTAACGACGAGCAACACGATAAAAATTATTTTGAAAATTACCTTAAGATTGTATAAAAAGATAACAGGTTTTTAAAATATTGAAACATTTGGACATCTTTTACACCCCTGCGGTAGATTGATAAGGAATCTTTGAAACGAAAGGCAATAATCCTAAAAGAATGGGAACCTCACTGAGAGAACAAGTATTAAAAGTGTCGTACTGGTGGAATTTGATAATGATAAGAAACTTTGTGAATTTCAACACTGTAGATTTCATTCGCGAAATGTACCAACTTCCTAATCAAATCAAAAACACGAGAACACTGACATTTTTGCAACCCTTTTATATAGATAAATATAATTATATAACAACATTTTCTTTCTTTAAGACCCGAGAGATATTCAATTTCGATAATATTATAATAATGACGATCTTCGTACAATATTGCAGCTTCTACATTTTTTCCAACTTTCCAACTACTTCAAACCTACCAGAACCAGATTTTTACACATATCAACCGTAACATTTTGGCTTTCAACTAGTCTTATTCTTTAATCTTTGTGGAGATTTTACTATATAAAATAAGCTTCTTCGGAAGGCCATTAAAACGTTCAGCAAGATGCATGACAAAAAGATCTAATGCCTGCCTTTACGAGGTCACGACATTGGTTATTTTATCCGCGATTATCTGCCGCCTTGAGCGACGAAAAATATTTGATTTTTTTCTGTATTAAACATATAGTTTTCTCTAAAATTCTAGAAATGTGTCATTTGACTTTGTTCATAAATTTGAGTTTCTTCGTTCGTGACTTGAAGCTCCAAGATGAAACGACAATGGAAGCTTGAAAAAAATATTTTTTACCTGTTCGAGGTTTTCGATTCGGGCAACTTGATACTTGTACGCTGTAAAATTGGTAAAATTCAACTAACTTATTCTTTAAAACAAGAACCATTATTACGTGCTTGGCACGGATATAGAGCTTTTCACAGGGTCCACAGATACGAGTTTTTCGAGGTGTGATTGAGAAGTGATGGTTGAACTCTGTGCGTGCTTCTTTTTACATTTGGCCTTCTTCTGTCCTTGAACGAATACTTCTCCCTTGTAACCCGACGACGAAAATTCATGTTCCGAATGCTTCTTCCTTTTAAGAGAAGACTGTTCTACATTCATCCTAGATAAAGCCATAATAAGAGAATCACTCATATCCATATCATCGTCTTTATATGATTCATCAGGAGATGAAGAAAGTGGAGAAACAGAGAGGTCAAAATTTCTCCGAGAACTTGTAATGGGGCTCGGCGGAGGAGCACAAGGAAACTCCTTTTCCTCTTTACTGATTTTTGAGGCTTGAGAAAAAGCCGCCATTCCTTCGTTAAAGCATCAGCCTTGCTGAATAAATATCCTAACTTCTGGCTGGGTTAGCTGGGAGGAATTTCCAAGTAGAACATGAGTTTTTTGGGTTCAAAATGGAGGATATTTTCTGACTCGAGCAGTTCTGCACGACTTCAGGAACCAGCTGACGCCATTTGCATGTCATTTCACGTCCAACCAATCAATACCACCTGCACCACATCACCATCAACCAATCAGATCACTCCAAAAACAATATTTATTGTTATGTAAACCAATCATATGGTACTTCAGCTGTGATTGACGCCCGGAAACCATTTACACGTTCACGGTTTCCTGGAGCACTTATGCGATTAAAACAACGCTTTTCTATTAAAAGGTTTTGTTTCGAAGCGGTAAACGTTCTACAAAATGGATTTTCTCTATTACCTTTCGCTAAGAGAATGGAAAATTACTAACGGCGCGTGATTATTACACAAAAGACTAAGATTACGCGATAAAACAAATGACAAACTGTCATTCTATCCGACTTATTTCACAATCGAACGAGCATTTTGTCTTCTGATCTCTATAAAAACGCACGTGGCGTTCTCCCTAGCAACCAAATCTCCCCTTTCCAAGTTAGAATTTACTATTCTAAAAGAGAAGACTTCTCAATAATAGTGGTTCTAAGTAATATAGTTCGGAAATAAGCTCAAGGTTTAATTTTTAATGGCGACAAATTTGTAATTCAAAGATGTCACGTAACTGTTAACCGTTAAGCCAGTCACGTTCGCCAAACTTCTAGACATTTAGATACTTTGTGTAGTTAAGAGCGTCTAAACAATTGATAAAACACGCCATAAATGTGCTCCATTAAAGATAGTTTACCTTTTTACATGTGTTAAATTCGTGGTAGAGAGGTAATGATGATTTCCCGCTTCACACACTAAGACTTCGAACGTCCTTTCGAAATTCCCGCCAAAAGGATGAATGAATTAACGGAGCTTTATCCCATAATTTAGCTACTCTATACGTCACAGTTATTAGGAAAAGTACAAAAATTCCATCATGAAATTTTGTGATCAGCCGATGAAGATACCTTGATAAAAATCTGCAAATTTCATTTAATATCGATGGTCTCCATTCTCATCAAATGCGGTTGTCAATGTCCAGCACTCTCATTTACAGTCATTTAATACTTCCCAGCTCGAAAAATGCACGAAAAAAGTTATTACAAGTACAATCAAGGCAACATAACAACCTCATTTTATAGGAGAAAAGCCCTTCACGAATAATGAAAAAACTCGACTCAAAAAAATAATCGTTAAAGAATAGAACTTCATGAATGTTAGATGAGATCCACTTTATTTAGTGCTTCATCAGCAGTTCCTAGAAGTGATTCCCGGCGCTTTATTTTGTCCTCTTCCCTTGTTTTTAACTATCTGAGCTAGTAAAGTATTTCCCCCTGGGTTTCTAATTTGCGTGGGTTTTCGAACAGTATTTCACTTTCTCTTGACTATTAACAATACTACTATCTTATTTCCAAACAAAATATGGGAAAATTTGAGTAATTAAATTAGTTAACTTGGAAAGACAAACCATTGTTTGGGATTTTTAGCCTAACATTGCTTGCGGTTCGACCCAATATACGTGAAACTGAGGTAAGAAAGTCAAATATTCTTCATAAACGTTTTTCAATATATCTACATTTTTCTAGCGCTTAAATAAAGATGGCGTTCTATTTAATTCCTTGAAAGTTCTTGCTTTATTTTGCAGTACCCTCTACGGCCTTTTACCATGGTAGTTAGACTCACAATAACCCCTTATAAAATACTTGATTCTTTCGCCACCTGACCCTCTCCTTGCATTACAGACCCATTTCCTCCCATTAAATTACCTTACAATTTTGCCAAAATCTTTAATAATTCCTCTCCCCTTCATTGCTCTCTCCTCCAATGTTTTCCCCTTTCCTCCCCTCCCCACTTGAAAGTTTTCTAATAATTTTTGTAACTTAATATATCTAAAAAACATTGTCAACTACCCCTCTACCCTCAGTATGCAAATGCCTCTCCCCACCCAACTTTACAATCTAAATGGAACTTTTGAAGCATTGTCACTTACCCCTCTCCCCTTGGAATACACATGCTTTTCCCCCACCCCACTTCATAATCTAAATGAACTTCTTATGGTATACTCTTAATAACATTGTGACTTACCCCTCTCCCCTCAGCTTACCCAAACCTTTCCCCCACCCCACCCAGTCAGTCAGTCACTCAGTCATATTTTGCAGCCAGTCCAAATCAATTATGTCAGAGAATTCATGAGGAATGCTGTGCCAAGGAAAGTGTTGATAAACAAATGATTTAAAAACTTGGTATTTTTCTTTAAATTATGAATTATTAATTTATTAAACTAATTTTAAATTCACTATTCGTATTTGTATGCAAGATCATACTAATGGCATATGAAAAGAACTAATAATATGATAATATTTATTTAGTGTTATGTCATTGCCTGTGCAGTGCTTGGTGTGTCTGTCAAAGAAGGCTGTGGTTGGGTGTGACTTGTAGTAGATGATCCATCGACGGTGTCTGTAGCTGTGGAAGATCCTGATTTGAGGAATTTATTCCCATGACTTGTACCAGCCAAGATGGCAGTCCACCTCAAGGCAATCAAAATGAAACTTAGTTTGTATAAAATATGTGTTGATAAAGACGTAAATAAGGAGGGGAGAGGAATATCAATGTGGTGGAGGAGGAGGAGGAGAGCAACAAGTGGGAGAGATTAGATAGTCTTGTCTTGATACCTCTTTGACTATGTTGACTCTGAACTCGGTCATCTGTCCTTGCAGTTCTAGAGCATCTCGCTTTAACTTTAACTGTCGTTCACGCAGTGTTGCTAGTAACTCCAGATTTTCCTAGAAAAAGCCGGGGGGAAAAAAGGGTTGTAATTTTATCCCATTCATTATCTATTTCAATCCCTCTTGTTTGTTCATTGTTTGTTCATTGATTCATTTATCTATCTATTTTCAAATAACCAGCTGATCTGAAAAAGTGATGCAAAAATGACAACACTGCTGTGTCACGAAGCTTGGCAGAATTGGCCAGCAAAAATAAAATCATGCCTGCCATTGTAATAAAAACATAAAATTCATTAAATTATTATAATGTGTCACTGTTATCAACCTCTTATTAGCAACATATTCTTTTCATTTGTTGGCCTGTAAATCCATAATTTTAAGAGGAAAATTGACACCTCAGTTTTGCAAAGATTTTTTGATTCTGATTGCCTAGCATTTTATCTCAGTTCAGCTGGAAGTATTTAAAAGATTGATATCTCTGCTTCATAAATGCTATTAATTTTATCATACACTGGTTATTAAAATCTTTCTTTGCAATGGTAAAATTTAACCTAAATTCATTTAACCCATGTAATTTGTTCTATTCTTTCACCATCAGTTTTGTATGGCTGCAAATACGATGTACCAACCTTCATGAGGTCCAGTCCCTTGCAGGAGACCTGGGGCTCTGGCTCAGCCTTGTCTGTAGAATCTTCTTCCTCATTACCAGGCCCTCTCTCATCTCCGTACATATACCTGAAATTCATGATATATAAATTGTAATTGACACATGACAAATTAACCATGGAGAATTGAAAGATAAAAATCACCTGTTAAAATCGCTTTGCGTCATGGAAAGAGCTTGAGCATCAAGTTTATCAATAAATGAAACAACACAGCACTGAAAGAGGATAACAGCAAAAAAAAGATTCAAATTCCAATATGATCTAAACAGCAGCTAGATGATTTTCAGAGAAAAAATCGTTGTTTCATTTTTTTTTCAGGTAATATAAAACAGTTACCAGATTTGTGAAATAATATCCTGCTTCTCCCTTCATCAGTTTATTTGGATTACAGAACCTAGAAATATACCTGGGGAAAAAAGATGATCAGAAACTACTGTAAGAATTGAGAGGCAAGAGGAGGTAAGGTCTGGTCTTGTCTTGTCTCCTCTCCCCTTCCCTCTCCTCTCTCTTCTTATCTCATCTCATCTTGTTTCATCTGGTCTCATGTTGTCAGGCCATCTCTCAACACCTTTCATCTCGCCTCCTCTCATCTCCCTCCTCTCATCTCCCCTCCTCTCATCTCCCCTCCTCTCATCTCCCCTCCTCTTGTCTCATAATCCCTTTTCTCCTTTTCTTATTTCTTTTCTCAGACATTATCCCAGAATCAATAATTGACTAAAATAACTTTAAAAACAATCCCAAGCAATAGTTGCTGTTACAGTTTTGAAAAAGAAATACTTACTGAATGTTAGAGTGTAGTATCGTAGGGTTGGAATTTAAAACAATGTAAATCAAGCAGGGAAGAAAGTCGTCAGCGCTAACTGCACCTCCACTTGGGGTGGAGAGATGAATGATTTCTTGGTAAAGTTAAGACACATGTAAAATAAAAACAAAATGCCCAAAAATATTTAATGTTAAATGTTATGTCAGGGGAACCCCAGGGAACTTGAGGATGGGAGAGCCACTAGTAGTTTAAAGGGTAAGCCAGGGACAGGGGACTGCTAAGGGATATCTCAGGGATGTATCATGGGGACAGGGAACCCTTGTAGGCAAGTACTGGACATTCAAATTCTATAAATTCCATCTAAATTTAAAGTTCCAGTTTTAAAGGATACTAAATATTTTCTTGCAGCAGCTAACAATACAATTGAGTTTATCTTGTGGTGCTTTTCTTGTGTTGATCTCTGCAAGGTCATGTTGTGCATTTTCTAAAAGTTTCACAACTTCTTCATTTGTTTCTTCAATTGCAGCATCCAGGTGTTGGGGTTTAATCCAATGGAAAGCTACGGATTTTCTTTTGTAATTCCAAGTCTTTCTTTTCGTCATCAGTTGAAGGGGGACAAAACACACTAAAGTTTAAATAACAACAAAAAAAAGTCATGGTATACGCCCTTCTCAAAATAGCTGACAAGTGCACGAAAACGAGTCACCCAGTCACTGACATTATTTCACAATATACAACATAAAATTACATGAAATGACTTTAAAGAAGAAAAGTATATAAAAATGACCTTTGTTTTGATCTGAATTAGCACTAACAGCCTTTATTTTAAATGAGCAGCTTGGCTCAACCTTGCAAGATGACTGGGTGACCTGCGTTCATCAGCTATTATGAGAGAGGTGTATGGCAGCGTAGCTAACATTAGTACACTTGTCTCTCACGTTTGGGCCTTAGGTTTTATTCCTGGACTTGGCATCACAGAACTTTTCTGAGATGGTAAATTTGATGCATTACGGTATTGCTACCATCAAGCATCTTTTGACTTCCGCCTTGAAAAACAAAAGCTAGGTTCCAGCCTCAATCAGCTTGAAACCAGGAAATTTAACTCAGATTTAATTCCAGGACTCTGCATCTCAAAACCTTTTCTGAGATAGTGGGATTTGAAGAAGAACATCAGAATGCAAATTATCTTAGATAAAACCCATTACTCTTTCAACTTGGTCTCTTGCCATGAAATTACATAAAATCCTCATATATCCATGGCTTAAAATAACAGCCGATCAGTTGCCAGTCATGATCACAGGCCAAAATAGTTTTTGCTTAGTCAAACCTCATTTCTGAGTAAACTTTACTGGTCAATTTATTATAATGACTGGCAAGGCAAAAATTTGACTGCAAAAATCCCAGTTCTAGCTGGAAATTGTCTGATGTCCAGCCGTTAATTTAAACCCTGCATACTACGTGAATTTTGTTTACATTTTGTAGAGTTTTGTCATGATATATTTCTCTATGCCACTTAGAGTGCTGTCGAACTCATCTTGTGATTGACCTTTGAACGCAGCGTGTGACTCAATTCGATCAGCCATGGCCTACAATGACATTTAAACATAAATAGGTTATTAAAAAAAGGAAAAGTGAACAGTGCACCAAGAGATGATGGCATTATAAAAGTTATTCTGTGTATAAATAATAAATAAAAGGGCCAAATACTCCCTTGGGTTCTCACAAACGAGTAAAACAACAACTCAAAAGAACAGCAAAACGATTCTCTTTATTGCTCAACACGTGTCATGCTGAATGTCGCAACAGTTATGACATCATACACTGCCTGTCAATACTTAACAACCCCAACTGAATTGAAATTTAGAAGTTGATTTACGCAAGTTTGAAATACACAGCCCATAAAGTCCTCACTGGTCATTATTGTGAAGCGCATGGAGACCATGTAAAATGCGCTATATAAGAACCCTGTTATTATTTTGCGGAATTTTTGCAGAGGGAGGATAACTGGAGAACCCAGAGAAAAACACAGTATAGAATCACAAAAAACAACTCAAGTACAACATCAAGGCCGGCAGGATTTGAACCCAGGCTGCATTGGTGAGAGGTTACGCATTAGCAGGGCATTAGCACCCATGCTTCCCAATATCAAATATAGAGGGTGAATGAATATGAATATATATGAATAAATGACACCTACTGCATAAAAGTCCTGAACCATTTCACTTTGTTCTTCGACTGACAGAGAAGGATTGTTATACAATCTCTGTACAAACCTGTAAAAATATATTTAAAAAAGTACATAACCATTTAGATCTTATGAAATAGTATATGTATACACTCCTCAGATCCTCCCCACGGGTCCCCTCCCAAGGATTTATTTATTGTTAGATTCATAGTTGATTCTGGCTAATTGTCTAAGGGAAATTTTCAAGATATTTTGGTCAGAAATCAGACCTTCTTCAGTGTAAAACCATTAAAATTGCATACATGTTTTGAATCTATCTATCTGCATGAATGTTTTGAATTTTTTTCATTTAAATGTAAATGTAGCAGTTATTGGTATTGAACAATAATAACTTACGATTTACACTGATCGTTGACATCTTGTGCGGCTGGTCGCTTTAGCGTCTTTAGGAATTCTTTGAAGTCTGAATGAGCTTTACTTTTTGTTGCTATAAGTGTTTAAAGAAAAAATATCTTAACATGATAAAAAACCTTGAAACCCGGCCCTTGGAAAGTCTAATTCCTAATTCTTTTGTAATATGTACTTATTGACTGAGTGGGAGGGCCATAAGGGATAATATTTGGCTTGAGGTGATGCCGTACGGACTGAGCGCAGTGAGTCATCTACTCAGCCTGACAGCCCGACCTAACTCAGTCAATAGGCATTTTATCATATGACCCTCATGAAAAGAAAAAATAATAAAAGAAAAGAAAGAAAAAAATAGTAAATAAAAGCTAAAAAAAGAGAAAGTGCATGGAATTATTTGAGCAGGGCCGTATGGATTTGTATAGCCCTGCTTGCTCAAAGCGGTACAGCCCTGCTCATGCCATTTCCCCTAAGGTTTTTATTAGAGCGCCCGCCCGGGCAATACAGGTCATATGCTAATAATGAATATTTTCCAACTCTGGGACTATATAACAGGCACTCCCCTGTTATATCGAAACAAAAAGTCGAAACCCATCTCTATAGTTGAGGTATGAGTATTTTCTGGAACTCCACAATATACCACCTTAGACACTCCCCAGGGAAAAAATCTTATCACCCTGGATGGGGGAGGTATGGGAACTACACAATATACCTCCCCTTAGGCACTCCCAAGATTAGACACTCCCTTATAATACTCCTTAGACACACCTTAGACACCACCTTGAGACACTCCCCTCGAAAAATCTATTACCCCTCTATGGTTGAGGTATTGGAACTACATAACATACTTCCCTAGACACTCCCTTAGACCCTCCCTTATATAGTGGCCAGAGGAATGGATATTTTCTTAAACTACACAATATACCCCCAAAGAATGTCTTATTTCCCTTTGTTAATGAAGTATGGAAGTGTTTATGTTTAGATACAATTTAGCAAATGATAAACAATAACAAACTATTACCAGAAGAACTAGCTTGAGGTCTGGATGAACTTTCTGCTTGAAACGTCTTTTTCTTGAACAATTTCTTTACACTCTCTCTGCAAACAAAGCAACCATGAATATCAAATTATATGATACCATAAAATACCAGTTCTTATTCTGCACTGTTATAGCTGATTTTGTGGTTTTTTCCTGATACCAGACCACAAGTATAAGGTGTATTAATACATGGCAAATTATTAGAGCTGTAAATTACCTACAATATTATTATGTTAACTCTTTCACATCATAACTAAAAAATACAAAGCTAAAATACCATCTAGACCATGCTCACCACTATGAGTTCCAGTAGATCAGTGATTAGAGCGTCTGACTAGCAAACAGAATGTTACAGATTCGAATCCTGCCTTGGGCTTATAATTTTTCCCCCAAAAAAATCAACTTGATCAAAAAATTTAGGGACTTCTCATTTTTTATGGTTATAGTAGGCTGGCGGGATTTTGTGACCCCCTTCCCAACCTGAATTTCCTACTGTAGGATTTGGGGGCTGCCAGGATTTAAGGTGGGAGATTTTATGTTTAAACAGGATAAAGGTTTAACGTCAACATAATACACATACACCTAATGATAATTATTGAAAAAATGTTGTCGAGTTCAAAAAAAGGTTAAATCATCAAAGCTAAGACAAAAGGGGAGTATGGGAAGACAAACAATTATTGTAATTTCATGTGTATTGCAGTTTTCCCTTCCTGTGCACATTTTATGCATCATGGCTTTGGCATGTTGTTAATCTAGGTCAACTGACTTTGCTCTACTCTGCATTTCTACATCACTATATGCAAATATAATACACATTTGAGAGTACCCAAAGTCATTTTCGGTCTTAGCTTTGATGATATGACCTTCTCGAATCCGACTACGTTTTTTCAATTAGGTGTATAAACATGCACAGACATTAACTTATTTGGCACAAAGTTGATGTACGACTATGTGCCAAACACCATATAAAATATGTCTATGTCTAAAATGACTCATTTCCAGCCCAGGTTAGTACTAATCCAGCTTTGACACCCAGGACAACCAGATCATTAATATACCAGGGATTCTAATGGACTTACTTTTTTGATTCAGTTTTGAACTTTTTCTTTTCCTCAAATTTGTTGAATTTCAATTGTGTTTCAGATGGTTCTTGATGACCTGTGATTTATAGAAAAAGGAATTATCAAGGAATGTGATGACCAATATCATATGTAGTGGGAGGTAAACTGGAGAACCCTGAGAAAAACTCTCAAATCAAGGGAGAGACCCAATAAGCTCAAGTCAGGCCAAACAAAAATAAGTGGGCTAGCTATTCCATGTTGTGGACATGACATTCTGAGACCAAATTGACAATTCAATTGACTGCCAGATTTTGAATTTAAAAAAATATAATTTTTCCATGTCTCATGTGGAATTGCCCAAGTGTGTTTCCTGTTACATGAGAAAAAACAGGTTGGATTTTTTTAAAAACTAATGCAACAGTGAAACAGTGAGCTTACTGGGAACCTGTAATGATGAAAAGGTAAATTATACACCGTGAAAAGATGAAAAAACTTATTGGGAACCTGTGGTGCATTTGGAAATGAAAAAATATTAGGGTCGGCAAAAATTGCAAAAGATATGCAAAAGATATGCAGAGTCCAGGTATCAAAACCAATACTCAAGAGGTAAGAGGCACAGTACTGAACTTAATGCAGCCATTGTTTTAATTCCTGTTGGCATTGTCAAAGGAAAAAACCGGATTCCCAATTGGAATTGCTGGGAATTTCCTTGAATTCCAAATTCGAACACAAATGTTGGGGTTTATTGTTGGAAATTTCCTTCTAATACTCAATAGAAAAACAAAATTCCCAACAAACTAACATTGGTAATCAGTGCCATGTGCTCTAATGTGATGTCACCCTAGACTCCCTACTGATTAGGATTGCTATTGTAGATTTATCTTTGTAATTCTTTTAGATCACTAACATCGATCAGCCATTACCTTGTTCTGTCAAGAGTTGACTTCCTCGTTGCTGGGCATCTCTGGTTTTGTGTTGCTTTTTGTAAACTTCTCGAAAACAAACTGAACAATAGCCTTGCCATGCAGGGTTACCATAGAATCCACACCTATTGCATAAAAATAGGAAATAAACAGGCTTAGTTGTATGAAAATCCTCTGCAAAAATTCATTAAATTATTTTTTATCCTTGACTGTTAAGGCAGGGGTACATATAAAAGTCGAATATAATATCAAGTAGCAACTTTTAGATATATGTGCTGTGGCATGATCAAGATAACTTGAGGACATTGTTTAATCATTGTCAGGTGCTGATCAATCATCTAAAGTACTTAAAAATAATAATTGAGAGGATTTCTTGGAAATATAATATCATAATTAAATTATCATATGTTTTTGACAAAAAGGATTATTATCTATCACATTGTAAATATTAACTTATTAATTATTTTATATTTATATATAGCTTATTATAATTATATATATATATATATATATTGCGCAAGTTTCATAGGAAGATGTTCACTTGTGCATTACAAATATATAAGTTTTAAATTATTATTATTATTATTATTATTATTATTATAATACAGATTTACAATGCAAATAGCGTAGATTCTCTGACTACTAAAAACTCTTGAGTAATGGTTACACCAGGGCAAAAGAATTTAAGCTTTATTAATATATTACAAATTATAAATTATAAATAAATTTCCAGCACACCTTGTTAACTAGGTTGGGTTGCCTGTGGCAGTCCTTACTAAGTTTAGAAATCAATCTTTTTTCTCCGTTTTCAAAAGTTTATTTAGATATCTCGATAAAGCAGACATAAAATAATTCTTCTTCAATACGTATATTTACTTCAAAATGGAAAGTTATGTTTTTAAGTTAACATTTTTATTAATTTGAGGTTTAAACATCCATCTTAACATTTCATTTGAAAAGCTTTGAATTTCGTTCAACTTACCCAGTTTTACAGCGAAGTTCAGGGTTATTTAGCCTTTCGTAGATCTTAGACTTGTGCCTTAATCTGTCAGCCATGTCTAGGGTTAAAGTTAAGGGGGAATTTTAGTTGGGAAGTACAAAAGAAAGGAGTTTTTCAGGGATAAATATTTTGGTCTCGTCAGATCTCATGACCAACGTATGACATAAACAGACGAGAAAGACTGGGCTGGGCTATATATGGAAACGTCATACGTGGAAAATTCAACTGGTTTAAAAAAAGTGGAACTTCGGAATAAAATGTGTTCTACTTAATTGACGGGTTAACTGTTTTAAAAAACCATAGGCGGATGTAGGATATTGAGTAGGAGATTCATAGAATTAAGAAGATGAAACTTTTGAAACTGATAATGGCTGATTCCAGAAAAAAGGGGAAAATAATGCACTGGGTGTCAACCAAAGTTTTCAATTTCTCTTCAGGTTATATAACTCAATCCACGACTGAACGAATTATACGGTATCTTTGCTTGGGTCCTGATTTGAATGACTTCGGGCGTTTTCGCGTCTAAAATGAGAATATTCTGCAACGCCGTACAAAATCACTACGAGCAAGAGAATATGAATAATTAATATTCTCTTGCTACGAGGTAATAAGAATGATTCGTCTATCAATAATAAGCTCGTCAAATCTGGCGGTGATTCAGGTGATGCTTTAAATAAGGCTAAATTAATAATGAGTAACGATGACTAGTTGGGACTGCGTTGATGTGTTGAATCAGAGTTAATAGAAGGGAACTCTGGTTGAATACAACAAGTGAATAAGATGGAAACTTAAACAGTGTGTAAAAAAGTTTGGAACTGCACTGAAGTATCAGTTACTCCCTCGTCCAGAGTAAAAGGATTCTTCCAAACTTTTTTATCAAAGTATTTTAAGTTTCCTTCTTATTCACTAGTTAAGTTTAAATTAGAGGGCGACCTTAACTGCGTAATGCGTTTCATTTGGTATTATTTACCATTTAGCACAGCGGTAGGGTGTGCAAATTTTCGAATGACAAGATGCCGACATCAGCTTTATTAAGTCTTTCCGAGTTATTCTCAAAGAAAGTTTTTTTTTTTGTTTTTAAATTATCTTTAAGTCAAATTTCTCACTAATGATTAGCGTGCTACACATGATTCGCGTGGGTCTTCGCGTAAGCTCTGATTGGCCCCGAGGCGGGAAGCCATTGCAGCGCCACCGTGTTTTCAACTCACATGAAACAAGACGGTTTCGAATAATGTTTTTAAAATATAATTTTTATTACCAGATTTGAGATTTTGAAGATAAAGTCACTGTAACTATAAACTTGATGAATAACAAATTGTGTTTACGGTTGCCTAAAAACACATTAAAAATTTATTCGATTTTAATTTGCGGGACAAAGAAAATTACGTCAAAATTTCTTTAACTCTGTATTTAACAAAATTCGTGCTCAAGGAGTAGTATTTGTGCTTGAAAACAGCAGGTCAGCTCTGTTCTTCCCTACCTATCCCTCCCTTAGGAAATATGTTGCTTCCATTTATCTATATTCTCTTAAAATGAGTTAAAGAAAGGGCCGAATACTTCTTTGCCTAAAAATATGAAGCGAACGAGACTTGGGTCAATGGAGACTGAACAAAAAATAGGCTAATCAAACGAATCATATTTTTACTTTGCATTCAATTTTGGATTTTCATTCAAATACTGACAGCTTTTTCGAAATAATATTTAACTAGGAATTACTTAAAGTTATTTTACCTTATTCCATTCTCCCTTAAAAAATTATCTCGAAACTCCCCCCCCCCCTCCACACCACACACACACATGCACAATTACGAAGACTTTAGCGAATCACAGTGGAAAACATCACACTGAAACAATATGTAAAGAATGAGAACGGTTTGGTAACGTTTAACTTTTATTTACTAACGAGGGTTTCAAAGGTTTAACTTT
The DNA here is from genome assembly GCA_011057435.1 of Actinia equina. Classification (NCBI taxonomy): domain Eukaryota; kingdom Metazoa; phylum Cnidaria; class Anthozoa; order Actiniaria; family Actiniidae; genus Actinia; species Actinia equina. The sequence goes on along the minus strand of WHPX01001324.1, from coordinate 200,435 downwards.
TATTTACTAACTAACGTTTCAAAGATGTTTAACTGATATCTGGCCATTAGAAGAACAGAGGTAAGAGGAGGCGTTAGCAGTGATAGCATTCTGGAATCTAAGAGGTCATTGTTCTAATTCTAACATTGAACTGAGACTTTGAACTAAAGTTGAATTTTTCCAAGAGTTTGAACTTTTTAATATTCTAATTTTCATCCTCCAACAGTCAAGACTAATATTCTACATGAGAATCATGTCAACTTGTCTTTCTCGACAAGGATATAACTTGATAAACTTAAAGTTAAAATAACTGTTTAAGAACGTAACTCTTTAAAAATTTCTAAGTTACTTAATCTTAAAGTGTACAATTTACATACTTAAAACTGTACAAACTGTTTCAATTATCTTTAAAAAAGTTGTAGCCATTCTTTATATTTCATTTCACCAAACTGGCTAAACTGCATTCAATTTTTAGTAAATTTCATTTATTTTTAAAATCAAATACCATGAATTCCAAAAAACATTTTCTAGATCTTTCTAAAAACTTTGAAAAAAAAGTTTATCATTTCTTATCTTCCTATCAGGAGGAGTTTAAAGAATTCCGGCTCTTAACATTAACTAATAATCAGAACAAAAATATTATACCGCGAAATAATATACTAAGAGCTGCTTTGAATCTACTCCACCAATGACATTTTTAGCTTTTTATTCCATACCACACGATCGATTGTTATTTAGGTATTACGTAGTTGAGAAATATTCGCTAAAATTCGCGATGAGAATGCATAATTTTCTGGTGTCGAAAATGCAATTTTTTTCCTAAGACATACGCAAGTACAAAACCTAAAGTAAAGTTAAGTAAACCAAAGATATTTTGTTTAGACTGCAACATAACATTTTATGGACAAGTAAGTTTGTTTATCAGAATTACTGACTATTAAATTTTAATTCGAAACCATTTCTACAGAGAAGAGAAAATTGTTATATTTTGCTTGTAAGTTATGTTGAAATTTAGGTGGATGTCTGATTGGAAAACAGGCGGCTCTTAAATGACTTTCGGTTTGAACCAATTACAACACGCAAAAACGAGCGTCGTCCAATCGAATTTGGAAATGCCACAGCGCATGGCACGCGAAACAGTGTTTGGAAACGTGTGGTTGTCAAATGGTTTCCGTTCTAATATAAAGTAGAACGAAGGTAAATCACGCAGCATTTTTACGCAGCATCTTTACGCAGAATTAAAGTTTATATAATGATTTAACTTCACCAGAGTTTCCCATTATTATTGAGAAAATTGATAAAAAAAACTCTGAAATCCAAAGTTTTTTCGTTCTTGTTGAACATAGGTTGAATCTTGTTTTTGTTTGAAATTGTTACAGGCTTTTATGTTCGCTTTCAGTCTTTTAATATGAAATTTTCATAAACCTGTTTAGAACTCGCCTGCCACGCCTCTACAGTAGAAAAATATCTTTATCAAAACAAAGAAAAGAGGAATGCTTTGAGATCTGTATTTCATCCCAAATTCAATACCGAATGTTTTTCCCAAAAGCCCAACGCCAGGATAATAACATCCAAATTTAGTAGAATAAATCTAGTTTCTTTATAATGAGTATTACACAATTATTCGAAAAATTTTAATGAACTTTTCTAAAGACGCTGCCTTTTGTAATGAAAATAGATGAAAATAGAACTAATTTCGTTCATAAAGTCGCTGTTCATATTCCGACTTCAATGAATTAAAAAAAAGGCACGTAGTAGGATGAATAGGATTTGACATCCAACATCTGTTTTAATTACGAAACGCGAAAAATATAATTAATTTTGCTCAGGATTCTCGGTTTTATTTTAGGTGAAGCCTGAACAAGAAAGATAAGTGCTTTCCTTAGTTTCAAGTTGTCACAAAGAATGCCAGGTAAGTCGAAATGTTGAATGGCGATTATTTTTTATAAAAGAGTTCTGTTGTAACTCAAGATGCGTCCTTTTATGTGTTTCGAAAAAGTAGAAAACCATAATTTGTATACAAAATATTTTTATATGCTTGTGATAAGCCGAAAGCCATTTCAGTACTTTCCTCCCGCCTTCGAAGCCACTTCATTGCCAAAGGGTTAGTGGGAAGACGTTTTAGTGCTACCCTCAGTGGTCACGTTATACACTCACATAATTAAATACTGTACACATAAAACACTCAGTAATCCGGAAACCATTTCAATGCTTTTCTCCCGCCTCGGAAGCCATCTCATTGCTACAAGGCCAGTGGAAAGCCATTTCAGTGCCACCACCGAGTGGGTGGCCACTTCACACAGTTACATAAAAACTACATACTGGTACACATACGAAATTCGTAATTAGGTAACCATTTGTACCCGCCTAAAAAACCTTAGAGTGCCACTAGTAACAGTGGGAAGCCATTTTAGTGTTATACCAACACACCTTCAAAGAAGAAACGCCCTAACTAAAGTCAACGTTATCGTGATATATCCAATTGAGGAGAGGTGGTATTATTTCGGGATCCCCTTCTATAACCTGCCCGAGGCCAAGGCACGGTGTTTGCCTCGGGCGCGAATTATTTATTACAACAAGATTAATGAGAAAAGTCGCTACCCACTTGTGAAATGATTCGTAACGAAAGACTTCTCAATGGAATAGAGCGCTGGAAGGCTTTGATGGGCGCATCCTACGGGCATGGGATTTTATCAGCACGAGAGGTTAATACCTGCGGGCATTGCACACCAATAAAGCGTGTACATCTCATCGAGTGTGTGGGTTAAAATTATGCCGTAAATAGCGTGCATGTATTTTTGGCCCAGGGCAGGCAAGGGGGATGTGCACTCGAACAATGCCCTCGGGATATCTTTAGGGCGTAAGGCTAAGATGCCATAATTAGTGTACTGATCATATAGTATGTCAAAAGCAGTCTCTACGCTCTCTTAAAAAAGTCTCACAATTCGAAGATTTTAATTTCATTGAGAAAACTCTTGCAACGCTGATTGGTTCGCTATTTGAGTCTGAACTATTAATTCAAATCTCCGCACCATTTTCCCATGTGAACCTGGGGTTTGTTTTTTGATTCTCTTGCTCTCTTTAATTGTCATTCATACACTTTCTACTGGTAAAGCTCACCAGAGTTTTTAAGATTAGGTGTTAATGTCCGCCGGTAAATTCCGACGCTCAAAACTATCCAAATCTATTTGAATTATTAGAATGACTGAATGACGAAATAGATGTAACTGCGCGAGTCAAACCAGATATTAATTGTTCTCGGAAGTTAAATTATTATTTGAGTATATATTTGCAAACCGTTCAGCGAAATAAATTCTTGTTTTATACTCAGCTTGCATATTTTCTCAAGTTCTTATATATTTTTTCTATAAAGCAGGAAATGTTTTATATCGACGAAAGAGTAACTACAAGGTGCAGTGATAAAAATTTCTCTTCCCTTCTCGATCTTTACATATTTTACTCAGGGATTGAGTAGAATGTACTTAGTAGCTTTTACGCCTTTATACTTGTGCTTGCAGTAACTAGAATTCCGAAGATTCTTTCAAATGAAGATACTATTGTATTTTACTGTAATCTTCGGTAATCGCTTGACTCCCACTCATTACGTGCGTCCACAACTTTACGCGCGCATCGTCCTAAGTTCTTAATTACGCGCGCTTAAGAAACATGTTAGAAGTATAAAAAGATATTGCTGATTTCCAATCATTCCCAAGTAAGATAATAACAGACAAGGAATCCTCGTTGGTTAATTTAACAAAAGAATGCATTGATTAATCTTTTCCTGTCAAATGCAACCAAAATGGCGGCTATGACGTCATGTCATAAGTATAATAAGTAGACCTTGATTCCTGAGTCTAAAGCTTTAGCTACTTTTGTAGACGTCCACATTTATTTATAATCCTATTTTTCCCTTCTTAAACTATTCATCTATAATTCGGTAATTATATTTATTTACTTTGCAAGACGTAGTAGGGTAGAATGAAGGAGCCAGGACAGACGAGTTCAGTTGAACTTGAACAAGTCCAGCTGAACGGCTTTGCACAATCAGTCATCTAGCACTGATAAGACTAATACTCTAAATACCAAATGACAAAACACTGGGCATTACTCCTATTTAAAGCATCTTAGTTCCTAACAGCACGGGTTGAGTTTAGCTCATCAATCGATGGCTATTAGTAACCAAGTGATCGTATCAAGTATCGTTGTAAAGTGCACGCTCCCATGCCTAGCGGCAATGTCACTGCTTCGCGTCCGGTAAACGATTAAGCTTTGCTGAAAGAACTAACAGACGCGTCTGCATAATTCAAGTATCGGGTACGCATAACCCCAAGCTTGTTATCAATGAAATACAAATACTCTCTCGATTGAGATTCGTTTTATATCGTTAGGACTTTATTGGGTGATTTGTTAGGTTCATTGTTAGACAGAATGAGGGAAGACAGACTCGTAATATACAGAAAACATGAGGTATTAGTGTTTGTTGAACGACTCGTTTAAAATGCCTTTGGCGCTGAGTTGGATGGGAGGGAATTTTAATACATTTAATAGGCTTTGGATTACCGACCGTGTATGACCTTGACTAATACCGTGGGTGTCTAGAAGATCGAGACATGGTTGAACTAAATCAAATGTGATTCACAAACATTCTATTAGTGAACATCGTCCAATTCCCTTAGGAATGATTACAAACCACCTATAGTGAAGATCTTCCAACATGGATGCCACTTTTATTCACTTAGGAATCATTACACCTAGTTTTATCAGATCTAGATTCGAAATGCGCATGTGCATAGTCATTGACTGCTGACCACAAGACTGATTGTCAGGTCGTGTAAAGTAGAATAGTTGTGCTTGTTGGTTCTTTCTGTGCTTCTAGGGTTTGTCTCCGGGTTCTCCGGATTTCCACCCCATTCAAAGACGGCAACTCAGTCTAAATGCCGATTAGAAATCACTACATGAGAGGAAGAAGAGACCCTGTAAAAATTCCATTTTATTTCGTTGTTTTTTCTTCATTCATCTTAAAGCAAGTTTCTGGGAGGTATTCTCGTGTCTCAATTCACGTTCGAGACGCGACCCTTCTGAGAATCCATTTATAGGCTAGAATGAGGGCCGTCTGGAAAGCAATGAGCCTGACGACCGTTCTACCCAATGAACCGCAAACAAGTAATAATCTTTACTAAATGAAAAATGAATTAACTGATTAGTAAAATATTTAAGTATACCCAAGAACAATTAGGAACTAAGAAAATACGATCACGATATAAAAACAATCAAATATATTAATGATAAATTGTAAGTTTTAACATAACGCATGGTATGCAGTAGACAGTTTTTACGATTCTTAAAGGATGAATTAAAATAACACAGGATGGTATGCACTATCGTTCGATGGTAACAATGAATAAAAATGTAGTTATCCTGACCTCTTCGGGACAGATAATGAACAATTGAGTTAGCAAGCAAAAGTATCTCTAAATTTATATTCAATTTATGTGCAAAAATTCAAACAGAAATTTTAAGTCTGAGTTTGTACAAAATTGAAAGAGTTGTGTTTTTCTTGCTATTCCTTCAAGTTTATGGTATTGCGAGCTTGGTAATAAGTTTTAGGATATTTAATACTAATTATAAAAACTTATTAAAAACATTTAGCCTTTCTATTATTTATTCTACTTTATGAATTTGATTTCATCGTGAACAAATATGTGTGTAAGGCAAAAACCTTGGGGGAGGGGTGGGTAGGGCATAGTTCATTGACCAGTGCCTTTCGTTGACACTGGCTTGTTTTGCCAAATGTCATTTATTCAATATTACGAGTTTTCTATTTACTTTTGAACGCTATGTTTGAGAACACTGGTTGCCCCTAGTGACAACGCAGAACGGCTTTCTAAGGTTTCTCTATCCAAAATGCTTCCGAAAATCCCACCTTAATATAAAAATCTGACATCCTTGTGGCAGACTTAGTTCAAACGTTCGCCAAAAACACGAACCTTTCTTGGACATTGGCGTTTCCTTCTAGGCAGGAAACTAAGAAGTTTTCAGGACTGCAAGATACAGAAACCCAGTAATTCGGACTACGTTCAGCTCATATACCCTCTTTCCATACTCACTATCATGCTTTTTCAACCCCCTGCGAATGACCCAACCTGGCCGAGAGCTCCAGCTAGGACACCCAAGAGTTTGTCCGAATAGAAAAGCTTATTAAAAAACGTCTTGTCATCTGGCAAATGCATTCTCAAAGTCACGCTGTTTGATTCTCGAATTTTTTTCTTTTTCATCGCTTTCAACTTTTCTCTGATAAAGTCTTCAAAATCACTAGCTCGGCGTAGTGTATTTCTTTGTAAAACACAGAAATGGCATTAAGTGTAAGTAGCGAGCCTGTGTAAACATTTGGTCAAACAAAAAAAACTTTATGGTATTATGTCTATCTGTCCCATGAGAATGAAAATCCTGGTCTTTCGTTTTCGGATGGATTTTGTCAAATTTAAAGTCAAAAAACAATGGATAATGAAGCAAACTCTTTCGCCTGCCAATATATGTCACTAGACGAATTTAAAATTCATTTTGAATCGAGTTCAGCGTGGTTTTGCAGTGCCTGTTTAAAGAGAAAGGAAATCCCCAAAAACCACTAAGGTTAGCTTTTGGCTTGACTTTAACGGGAAATTCTTAGGTCAAAATTAAAAATTAAAAAGGGGAAGGTATTTAGAATAACCCGGCGGACAATAGCTTCATAGAACTCGGGAGCAATGGCAGTTGTTTCGTCTACGATTCCTCGACTCTTATAGCACGAGATGACAGATCTTCAGAGCGATAGGATATTTAGTAAAATTAATGTTTTCAAAACATTCATCTTAAACAAGCTTGAAAAGAGGTCTAGTGAGATGAAAAGTTGCGGGATAAAAACGAAGTATGTTGTATCAATCGCGAACCGGTAGACATTTGAAGGTGGAGTTGAATTCGAAGATAAGAGAATTCGCAAATTATAACAAAACTTATAAAATTTGAATTTAAGTAGGATTATACATCAATTTACTTCTCTTTTTTGAACCAGTAAACTAGTTTCAATAGGGTTTCATTAAATTCAACAACTCATGATCATCAGTTATTACCTTGACTAAAAAATTTATATCCCCGGCCCATAAATTTCAATCCTTTGCGTCTGAGATCAATAAAACTGATCATTTCCATGTTTGATTAAAAATGGTTTTATTTCAACCATGGTATTTTGGGAACCTTTGTATGGGACGAAACGTTTGTGTCACAGGTTTTAGCACACGTGTCAGAATGGCTTTTCGGACCTCATATTCGCCAATATGTCAATCAAAATTGCACTTTAAAAACAAACAATTCGACTTCAACGGTATGGGCTCAATGGAGAATGGTTCAACCACGGGTTTTGATTCATGAATGGACGTTCTCAAAAACGTCTTTTGGCTTGGAAGACTTGAACGAGTCGAATTTGTGGGTAAAAAGTCTCGGGTTTTTGAATTTTCTTTCCAAATGTCAAGCCTATATTAATCAAGAAAAGTAAATAAAAGCAATTTAGTGAACGTGAAGCCGATCTAGTGCGAATATGTCCAGCTATTGAAACTTTGAAAATGAAATCTTGACCAGCTGCAACATAAATTTAGCGGCTGGAAATGTTTTTTATGATATATGACGAGCAGCTATGCAAATGTTGAGCACAGAGAAAAAACCGAGTTATTGACATCTAACAGCATCTGCCTCGGAATAACCTGAATTCGAATTTTTGATAGAGCGAAAGAAATGTAAAAAAGAACTTGTTTTAAACCCCCAAAATGTATTAACTTATGTGTAGTATTTGTCCGAGAATAAGAGGATTTAGAATTAATATCTTTGATCTTTTCGAGAGAAAAAAAGGTCTTCTTAAGATAAGTTAACGAAATAAAGTATTTGTATTCACTGTCAGCCATTGCGAAGATGTATGAAGCTGCTATCATTTGTAAATTTAAGATAAACTCGCTTATTAAACCTCAATAATATCAGCTAACCTTCCCAATCACGAACCACAACTTTCGTGGCCATTTTTCTTCGGATAAGATGACTTTTGGGTTTTGCACATGAATGGTTTTTATTGAAAACTTTTGTCAAATTTGACGTTCAATCCCACCGCTGTCACCAAAATATTCACAGGTTGAAAAAAATATCTCAAGCCTGTATTATTTTTTAATCAAGATATTTTTATATTCGTTAAAAATGTCCAAAAAATTATAAAGAATCACGTGGAAGTGTTAAAATCAATAAAAATACTAAGATTTACACCAGTGTTGTGAAATGAAATTCGACTCCCTAATTTTTTACAAATATTTTGTCTGGTTAATTTTCATGTTAAACTTCATACAAATGATCAAAACTAGGGTAAAACATAGTTAAAAGGAATTTTTCAATTCTCCTATTTAAAATTGTCATCGCAAGCATGTTGTTGTTGCTGTTGTTTTAAATAATTTCTGAAAATAGTATCTGCTTTGATAAAACTCCGTCACTTTTGTTTCGCTTTTGTTCGAGGTATTAAAAATACGGTATGAATGAAGAAAAAAAAAACATCAAAGCGCTAAGATAGAATTAAACAACCAGCAAAGAATGAATACCCGACCTTCTTTGCTAAATAATTCACAGAGTCTATCAATGCTACGTCAAGTTCTTTGAAGCCAACCGACCATCAAAAAAGCGTTTACAAGATTAGAGCTGTAGTTGATCATTTTCGCTACTGGAGAATATCTTAAACAATCATTATGTTAAACCTAAGACTTCTCTTTATCTATTCATTCTTAATACTTTAATAGCCCAAAGATAAAACTTATTCCCCAAAACAAAAAGTATCACAAACGACCTCGACAGGTTTTCTCTCCATTGGTGGTGAAAACGCTCCAAGATACGAAAACATCTAGTATTTGTAATTATGTACACCGCAGGACGTACACGTTTAAAAAACATTTCTTTATTTTTTCTAATATATTTAGTAAATACTAAGATCCGGACAGCTTCGAGAACGGCCTGTAATTGGGAAGATCGATGGACAACAGTTACCAACGTATTGAGTTTTGCGTCGTTAAAATCAACAATGTTTTGGGAGGTCTTTGCATCTGTTCTAGTTTGTCGAAAACGCCAATCCGTGCCTCAACAGGTTATATATATTTCAATGAAAGAACGAAATATTGAGAACAACAATAGTTCTTATGAAACTGCTTTATTTTCCTTTTGTTTAGTACTAAAATATTTTTATAATTCCCATTTAAAAGAGATTAGGAAACGCTATAATAGAACAATTGCGGTCATGTTTTATGGAATCACTCCGATGGGTTTTCTTTTAGTTCTGCTCATTCTTTGTTAAGTTTTGAATTAACACCTTATTTTTCCTACCTGCTCTCGGTTTCACAAATTGATGGTTGAATCTAGAACAATGATCCGACAATTAGGCAATAAAAAAAACAGTTTAAGATAAGCAAGACTGCACACCTTTTATCGCTATCATTAATAATTGTTTGAAAATATTGAGTCAAAAAAAAAAGGGGAAAAAATTTTTTTTTCGTCGAAAAATAAAATAATTGAATCCACGTCGCAGAAAAGTCCAGTTCTAGTACCTATTGTTCGTGAGATTCTTTTGTCTTAGCCGAAAAAATCCCCATGTCACAAGTAAGGCTAAAGTCCTACTTTGGAACTCATTGGAAGGCGGTGTTCGCAATTAAAAGCCGAACAAAACAAAACCAGAACGTTGAAGATTACACATGATATCAGAGCAATATCGCGGCGAACCAGGTAAGATTGTACTCCCAAAACGGGAAAGAAAAATAATATTAAGATGCTGTAAGCCCAGCGCTTTTATGGCCAGAATTTTCTTTTACCAAAGGAATTGTTTACGGAACCGCCTGTCTCTTTGAGTCAGGAAACATACTACATTCCGTAAGTAAACAACCGAGTTAACGTCGACTGCTCAAAAGTATGTTCTTTACTTGGATCGACTACAAGTTACCATTGCATTGAAAATAAGCTGCAAAATACGAAACGTTTATTAGGACTCAGCAATCACGAAAAATAACAAACAAAAAAAAAAAGAAGATTGCTCAGTCACTTGTGGTGTATTTTTTTAAAACTTTTTGCACTGTCGATCAACCGAGGTATGTTCAGGAGCTATGCGAATTGAGCACCAAAATTGCACAAGGAACGGAACAGAGAAATGAGCACCATACAATAACGAGGTTTAAGACAGGCTGCATTCCTCTTAAATTACTTCTAAATGGCCACTTTCACGGTCATTTTACGTCTGAGGAGAAATTTTTTACCTACAAAGAAAAATAAATTGAATCATTAAAAATTTTGATATTTTACAGCACAAATTTTATTTAACAAATTAAAAACCTTTGGCTTCGCGCTGTTGGATGCTAATATCTTTATTCATTGGAACATATTAAGAACACTTATCACGATGTTTAAGAACAGAGTGTGTTTAAAAAAAAGATTTAGAAAATATATGGCAACAATTTCTGATAATTTATGCTTTAAAAAGTATAGTTTAGATTAAAATGCAGGTTATTATTAGTTACCTATTTTTGGAAAAATTAACCACCCCCCTCCCCCGAAAAAAAAATTTCATTAAAGAAATTTGAAGAAGGTATCTTCTGTAGTAACTATTAAAACTGGGGAAGGATTTGGAATTATGATTAGGGAATCAGCAAAAAACATGACAAGCTCAAATAAAATTAAATTCAAAACGGTTAACTTATTTGTATTGTGCAAAGTCAATAAATTGGCGGCAAAGAGGGGTTGCAACACCTTCTCAGCACAATATAACCTCTTTTTAAACGAATTTTCGTTTTTAATACTCATTTTATAAGAAAACGATTTATTTTTCTATAGCCAGGTATTCGGTAACTAAGATTTTCGATTTAAGATAATTCTTTGGTATTTTTGAGGAAAATTTATGACCATTTCAAAATGTTTCTCTCGAGAAGGTGAAACAAATAGAATTGAAAATGTACCTATACCACATGGAAAGATAATTATAAAAGCCATGAAAAGTTTGAAATCTTGTTTAAAAACGAAACTAAATGTGAGCTATAACTAAAGTCAATCAATTTACCAAATTCATTTATGAATGTGAATAATTGGCACCAAAACAATGACTAGTGAAGCTAGGTAGTAAACGACCCAAGAGGAAAGAAAACATCAACTCAGTGTTATAGACGGAAAATCCCGCGCGAAAATTTCACGGGAAAAAAATCGATTTAAACCTTTTAGTTCTAATTGTTGTAAATAAATGTTCAATGGATTTAATCCTGCTTGAAAATGTTGATGATAATAAACAATGGAAATCTAAGTTAAAAAGAAAATAGATCCAACAGTACTAGTTCATAGTTGGATGAGTGTTGGTGTACTTAGCAACCGTGCTACCTTTGCCTACGGGGTTAACTCTTCGTCATCAAAGTCTCTCCTGTTGCTCCAAATCGATACAGACTTTTCAAAATTGTTTTTATCGAAATAAATCATATAAAATTGTTAACACAAAGAGATACAGACTGAGACTTTTTTAATTATTTGCTCTCGGAAAATCGGTTAATACCTCAGAAGTGAACGGTGTAATCCTCAAAGACGCCGACAAAACTAAGAAAAATATTAATTATTATCTGTCGAGTTTTCACACCCTAAAGCTGCTGGCTAGAAAAATAAATAGACTATTCAGAATCTTGTATTGTATTTATTCTGTCTTCAAGATACTAAAAACTGGAGTTACGACAATTTTTATTCTAAGGTTATGGATAATATTTTCTGTCGAGAACTTCAGGTACACGAATTTTCTTAGTTAGTGTACGTTTAACATTAAAACATTAATTACGAAATTCGTTCCGAATTTCTGGATAAGACTTTGCAAAAATTGAAATATTTTAAAGTATCAGGGAGAATAAGCATAGTTTTGTAGGTTTTTAAGTTGTTGTTTATTTTTAAGGCATTTTACTAGTTGGGTAAGTCATTGCAAATGTAAAGTCAACGGCACTGTTGGCGTCGGAAAGTTCTAACAGGAAGCTTGGATAGTTTCAGATTAAGAACCCCCCGAACTGTAAAGCTCAATTTCAAAGTAACATTGAACTTATTTCCTTTTACTTATTTGAAGTAGAAAAATTATATTTCTAAAGGCAGCCGAAAAATATTAATGATGATGGTAAAGTATTATTATTGTTAGTTTTAAGGCATGATTATTGCACTGGATGATATGAGACTGCGGTGTTTAGTGTTATGGCAGTGCATGGATTTCATCTCAATGTGTGAAATTTTCGTGGGATTTAAAGATGTCTTTTAAGAAAAATACCATAAGAACTTTTGAATCTTATGGAGTAATTTCACTTAAAGAATTTAGATTATTTAAGGACATAACTGGGAAAATATCTTAAGGACATCAGGCTCTCAGTATGCGTGTAGTGAAGTAACTGAGTACTTCCAGTAGGGTGTCAAAACGTTTTACCTCGAAATAACAGATCTAAGGTAACTTAAAACAACAGGAGAACTGAGAAGTATTTGAAATTAAGGTCTAATAATGCAACTCAAAGGAATCTTTAATCTAAATCACCTGTTAAAATCAATAAGTAAAGCTTGGAGAGTCATGTACTAAAGTGCAGCACCGCCGGCCATTTCCTTATAAATCTGAAAGCATATGCTACGACTTCGGGCTTTTATGAACCAACATTCTAATTTTACTAATAAACAAATTCAACTACTAGGTTATAGGACTGCTTTTCTATCGATTTCTGTAGTATTTCGAAGAGAAAACCCCGGTTAAAGAGCTAAAATTGTGGTGGTTGATAAAGATCTGTTCGGGTCAGTTGATCACCGATTACTGATGATACTTTCAAAAGAAACCTTTGAAACGTTTTCAAACATATAATAAAAGCCTAGTAATTCTTTAGAGAATGAAGATTTAGTTGATAATGATGAACTAGAGTTTGAGAAATTTCTTTTTCGTGTTGACGACAAATGGAGTGAAAATGTGTACTTTTGTGTACAAGGAATTTGAATCACAACTGAGCCATTCATTCGGGGCATTTGTTTGCAACACTGGTGAAATGAAAAAAGTTCTTAGATAATACTAAAGCTCAAGGAATAAAAATATGTTGAATTCTACTCACTTTTAAATGATTCAAGGAAGAAATTAGTATTTCTATAAATAGAGTTATGGCCGTTAAATCAGTTGGTCCCTTCAGTTGTCCACGATGAAGACTTCACAAGCCAATGATTGCAATAAAGATTCGGAGTTTTCGGTCATGTAAGTTGAATCAGAATAACGAGAACGACATGCTCAGTCGAAGCAAAAATGTCACATAGATACAGATAGGAACCAAGTCTTTCACATTGATGTTTGCCAGTATGGCAGACGAATAGAGTAAACAAGAAACGAGCAAACATATCAAACGATTGCCCAAGTTATAGTTACTAGTTCGCGTTCATTTCCGTGATGCGAATCGTCTCAAATCATAAATAGAGCCAATACACACTAGACTTTAAGACCCAAACTGTCATTTTCTATTGAATTTTAATGAAGAATACTTACTCGCTTAGGAAAAATCACGTTAAAACCACTTGTATCTTTGTCCACGCCCTAACACACGTTTGTTATAACATGCGTTGTGAGTCAAATACGATTTGCACTTGGTGTATCTCGATTGTTGAAAGCCCCAAAAAGGTAATAATTATCGGCAGAGCTGGAATAAAAGATAATACCTTAAACAATGTAATTCTGGAGTTTATTTCTTCTACCTATTGTAGCTATCCAGTCGGCAGATCGGGTCGGCAGAGGTGTAAGCCGTACAGCCCTAAACCGCAGTCGAAGTCCCGCTGGGACAAAGAGGTAAATTGCTCGGAACTAATTTGGTCTCGGCGTAACCTCGAACCTTCTCTCAAGACACGCGAACTGGGGCAACACTTTTCTAACTGTGATAGAAGTTGTACGTGTTTACGGAATTGCTTTGAATCGATCAACACTCGATAAAAACAATATAGTTGGGCGGTTTGAGAAGGTGTTCCATGGAAGCCGTTCCACGCCTCGTGGCGTTCATTTCATTTAGGGTTTCTTTGGTTTTAGAGCTAATCGCGACGAAACATTTGAACTTAGTTTGTAAATGTTACGTTTCTGCCGATCACGTCTGTTCGTTGTTTCAGGGCAAACCAAACAGTCAGGACTGTTTGCTCGTCTAATTTGAATAAATGTGATGGATATTAGGGCTTCGCGTCATTTTAGATTTGACAGTGAAACAGATACTTCTCAGGCATTGTAAAGAAAGCCAAAAGACCTGGAGAACTCTCCGTTTTCCCTGGTGAAAACTCACTACTTCGTACAAACTTTGCCCAACCCTTCCAAAGAGAGAAAGAGTTTTTGCTGATCCCAATTAAAATTGTAGAAATCTCTGTGGAGTGTAAATTAATTGTTTTGTCCGCGCACATTTTATGGGTGAGTGAACAGAGGGTTCGTTGTGCTAACTGACTTTGGCGGGCTGCACAAAAACCTAATCTTTCAACAAAATGAGAAAACAAAAAGAGTCGGAACCAGGTTTCAATCAAAAGTGTTGAAAATTTCAACTCTCGATTTGTTTTTATTTGGAAGGTATTAAACAGTCAATACTATAGGCGCGCAGGACAACGTGTCAATAGCGCTGAAACTCAAGGACTTGTAGTGAGAAATAGGTACGAGAGAGCTGATATATTTACACAGGACGAGCTTTCAATTCGATTAACCTCAACAAAGGATGACAGGACGATAGAAAAGCAAGAGTACAAGCTACACGAAATCTTCCTCTAACAAGACTTTCTCATCAAGCAGCTTGCACCCCATGAGGGACTCTCTAGATTGATGAAGCCACTTCTTAAAGAAATCCCGCGTTACACAAGAAACAAGTCAAAATAGAATGTCTCTTTTTTGTAAACAAGGTTTTTTGGAAGCTGGTGAATAACGCATAGCGTTTCCTTGCGATTTGTGTACTGTTGACACTACTTTCTTACTAGATTTGCAAAGAACTGAATAATTTAAAACACATAAAGGCCATAGCTGCCACTCTATGGGAGGTGATTATCCAGAAAGCCAAACATCCGAAGAGACCTTTTCTCTTACTAGTAAAATTTACATTGGCTGTTTGCTCTATCGGCCTTCTTTGAAAAGTGACATAAATGACAAGCAGTCTTCATCGCCCACATGACCTGTGCTCGCTCGCGTCAAAAAGTTCCTTGTATTCACCGCAGCGATGGCAGAATGACAGACCAATATTGACAGAGCTGCTATAGAACTCATGTGTTTAATGGTAATTGCCGAGTAACCAGGGGGAACGAGCTCCACTGCTTGCAGCATTCGAGATTACACTTTGGGATAAAATATTAAAAATATTTCACCGAGTTTTTTCGCTCCTCCCATAAACAAGAGTTTGAATTTTTTTTAAATCTTGGGCTCCCACCTTGGGAAGTATTTTTAAATCAACTTCACAACTAAGAATAGTTTTCTCGGACTACTAAACTAAAGAGAAATACATAAAGTGCATATTTATTTATATATTTAGATGGTGTCGTTTAATAACGTGAAGCTTATTAATCAACAATCCCGTTAGGAGTAGATAGCCATTAACTTTTTTTGTAAGCTTATATTTTTTATATTTCACGCCAAATGATAGATTTTAAATTAATATGCGAATTCTGGTCCAATTTCTATATCAACCGTGGAGTAGAAATTCACCAATTCGCTCGCCAGCTATGAACATCAATCACAAAAATGAAAGAATTCGCTAGGTCGCAGTTGGGGTTTCAACATATTGAACAAAAACCTTTTGAAACCGAGATTCTTTAGAGAATTATGTATAATAATTACAACCCTCTGAACAGTCATTGCGTTCAAAAGTCTTTGAAAAAGGAAAAACTCAGATAGCATAGATATAAAAGTCGCCCCAGAATCCGGCAATCCCATTGGTGGATTCTGTAGGTGGGAACATGATTATGCGTGTCCCGAACAATTTGAAACTCATTGAAAATTCCACAAAGAAAAACTCATGAATATTACAATAAAGTTTTTTCATATAGTGTGCGTTTTGAACAAAAGTCCAGAATGATGCTCTACGCGTGATTGATGGAGTCGTGGCCCATTTGCGTGCCAGAGATTGATCGCAGAAGAAGCTGGAGTTTTTTAGTATTAGCCTCGCAGAGAAATCCTAACAAAACAAAAACAAACCGAACTGGTGATGAATATTCAAGTGTGTATTAATGTCAAAGCTGGCATACTCTAATCCCGCCTTATGAGTTGTATGAGTGACCAACTGGATATCTGTAAGCCAAGATCCGGTTCTAGTGTTGACTCAATCGACCATCGCCAAAGTCACTCAACATAGAACTCCGTAAGGGTTCTACAAACTGCCAAGTCCTCGAGGGAAAAGTGCCATGGATGTGACTCCGCCAGATCTAGGTAGGAACCATATATTTTATTTTCTCACTAGGCAAAGAGTTCCTAACGGTTCTAATCACAATCCTACGTCTTGCTCCACCGAAATTCCCAAAATACAGGAATAGATCAATATTGGAGCTGTCTTTTTTCCTAATCATTTGACAGCTCCGATCCCATATATCCTATATTCCGTTACTCTTGCCAAAATATTTTTTCAGAGAATCTTGGTCAAGTGGTTGAATGTTGTATTTTTTGTACACCCATCGCGGTCCCCTGGTATCACACAGCGTCCTAAATAAGACAAGAGTTCCATAAAGAAAAAAGGTCGCTTGCTTTTTGAAACCAGCGTCTTGTATTCCAAATTCCCATTTCCACCAAACAGATAAACGAAAGTATTTTCATTTTTGCCAGTTAAAATGACAGATATACTTTGCATAAATGTTTCGTAGACGAACGTACAGCAACGACGAAGCCATTTTCAGAATTTCAAGCTTCGTAAGAGTTGTGTTTATGCCTTCATGGCTCAGCAAGGAAGCTTGGCTCTCGTCTTCGCGTATTGAGGAGACCGTGTGCACTGTCCCACCAATCTTAGAATTGTTCTCGAACCAGAAATGTCACTAATAGTAGACAAGCAATTTCATGGCTTTGATTCCTTTCTTTTAACAAAACAGTCATTAGTTGATGGTTTTGAAGGCAGAGATAGCATCAGAAACGATACGCTTCGCCCGGCATTGTCATATACGTATACCTCGGTGAAAACTGTCCGTTTCGCTAACCTTTCTACAACTTGGATTTTTACAGTATTGACTTCATTCAAGGCAATTTGTCGCAAAAGACACTTCCTATTTAAGGTCTTTTTATTTGTGTAAGGTCACGGAAATCAGCCATTGAGAAAAATCAATGCAGTCCTTTCAACTCTCGTGCTCCACTAATTTCACACAGTCACAATTTACAGTAGGTATTTTTCCCCTTCTCTTTAAACTACAAGAACAGCAAAAACCTCACTTTCTCAAATGTATGAAATGTTGTACAAAATATCAGTTTCCCAGTCGCTGATAGTACAAATCTCGAAACAAAGCATAAAAAACGAACGCTTGTATATATTTGTTCTTCGCTTTCAAGCTTCTTATATATTTTGATCACATAGTATTCATGCAGTATTAAGATGTTTTTCACAGAAGTCAAAAATGCTTTAAAAGAGCACTTATTTAAAAGGAGCAATCTACTAAAAACCAAAATCAAGATTTCAACCTCGAATGGCTTCGAAATGAAATAGGTATACAAACTTTTTGCACGGTTATATAAATATGGAAGAAAAATCTCAGTATTTCGTGTTTTGTGAGCATCTTAGTGATTCCAAACATTCATTTTTAAGATTCCTCAATGATGTGCTTATCCTAACCAAGATTCATACATTTAATTTTATAGAAACATTTACTTCGTAAAAAGACACCAATTTGGGGAAACAGGATTTGAGAATTCTTGAGCAATGCAAAAAGAATGTCTTGTGGCAGGGAGCGTTGGAATTGACAGTCTTTGAATATCATCTTAGTTATTTCCGTAGCTCGTCTTAAAGAAGATACATCATAGACAGGACCAGATTTATGAGGATTAAGAATAGAAGTGTTTTTGAGACCTGGAATATTGGTTTCAAGAACTGCTGAGTTTCAGGGTTTTGTGATTTAAGTCTCGAGCAGAGCAAGCTGTGAATTAAGGTTGCGCTGTCAAGAAATTGTGGCAAATTTGCTCCCCACAACATTGAAGAACTCATCTTCACCATACTAAATCAATGCAATTTCCCCCCTATTCCTACGTTGTAAGTGGTCCCCAAATCTTTCAATAGACTTGCATTAAGGCTTTTAAATATCTTATCAGCTGTAAATTTGAGGTATTCATTTGGGGGTTTTCAAAAGGGACAGGTTTAAAGTAATCAGCATCAATTGATTGCCTGGATAGAACCACTGCTGTTGCTGATGGTGTTTTTATTTTGACTGTTCGCTTTGACTTCAACGAAAGGATAATTCAAGAGATAAGGGATAGGTAAAATTTTGATAAATCAAAAGTTTCCTTTAGTGGGGCAAGAGTCTATTAATTTTTTAGTTCTATCAGCCAATTATATGACTCTGTAACGAGCTAATTTCATTCCATCTTGAAACTGAGAACTTGCGCTTTCTTTGAACGTTGATAATGTTGTCATCAAATCGTCTTCTTAATTGTATATTTTTGTTGTAATTTCACGCCGTCTTAAATATACCCCACCGAATTTCCAATCAAATAGGGGAAAACTGGAGTCTCTGGAAAAAGAGCAATGTGGATGTGTGAGCCATAGGAGTTCGGTATAAACAAACCCCATAAGGTGTTCAAAGGAAGTCTCTTCGTAATCTTCCTCGCAATCTGTACTTCAAGAAATGAAAAATTTAATTGTTCTCAGAAATCTCTCAAAGAGACAGATTAGATAAGATTCTCTCGTTATGTTTGATTTTTGCCACATTCTAAAGACAAAAACCACTTGGAAGTGCGCATAGGAATTCGAATCCTTTCATTACCAAGTTATGCAAGGTGGACTCAAATGAGTATGAATCTGAATGTATTGAAAATATTGTGGTGTGACACTTGGTTATCAGCTATCTAAATGTTTTTGGGAAAGCGCGCCTTTTTTTTGTCAACCATTTCTTGTTCTTTTCGTGAATCCATCGTCATCATCTTCGGATCAAATTACAGCACCTAATGTAGAGATTTTTCTTCAAGCGCTTAAACTAAACAGTAGTGTCAACAAAGCGGGCATAAACTATGTCTGGAACACGTAATGCTGTTTGTGACTGGGCAACTTGAGTTCTTGGAGAGTACCATTAAAAAGGGTTGACAAGCCTTTCATTGTTCGGTTGGACGATAAAAACAACTGTTCATTCTAGCTTTACTCGTTCAAGTATCTCCTTTGATATAGTGAGCCTCATTCACAAAAACACAGAAATCTAGCTGTCATTGGCTGTCAAAATGCGTCAAACTAGCAAACATCAATTCGGGGTTCCTCCAGCAATAAAATAGCCCCACACCCCTCATAGAGATTTATATTAAAGACAGGCTGCTCAAAGTTAGTCACCTAAATTTGTTCCAAGAGTTATTTAGGAGTCGAGAGAAAAATAATTACGGCAGCTGCAACGACGTTGGCGGAACTGTATGAAGTTCTTTGAAATATTTTAGCATAACATTACCTTTTGTGGTTTGTGGGACCCGACAAAGGTGAACGCGGTACAGTCTTAATCATTCTAACTTGTTTTTGATAGAATTTATAGCACTGTTGAAGTCGATCTTGTATATTGGTAATTAAGGTCTGCTGTGCCGGGAGTCAACTACATTTTCAAACAGGTACTTCGTGGGGAATTGAGTGCTCATGGTAGAGTTCGATGGCATCCTTGTAGACGCCGGCTACTCGTTTGAGTTCAATTGACTTACAATAGACTATACAATTAAAACTTTTGAATACTTGCCGACTCTAAAGAAAAAAATTACTGCAAGACAAAAAACGGAAAGCAAAGAAAAATGCCGAAATAACGCGAGAAAACGCTTTAAAAACCGTCAAAAATACCCAGGATTTATAATCAAAGAAATTTGTGTCTGTTGAATTGAAGTAAATGGATTTCTATTCGTGAAAAGGTGGATCGTATACGCGCTTCAAACTTGTCTTTTTTTTAGATGAGAGGGTATCAGTTACTTATGTCGCCTCGAGCCATGAGCAAATAAATACGTTTGACGCGAGTTAATAATTATACTATTTGTACGATAGGCCACTTGGGGCTAAACATTGTCATTATGTACTAAAGAATAATTGGGAATCAGTAGCCCGCGGAGATAAATAAAAATACCAAAGTTCTCTCGCTCTAGATCTCAACCTCTTGTGGACTAGTCGACCTTCACTTGAGCTGTCATCGGCATGGCTCACTCCCAAAGCTATTTCAATTCGAGAGGTCTGAAAGATTAGCAACAGGGGATTGATGAAAAAGTTGGAGGCGTAATTAGTTTGAAGCAAGAATTAAGGATGGCTTGAAAAATACCAAGACATTAAAAAAAAAACTCCTCTGTATCTTTATGACTGAGCCTCTAATTAATCTGGAGCTATTTTGATTTAATCCTTTTTAGTTCTCTCGGTTATCAGTTCCGTATTCATCGTCTGCCGGAACAAGCCGTGGATTTATTTAGCACGCGAGATTCTTAACTCGACCTCTCATAGTCAGTTCAGTTGCCCCCCAACAACTTTAATAGTAACTAGTAGGTCCTTGATCGTTAATGGATTTATACCATCATACAGTTGCCCTGTCGATCGATTGAATGTCCTGGCATGTGTTTACCTCCAAACACACGCGTGCTTATATATACATATATTACATATATATATATATATATACGATATATTTATCCACCATGTCTATGTTTTCCTTACTCGAGCCATAGTATTAACCACTTTAGATTTGAATAGCTGGTAATTGCATCGATGAAAATCAAGAGAACCCTTAATTAGATCCATTGATCCGATGCCGGCGAAATTTGCCTTCCAGATGTATGTATGTACACAGACTAAACAACAAACAAGGGCTCTGGAGCTGTTTGTTATTCCTAAGGAAGAGATTGCTCGTCTGGGATTTCGACAACCACTTGCTGTGTGTGTTTTCATTGCGATTGCAATAACATTATAAATATATTCGTCAACAATCGAACGTTTTGGTCCCCACTTTCTTGACAGTTACATCGAATGTGAGTGGTGACCCCTCTTGAATGCGTCGCTTCTTGTTCACAATACACGAGTTTTTGCAAAACAAGAACCTGTTTTCTTAAATAGGTTTTGTCGGGTGACCACGTCGTATTAGCAGCTTCTTGAACTCATTAAAATGATCCGACTTTAAGCAGTTTTACTAACCGGTCTCAAGTACCGGTCCCGCCGATTCATTGTTTATTTTCAAAAAGAACTCGAGAGAAAATAAGTCAAATCATACAAAACAATCCACAAAAATATTCAGACCTCGAGTATTAATCGCATCTAATTCTATTGACCTCCAGATTAACCTCGTAACTCGTGCTTTTATTCCTTGTGAATTGCGGTTTCATAGACACTTTATTTTTTGCATTGTTGGGAATTGGTAATATGATCGGCACTGGAGGGGAAAATAAGGTGGCTTTGGTGTCAATTGGTCGCGATATTTGGCTTTCTATCAAACGGTACCGCCGATTCTTTGCCATTGGCGGTATAGGATTATACGGGGGGCGTACTCTTCACAAGTCGGAAGGCTACTTCTGATCGACAGCTCAAGTTGTCAGCAACCTTTCAAAATTACGACCGCCGTGACAACAAAAGTCAGAATAAACACGAGACGCAAACGCTGTGAATAATTCACCGCTATTTTCATACATGTAACATGATGCTTCAGGGACTTCGTGGAAAATACATATGAAAATTCGCGTTGATTCTTCATATAGCAGCGAAGGTTGTTTGTTAGAAGTGGAACAATCTTCAGGAAAGAGAATAATCCTCGAGGAAAAATCGATGCTGTCGTGCAGGTGTCGAACGACAAGGCACTGCTCCTTTGCACGTGTGTTTTTCTTCTGAACAGCGTACGGTTAGATTTTGGCTTGTTAGAACGCTATCTGATTGGTAACCCTTTTATTTCCGGTATCACCATGAATAAACGGAGAAAACTCGCTCGATCTCAAACCTCCGCTACCGATTGACCAAGCCGGCTTTGTATGATAATAAGCCTTTTGTAAACTAATTATTTCGAGCCACGGAATAATTACCGTACTATAAATAGA
The DNA here is from genome assembly GCA_011057435.1 of Actinia equina. Lineage (NCBI taxonomy): Eukaryota > Metazoa > Cnidaria > Anthozoa > Actiniaria > Actiniidae > Actinia > Actinia equina. Next base: position 178,234 of record WHPX01001324.1, on the reverse strand, counting down.
TTCGAAGGATCCTTGCTTGGCTTTGAATCGAACCTGAACAAGTCCACAAAAAGGGTTGTCAGATGAACTCACTTTCCTCCGTCACTTGTGCACGTGGAAGTGATCATTTGCAAAAGGCAAGAGCGAGTCACATGACAATCAATCAAAACGTCATATGTCATTAGGTAGAGAACAATAAGCTAGGACGCCTTGCCGCTTTTGCCACCAATAGTTCAGTTGTTGAGGTGTCAAACTCATACAACAGGACTGGTCTCCGCACAGTCAACTTCCAGCTACGATTTGCGGAGCTTTTACCCCACTATAAACATCTTAGCAGGGTGAATTGGGACCGGCAGTATCGCGACCCGTGAATATACGCCACTTCTCAAACTGTAACAGTATTTTTCTAGAGTTTGAAAGCCTCTAATTTTATAGGCAGGTGGTATGAACCTGATGAAAGTGTCGACCGGCAGATAGGAAGCTCAAAAGGAAATCAAGTTGGAAAAGAAATTTAAGAGAGAGAAAAAAAAACAAACACTGAATGGTTGAGATCTCCGAGCAGTGAAGTCCTGGGGTATTGGTGAACAGTGACTCGAGCCTAGGAAAATTATACGGTCATATTTTAAGTGCCAGAGATTAAATTTATTCGGAGAGAGGCAGAAGACATTTATTTGCGGGTTTTGTTTCCAAGTGGCTTGAAACCTGACTTAAGATTGGGTTGAGTGCCTCTCCTCCCATCCCAATGACTATGGCAGAGAACGAGTACAGCAAACCCTACTACAGTAAGGAGCGCCGTAACACGACCATTATTATTGATCAGGACTTATCCTAAGCTTACTTACTAAGACTAGGATTCTTTTTATTCAATAGGGGGAGGCAAAGCTCCGGGCTGCAGCCAAAATGGAAGGATGAATATCTGTACTGGATGTAACGAGCCGATTGAGGACCGCTTTCTCATGAAAGTGGTGGACGAAGCCTGGCACGAAAGCTGTCTACAATGCTGCATCTGTCGTACTCCACTTTCTAGGTCCTGTTTTAGCAAGGACCGAAAGCTTTATTGTAGAAACGACTACGAAAAGTAAGTACCCTTCGTCTTGTACTAATAGAAACAATACTTCGCTGGCTGCATTCTCGTAGACTTCGGAGTACTCCGTCAAACGCTTGCTTTGAAAGCCAACCTCCGCATACGCTAAGGTCATATTCAATGTTTGTAGAAACTCATCGTATTACACACTGTTTTTACTTGGCCGTACTCAATAAACATTTTCGTAATTAATAGCTTTTTTCAGGACACTTAAATTAAGCAGCTATAGATCGCCACTTCAATGTCGATTTCAGGGCTCCAGTCTTGATCAAATCAACAAGGTTTTTACATAAGTCAGTCTTTCGGCACAACTTTTAATATGATATACATTAGTGTATTAATGAGAATGGTAAATTATTGTAGCTTTTTCGAAGCGAGAAGTAGGTTTATTACGTTGACAGAACCGACATTTCGGCTTAATTCTTATTCTCAACACCGTGAAATGTTGTGTTGTTTTTCTCTCGTCTATTAAATATGCCGCCACTGAGCTGATTATAAAATTTACAACATGGCTAGATCTATACACCGCGTAAAGTATGCATCGGTTTCCTTTGTGGTAGCCTTCAGCAAGCCCTCCTGCCTGCTCTGAAATAGCACTAGAGGACGCAAATTAGAAATGCTATCTACAAATGACTTGCTTTCAAAGACAAGAGAAAGATGTTGGATTAATTATAGACCATCTTGGAGAATTTTTGTCTGATTGATGCACGTTTACATCCTCAGCAGGTTTGCCAACGCGCGGTAAACCTAGACATACGTGTTAATAGTCAATGCCTCTTTAAACGATCTGTAACTCGGAATTTTATTCCTAATAGTTTCTATTTTCAATTTCATAATTATTTGGGATTAATTTTTATGAGGACTGCTGCAACATTCATAACTTGTCACATTGCTCTCTCTCGCTCTCTCTATTACAATCCTAGTGACACAGACTTAGATTAGCTGGATAAATTGTGGTCTACTTTTTCAAGTTTAGTCTAAAAGGGTAGATAGAGCGCCACTGGGGTTTTAAGTCCGTCTGTCAGTAGCTAACTGCTCGGTTAGCTAAAGAGATCAATCTAAGAATCACTTCTAGGCCCTCGAAAGTGTTATACAACTTTTACAGAACAGCGGGAAGCTTTCTCATAGGGTGGCAAAAGATGGCTACCGTAAACGGTCACTCAGAGGTTCTACTCGAACGGAAACCAAAAATCAATACAAGTATAGGACGTTTAACCGCAATAGATGCCGAATTATAGATAGGGATAAACTAAAGAATAGAATAATCAAAGCGTTACAAGTACCAAGGGACCGAAGACCTTGGTGTTTTGTTTCGCTGAAGAAAGGCCTAACGAAAGACTAATTAGTGTTTTTATGAAAGATAGGTAATCAATGGTATAATTTAGTCTTGAATTAAAGACCAAAACAAGAGTCCTTCTTTCCTTCATGCAATGATACCAATTGGTCGTTAATCTTGTATACTAACCGTGGAATAGCTGTCAAGGGCACCGAAGTTGAAGCCCCAACAGCTTAGTGTATATTCTGATAATTGAATGTTTGCATTTGGAGGCATCCATTACGATTGTCAATCACAAAAGCTCATTTAGTGTTCATCTTCAAGTAGATAGTGGCTGGCTAGTAAGCTTAGCTGGCCCTACAACATCTCAGTCCTATCTTATACGGTACTTCCCATTGACAAATCAAGGGATCAACAGAAATACCATCTATGTTTCTATCTGAATTCTTCTTAGGCAAACTTTGTAACCCTAGTAATAGTCCTCCAGTGTGAAACAGCCTTTCTCTTATTTGCTTTTCACCAAATTATTTAGAATTTATGCTGCACGTTCGTTTTCTCCGAGAGCTCGCTAATGGAAGTGACCTTTATTATTTCTAATAGCCCAAAAGGAAGCTTTTTATCAAGTCGGAAATATAGAGGCTAATAAGTCAAATCCATAATATCTTAGGTAGACACAAACTTGAAAAATGTGCTGGTTTTTTTAGTGTTAGTTTGACTTGTTGTCGTTTTGTTTTGGTTTTTTTTTCAGCAAGCAGGCTATGATATTGGATTGGAATAGGTTTTTTGTGGGTATTTAAGAAAAATTGAAAAGGGTTAAAGTCACATCTTTTTCAGTATGGCAGTTCTGACCAACATATTTAGAGCCCTCCAAAGGCACTTTGTTAGAAAGGCAATAGAATAAATCTCCTTTCAACATATCGGCTTTGCCAACCTGTCTACAGGTTTTTTGTTAGTGAAGTAGGTGTTGAATTGCCCGGAAAAGGAAAGAACGAGACAATCAAGGAGAACACGACACAGGTCTACCATCCTGCTTCAATCCACTCACGTGTACTTGGTTTGCTTATAAACAGAAAAGATTCTTCTGTTGAAGAAACTATGTGGCTCAGAGCAAGCTGCCTAGCACAATATCTAAGGCATAGAAACGCCTTCAAGCAAGTCTCTTTGATTTTTTAATTGCTAATGTTTTAAGTACAGAATCAGTAAAGATTTTTGCAGGAGAAAACAATTTATTAGCTTCCCAGCAAATAGATACTAAAACTATTTGCTCGAAAGTTGCAAATGCAAATGCTACCAAGGCATACAGAGCGGGATCTTCTTGACACAACATGGTCTTTTCAGAAGTTGGCAGTGTTTCTGGATTTAGGGTGTATGTTAGTTCCAACGTTTTGAACTTGTATCAGTGAAAAAGAACTCATTTCAGCATCATAGGAAATGGTTCATTGACAACAAACGAAATGCTCACACTGAGTCAGTTCAGTTCACACTTGTATTGACATCCCAGCGCTAACCTGGTCTCAGGATTTTCAGTTCTCGCTTCTTAATCTAGAACCTACTTTCACGTTTTGATTTCTCTATCAATTCATTGAGAAAATTAAGGAAGAACTATGTGAAACCAGTGAAAGGGTGTGTCAATGCACTCTTCCATAGAATATGTAGCTCTTAGGCTAGTGTTGTAGCTCGGTGGTTAATAAGGCACTAACGTTCTGAGAACTGTCAAGAACGAACCGACAAACTAGTACAAATATCGACAAAGCATTAAAGAACTTCTCTTAGTATTGCGACTTCCAAGGCAACCTGTATCTTCATGACTATAAATTTGATGTGATTGAGATTGCCAAACGAGGAGAGTTTCTCAATCAGAGGTTCATCACGAAATAATCCTTAAAATTAGCCCAGTTTAATTGCTTGTATCCTCGAAATGCCTCAAAGACAACGTCGATAATATAGGCTTAGCCATTTTATTTTAATTTGAAATTGTCACGAAGGTGCTAGCCACCAGAGCGGCTGTTCCTTAATGAAATTTCTCGCCCAATACCAGTTTGGTTTAGACTATTTCTCAATTACATTGTGTTCGTTATCATCAACCTATTTCCCTTCAAACTCGGCCAGTTCACCAGTTACCAATGGAGTGTCCTTCTGCCGACGCGTTTGATGTTTTCGGCCGAACAATGGTTATAGTGCTGAAACGAGCCGATATCCCAAGGGGTTTTTTCACAAAGATATTACATCGAGCCATGTTATGGCGGAAAATTACAGCTAACTAAACGAAAACTCTCGTTCTATTCCTTCGGGTTTTTTCTTTTGGCGTTTTTCTAATAACAGCATACGAGATTTTTCTAATGTTTTCAGACGAAAACCTCTGGAAGGAACAAAATGTTTCGCTAGTAAAACTGGCTCCAAAATCAATAAAATGTCTGTCCCTTTTCTTTTCACTCAAAACCACCTTTTTAATTGCGTTGTTTTTCCTCATATTCATGAACTTCATTCTCTTAAGTAGAATATACGAATAGTTACAAAATATAGAATATATGGAGATAAAGCAAGTTATTATTATTTTGTATAGAGGAATGATAGGGTCGTTTGCATTTAGGCTTCCATAATGTATACATTTCACATCATGTCCACCTCCCGTTGCGAGGTAGTCGAGTCTTGAATGATTTCCCTACGAGAAAACACGATACAAGGCTGGTCCATTTTCTTTAGAAATATTCCCATGGAATTTTGATTAAAAATTAAGAAGAAAGGTTTTAGAGTTCATGGTGTTGTTTTGAAAGAGATGTTCTATTTGACAACTCTCCCCTGTGATCATCTCGAACTTTCGCTCAAGTAAAATACGGCGCGAACATAACCCTTTCTTGACCTGCCCTCCATCTAGTAATCGAACAGGTTATCACCTACTTGAGGACTCTTAGTTTAGAGTCAGAGAATGTCCAGACATGTATGTATGCATTCACTTCGGTTATCTTTAATAAGTTAAAACAGACCATTCAGTGTTGCCTTACAGATTCCCTACTGATACAAGTCCGACATGTTGGGGCTGTACATGGATTAGAACCCAAATATCCCTTCTACTCCTCCACCTGTCCTCGCTATTTGAGGTTCTACTTTATTTAGAACAAATCCCTTTATTTCCTTTCCCTCGATAGCTTTATTAGATATGACCGCCCAAAACTTGGGATCCAAGGATAAGAATATCTAAAGCTTTTTACCCGGAATTGCATATATTTATTACCGACAGCTTAATAACAAATTGATACGTTGACTGTCATTGTCAAGTTTTTAACTCATAAAGACATTGACTAAAAGGGTGCAAGTCAAAGATTGTTCATACAATACCATTACGCTCAAACACTCGGGCTAGAAGCTTTTATCTACGTTAGGATTTCTGAAATGGCTTATTTGACATGTCCGCTGCGCTTGGTAGCAAGTTTGGGTCTTACTGTCAATGTTATGTCTTTCGGAGCAGTTGGAGAACGCCACAGCTGAACTATATACGTGTGCACGGTTTCCGTTACTCATTCTTATCTGCACTGTTTACGTCTTCTATCATACTGTTTTGCGCTCATTGCAAAACCCTGATTTTCAAAACGTCTTCACCACCTTGGGAACCGGGGGATTAATACTAAGTAAATACCGGGTTATCGGCAAATACATTTAAGTACCTTTTCAGTTTTTCCAAAATAAACCCCCAAAAGGCCAAACAGGTTTCTTGTGGACCCTTTTAGGTAGCCTACTTGGCTACTATACTTTCACTGAATATAGCATGAACTAAAATAAAATAGTTATCGAGTGACCGGAAATGGCCTGCGATTTGTTTACAATCTGAGAGGAATACACTTTAATGAGCCATGGAACTGGACTTTTATTGATCATACTTCTTCTATATCAAGCTAAGAATGGTACAAGAGGTACGCCAGGAATTTAGAACCAGGAAAAAAAAAAAAGAATCTAAATAATAAAAGTAAAACTATTAGTACTTTGTTGTCCGGAGTTTTTTCATTTCTTTTGAACCCTTTTTCTTTGGTCGGTTGATATTTTCATTAAAGAACACAAGTGACTTTTTTTGACACTGTAAAAAGTATAACATCAACATAATATTTCAAAATTTCAAAACAATTTTCAAATATCCCTTTTATTACACCAAACATAATATATATTTTCTGGTCCGTTTTAAAAGTTCATTTTTATCTATATTCGACTTTCTATTTATTTTTTGTATTGATTTTAACTGACCCGTATAATTAAACAGGTTTTTAATAATATTAATGATTTTTATCTTATTTTTCCTATATTCAGAAATTGTTTTACGAAGATAAAAGTATTAGAATCATAAAGTATTTTAAAGAATAGTTTTAAAAATATATATAAAGTGCCAAAAACATTTTCTATAATATATTTTAGGAACTGTCACAAATCAAGGAGAAATGGAAATTAGTTTTTTTAAAGAGTTTTTTGGATGCCACTTACAGGAGTAAACAATTATGAAGTGATATTTTTTAAAGGTTTTTTTTCATGCTTGTTTAGGAATATTTACAGAGAATTAGCTTGAATCAAAATGCCAGACGTAATGTTCCCCAAAACCCAATCAGTGAAGAGAAAGTGTAGACAGCGAGAACACGTTTTGTGGGGACTTTTTGTGGGGACATTTTTGCGTGGCAACAGTCATTACTGATTGCAATTAGCCGACTGTTTAAGTTCTATGTTAAGATAAGACCAAACAACTTGAATTGCTTTTCGTGGTCCAGGACACGAGAATGATCTCTCGGCCTCCTTAGCAAAAGTTATCAACGGGCTTTTGTTTGACTGGAGCCTATTATTAGTGACCGACCCCCTTAAATTGACTACATCGAAATAGGCCCAAAGGTGAACTCATCAAGTAGTTCACGTTCACAGCAGTGCTTGGCATTTTTGCTTTGGTATTTTTAGTTGATAATTGATGTAATAGAAGAAATCTTTTCTCACTGGTTATCTAGCTAGTGCGATCTCGGGTTGTGATAGCTAGAAGGGTCAGAAGCAAAGCCGCCATACATCCTGAACCCTTGATAGCTTCCTACCATTTGATGCTGATAAATGCATTCTACATCCGACTTACTGTCGATAGGTAATTTTGTTGAAGCATGGGATGATTGAGTGTTTCATGTTGTCCCTGACGGCTAGGCCCACCCAACCTTCCTGTATACATCCCGTTTTCTTTTCGTTTTTCGTTTCTAATTCTTTTGTGTGTAACACGACGGGAACGAACCACACTACACTAAGATTTGATTAAAACGAGCCTGGGTTGCTTTCACGGGGATATAAAATTGAAAACGGAAAAACAAACCTTTCTAAATTCGAAATCTATATTTCATGCTCAGGGGGGGATGGGTGGGGCTTATTGGATTAATTCATTTCAAAAGCAAAACATCATTTTTTATATTATTAAAGCTTGTAAGAGAACTTAGAAAATGTTAATATGAAAGACTCTGATACTGTTTCAGGGACTTCCATCAAAAATGAAGTTTTCAGTCTCCAGTGATGATATCAGTCCAAAAAAGACGCCCCTTTCAGACAAAATGTTAACTTCATACTAAGGTTTCAGCTGAGAATGAAATATTTCATGAAAGCCTTAAGAGTAAACAAAAACCAACAGTTAGAAATGTACAACTTGGATCTATTAACCAGTAGACATCGAGTCTGGAGTAACGACAAGATAGGGCCTAGAGAACAACGAGATAAGCGCTGATAATTCACATTAGAAACTATATCTTGTTTTCTTTCAAAAGATTTTAAACTCTAGTTATAAATGACTTAGATAGAGCGCGCTTTCAGTTGTACCTCGTCATTCTAAAGAAAATACGCTTCATTTAAACTGGACTATAGCTGTTTTTTGCCTTAAGCTATAATTTGAGGCTAATTATGATAGCCAAAATCAAAAGAATCGAGTTCGGTTTTTTCACGATAATTCGATGTCTGCCTCAAATGATTAAACAGAGTGAAGTTTAATTTATTTTGGTACTAAGAAATTATTCTTGTCATGGTTTAATATTTTGTAAGCTGGAATACACAAACCAAACGATATAACCGAAGGAATTTGATTTACCCGATAAAATACTATAAAGCCATTGATTTTAATTGCACGCGAGCGTCAATTTTGAAGCATTTGAATTAATACAATTGGTGTTTTAATTCGACTTTAATAGCAGTAGAGCCATTCGAAATTATACTTGTAGATTTTATCCTTTTATATTATACTTCATGTCATTTAAACCCCTACATTAGCTTGGTTTTTTTTCCCACGAGAGCTTGTTTGTCTTTCGCCTGTCTAAGTCTAGTCTCTATTTTTCTCTAAAGGAATTGAAGGTCTAAAAAAATCTTATCAGAATTGGTTTTTGAAACGTGCCCCAAAACACAAAGAAACAAAACCATATTTTTTATTCTACGATAAATTTTAATGTTTAATTTTGTTTTTTTATATGGAAAATTCTGATAGGAAAACAAGTCGTGGATGTAGAGATATAAAAACTCGTGCCTTAAATTGTTTCCATGTATTAAATTTCTGAGTTTTTGCCTTCTTATTTTAGGTAAAAACCATTTACAACTTTTAGAAAATAGAAGAAAAAATACTGTTTATTTACGTAGTCTATACGAGTTTTAGTTTTTTTAAAATTAATTGTTTATTTTTTAGTTTTTACGTTTTCAGGTTTTCATGTTTTTAAATTTTACATTTTTTCTTGAGAAAGAAAACTTAGAAACTTGGGGAAAACTTAGGTACTGGGAACAACTATTCTCTGCTAAGAAAGAAAAAAAAGAAACAATAAACCTTGTTGATAAAAACTGCAACGATAACTGGAAACAAGGCGAAAGTGCTGTGATGTTTTTGTGTAGAGAAGGAAATTGCTTCAAAACTTACGTACTGAATCTTATGAGAAAGTGATTAGAGAGAAACACATATTGCTGAATCTAGCGAACTCTCTTTCGGTTTTAGGACCAAATATGAATATTTGAATGATAAAGCCCATTTTGTTTGTCCAGAAAAACAGAAACCATTGATTCATTGAAGTTCAAAGTAAACCAAGTTCTCATAGAAGCGAAGATAAGATCATGTCTCCTACAGCCTCGCCGCCTCTCGACAATTAAAAATTGATAACAGTTTTTTTTTTCGATAGCACTTTATTCCGATTCTTTATCTCGAAAGTAAAACAGCTGACCTCCCGAAAAAAAGTAAAAAAGAACACCCAAAAATTATAGCCTTGAGAAGTAAATTTTAGAGAATTAATTCAACCAGTTAACAATCCAGAGATTCTGAATGAACCCGGAAATGAAATTTGACAGTAGTCATTGTCTTTTTAAGTTTTTTCTTCTTCTGGTTTTCTCAATCATAAAATGCGTGAGTGAGTCCTAGGGTTTGCTTTGGATGATATCATTAAGGCCTATCTAAATCTTTCCAAATGATTTTCCTGTTCTTGAAGGAAAAAATTATATATAAAAGGGAATCACGAATTAAGAAGTGTCCGACATTTTTTGGCCCGTTTTTATAATGATTTGGCAACGCTTTGGCTAAAGTCAAAAACAGGTTTTTACAAGCAGCAAATGAAAAGATCAATAATGACGTGAAAAGTGACATCTTGTGAATTTCCAAGTTAGATTCGAACCAGGTTAATGAACGGAGAAGAATGGAAGAAAAAGACTGAGGTTTTTACCTTCATTAAACTTGAAGAAAAAAATAGAATAGAAAAGGAAAGAAATAACAGGAAGGAAAAAAAACCAAGCGATTGGAATATCCTGCGAAAGGGTTGGGTGTCTTCGTAGTTTGAAAAGAAAACATAAATAAAAGAAAACAATGGGATAATGAAATGAAAAATTCAGTGTAGTGAGGGTCTAATGTCCCGGGACGGATTTGACTCTCCTTTAAGGAACTTAGAGAGAAGGAAAGAATTGAACAAAGGTAGGAATAAAAAACGAGTGAATTAAACTGTCCGGTGACGGATTTAACCTTCGTTTGCGATTCTAAAATACGCAGGAAGTGCATTGTGTTTTACGGTGCTATGCAAAATATCCTGGTTTGTTAAGAGACGATGCTAAACAAACCACTGATTAACTTCAACGGAAAAGCGACTACGATCAAAGAACCCCAAGTCTTTTTAGGCCATGGGGCTGACAATAGAGCTGTCAATGCTAGAAAAACAGATAGCCGTTAGGATAAGTGGAAAGGGTCGTCTGTAAGGCAGGTGACACTACACCAAAGCATATCATCATATTTACGCAGCTGATTTAAAATAACTCGACTGTACATATTGATCTAGGCCTTAAAAGCGGTTTTCTTAGGGAATAAGAAATGAAGCAGGCAAATCTTCTCTGAATTCTGGGATAATTATAGAATTTTGTTTTGTTCGGGAATCAAAGAAATATAGAATTGGAAAAAAGCGCTTGGCTGTGATGTGCAGTTAAGATGGATTAGCTTTTTGATTTGGCTTTGGTTGTAATTATTTATGAGTTTTCACTTTTCAAATTTATGCGGGGTTTTTTACTTCTTTGAATGCCCTAGAACACCCGGCCAGAGCGCAAGCTTCGTCGGTAAAGAAAACCAAATAGAACGCTTAAAAATTCCGGCCGACAAAGGCCCTTCGGAAATGAAATTCTCTCTTTAGTTCGAAATCTTGCGAAATGCCAAAACTAGTATTTGATTTTAAAACATCATACATAGCATGTTTTTGGAAAATGAAGGTTTAAGAATAACTTTGTGGAGAACAATTTTTTTTCGAATAGAATTAAGAGAAAATTAACTTCCTCTCGACGATGAAAAGTTCAATGAAAATGAAAAACATGAAAGCAAAAAAAAACCATTTCCATAAATTATGTCTGTTGTTGAATCAAACTTTTGACTAGCAAAGCTCAGATATTTTAGACGCTCTGCAGGGAGTGAGAGTTAATTTCTAATTACTAACGTTGTGAACTAATCTTTTCAATTTGCTTGAAAGTTTCAAGCTCGTTATCTTCGGCTGTTTTGAACTTTGAAAACACACCTAACGTATCAAACAAGAACTTTTCAAATTTTAATCTGAAATTTCGAAAAGCATAGCAATCGAGAACTCATGCAAGCTTTTTCGGCTACTCTAGTGTGAGAAAATCATATTCTGCTAATTATTGTTTTAAACTATATGTGAACTACATCTCTTTGTTTGAAGGTTTATGAAGAATGAAAAATATATATTTAGAATCGCGAATTTTTAATGAGGAATTTTTGTCTTCTTTAAAGTTAAATTTTAATTTTATTTTAAATTTTGATCAATGTTTTCCTTTTTTCTTGTTGTAAAATAACTAGAAATTTTAGAGAGATTTGACTAAGATACTACAATAGATTCGTAAAAGTTCATTTGATCGATATGCAACTAACCCTTGAAATATGAAAGTTATCAGTAACGAATCTTCCACTTGAAATCCTTTTAGAAAAATATCTGTTTCAAGTACTTGTATGTATTCGATTATCTCATGTCTTTATTTAAATAAAGCGTTGCTAAAAGATATTTCCCTGACAGCGTCTTTTCTTTCTTTTTGCAGAGTATTTGGCACGAAATGTAGTGGCTGTAGAAAAACTATTCCTGCTAACGAATTGGTTATGCGGGCACTTGGAAATGTCTACCATTTGCACTGCTTCGTGTGCGCAATGTGTGGACATGTTTTAGAGAAAGGACAGGAATTTGCTCTCAAAGATAATAAGTTATACTGCAAGATGGACTACGCAAAGCTACCAAAACAATCTAGTCGTAAAAGCAGGATTAATAACAACGATAACGACTCCAGCAAAACTATACGACAACAAGAAAGTAAGTGTTTTTTTTTTCTCGAGAAAATCTTGTTTGGTAAAAAGCATTGAAATCGAGGGTCGACATTCGAGTAAGGAATGCTAAATTTTCGTTCAGTGTTATTTCGTGGATTTATTTTTGATGGCAATTCAATGATAAATTTTACTCTATGGTTGGTTGGGGATAATCTGTTCTGGTGAATTACTTACTTTTATTTTGAGTGTGAAAAGAGATATTAAGTGGTTGCCGGGTTTTATCAATTAAATTCATGCATGTGAGTTAAGTGGGTGGGAGGTACCAGTCAGTTAAGTGATTGGAAATAAATGCAAAAAGCATTCCTTTTCAATTGTTGATATTGTGTACATTCAATAGTGAGTATATAGAAGTAGTTAAAAAGTGGGAAGGCCAGTAAAGTGGATGAAAGTTATTATGAGTGAAGATGTGGATGAGAGCTTCATTTCATAGTGGATATATAGAAGAAGTTAAAAATATGAGAGGACCAATAAAGTAGATGAAATTTAGAGTGAAGATGTGGATGAGAGCTTCATTTCATAGTGGATATATAGAAGTAGTTTTAAAAAATGGGAGGACCAATGAAGTAGATGAAAGTTAGAGTGAAGATGTGGATGAGAGCAACACTTAATAGTGGGTATATATAAGTAGTTAAATAAGTGATAAGACCAGTTAAAATAGATGAGAAAAATTTTAAAGTATGGTACTATATGTATAGCTGAGTATCAACAATTTTATATTTTTTTCATGAAGCTACTATTAAATAGACTATGGGAATTTATTCTTATATTGATTAGTTAAACCACTGCTCTAGTTTACGATAAAATAAAAATAGGAAATCTCTTAAAAATCCTACTATCAGATTTAAACATTTTACTGAACGAACATTTTTCAACGGCCATACTTCATGCACTTTTGTACTCAAAGTGAAACTAGAAATAGAACTAAAAATCAGAAAATCGTCATAGCAATTATACCCTGAAGCTCTTTGTTCGTACATAAAAATCAAATCTATTCGCTGTTTTTAAGACGGCTTAATCTATATCTATATTAACCAGAAAATGTTCGGAAGCGTTCCAGTCTATTGTGACCACCCTACGACTTTGTTATTTTTCTTTAAACACTTTATTTGCAGTAGAGCTTGACTTATTGACTTAAGAATTCTTTCAAGAAACCGAAAAACGGTGATAAAATTTTACACACTTGATAAAAAGAGTTGCCGCCACAAATTTGTTGGGTTGTTTGGACTGCTGTAATCATTTTGTGTGTTACGCGACTCCAATGTTTATCTAAACCTCGGTTAAAGTCATAGATACGAGCAGAGAGAGTGATATATCTCTAGTATTAATTATCTTAAAGATGTATGTTTTGCCTCAGTAATTCAAAACTGGAAAAAAACTTTATTGCCGCGGGAATAAGCTACCACAATAATATTTTTTACTTTTTGAGTAAAAAGAAAATGACAACGAAATTTTAAAACGTTTAAAAGAATTTCTCGCTAAGGAAAATGTCCTTACAACAGCAAAAAGTAAAATCTGAAATTGCATATAAATTTACAGGATTTGACATTTCTATATCTAAAAAATCTTGAACTTGGGATTTCGCATATATTTTAAAAAACTGCAAGATCTTTATTCCTTCCAACCCTATAAGTTTTGTTCCACCAATCAGTGTTAAGCTATATATATTCATATTTATTGGATTAAGTGGAGATGTTTTTGAAAACGAGACTAAATCCTTCATGTCTCTCCCAGGATTTTATCTGGGTCTCCAGTTTTCCTCCCTCCGCAAAGCTTAACAAGAGACATTCTAATTCGATCTGTGAGTTATCCGTGGTCTGACTTTGATCAGCCCAGAGGTTGTTTCAAGGTTCAATCTGTGAGTTATCCGTGGTCTGACTTTGATCAGCCCAGAGGTTTTTTCAGGGTTTGATCTGTGAGTTAGCCATTGCCCTGACTAAGATCAACCCAGAGGTTGTTTTAGGGTTCAATCTGTGTTAGCCATGCCTTGACTTTGATCAGCCCAGAGGTTGTTTCAGTGTATCGATAACTGTCTTCTTTCTGCCACAACGACTAGTAGTCCAACTCCATGCATTCTCCAAACACTAAAATATATAACGCATTCTGAAATCTTGGTTGAAGTAAGAATTCTATCCGTGAATTAAATAAAAAAATGAGTGAGTCTTTAAAAATATTTTCAGGTTGAAAATATTTCACGTCTTATGAGGAAATGCTTTGTGCCAATTGTTTATCGCGAGGGACTTGTTTGCAATGATCGAATTGGAATTTAGAATCTGATTTTTGCGGAGGGAGGAAACCAGAGAACCTAGAGAAAAAACCTGAAAGGATAGGGTAGAACCAAGAAACAATCCAACATTATCACTTCGATTTCTTGCCGTTTAATATTTCTTAGTGGCGCGCGAACACACGACGTGAACGATGCAGGCGACGCTGAAGATCGCACCGTGTATCCACCCATGCGACGTTGCAGAGAGTACACAAGTATACACGAATTCTGCTTCTGTAGAGTGCAAACTATATATCCGAGAAAAACTTTCTAAGAATTTCACAAATTAGTAAGTTCAGTACACCTCAGTAGACCATAGACCTACTAAACTTTGCACTAATTTGTGCAATTTTGTTTGTTAACGATTTCACGGATAAATGTTATGCACTCTAACGTCGCATGCAATGTTTTATGCACTGTGTGTTGTTTGGGTCTTTAAAAATGCACTTTTTATGGACCAAGGTTATTAATTTCTGTTCAACTTATGGAACATTTGTTGAGTTATGCGACGCATTTCGTGACTGGTCCGGGAATAGTAAACTTATTTTTGGATAAAATATCATAAGGAATGTATATTGAAATAATTTCTATTACTTGCTATTTCTGTCAAATTTACGGAACATTTGTTGAGTTACGCGACGCATCTTGTGACTGGAATATAACATTATTTTTGGGGAAAATATGCTAAGAAATCAGTGTATATCGGAATAATTTCTATTTCCTGCTAGTTGGTTTACTGCGTGTGTGGGGTAAGGGTGTGGGTCTGTGTGCTTTGCTTATTTGTTTGTTGTTGTTTTGTTTTATACTGCTATTACACTTAAATAACTTAAACGCTTTTTTACATTTTTTTAGATGTAAGCAACAATGGAATCTCGTGTGATAAAGAAAGTAGTAAGGAAGGCATAAAAACAGAAAATACCGACTCCGATGATTCGTCCGTCCATGACGACGAGGACGGAGATGATAAAAAGGGTCCGAAAAGACCCAGAACAATATTAACAAGTCAACAAAGAAAAGTATTCAAGTCAGCCTTCGAAATAAGCTCGAAACCATGCAGAAAGGTAGGAAATAATTTAAAATAATTTACAGGGACAAGTGTGACTTAACAAGAGATTCGTACTCTTAATTTCTCGCTAATCCTAAAGATGAGCTTTAAATAATAGAGAGAAAACGGAGCTGATATACACAGAGGTGGGTGGGGGTTATGTCCGAACGCTCTTCGAGTTCTCTCTATCCCAGGTAGCTCGCGCTTTAAAAACCCTAAAAACGAAGTACTGATCAACAGAGGGAGGAGTAAAATGCGTACCTCTATTTGAAGCAGTCGAAATATCAACCGATGAAACTATAGATATAGTTATACTTACTAAATGATTTTTGATTTTTAAAAATTCAGTTGAGAGATTTCTTAAGCATATTTACTGCGAGTTCGCTCCCATAGAACCAGAAAGAAAAAAACGGGGTTTTTTCTTTACAATTCCAGTTTCCAATTACTCACAGCTATAGCACCAAAATCTCATTAAAGAGTTCATTCCAGTTTTAAACGAATTTTCTTCTTATTTTCGTAAAAATGGCGTCCATAATTACTAGTCACGAAGATTTATAAGTTTGCTATTTCGGAAATTACTCAAGAAATCTAAACCAAATACATTTTACACAAAGAAACTCGAGCCATAATTCTTTCATTGGGTAAAACAATCCTCGAAAAGTAATTTAGAGCGTCTTATCAGTATTCGTGTCCTCGTAATTGGCCTATTAACCAAATGCCCTCACGACTTAAATTTCAAATTCATGGAAAAATAACAATTGACTATTCAATAAAGTTCTAATTTCAAAGATATAGCTTGAGGGGAAAAATAACAAATTTCGAGAGCTATTCACTAGATACTTCATGAGACAAGGTATGAGTTGTACATGAAGTTATGTAAGTTATTAAAGTTGGAGTCAAAACATAATTTAGAGAGAGAGCTAATTATCAGACACGCGGCACCTTTCACCTTATATCTTGAATTTGGTAACAAAGACCACGCCCTACAATTGGGCTAATTTTGGATCGACTTTAAGTGCATTTTGTGTTGTAGTATCTCTTGATTGATTTTTAACGCAGTTTAATTTATCTATCTCCTTATCGTATTCTATCTTAGCTTTATTCTCGTATCTTCTCATACGTTCAGTTCCTTTCAATTATTCTTCTCTTTTTTCTTCTCAAAAATAGATAAAATTCACTTTAAGGATATAGTAGATTCTCGTTCATTTCCCTTCGTTTTTTATCTTCTTTCATCCCTTATACCTTTTCCCCATTCTCTGCTCATATCTTCTCTTAAGCTTCTCTCTGTTCTCTATCTCATCTCCAATTCTCGTCCTCAATATGACCAATATTTTTCGTAAATTATTTTTTCAAATAAAATTCAAAAATTATCCTCAATGGTGTAAAAATCAGTAAAAAATCTAGTTACGAGACGGCTTTTGTTTAATATGACAGAGCCTATTTCCAACCTTTTTGAAATTGTCAATTATTTCAATTCATTCATTCGAACTTCACCTGTTTGACTTACTAATGCTCTACCAAGAATACCCAGCCTTTTAGCTTTTATCAAAGCATCACGTCTTTCTTTATAGCATGTTAATGTGGCAAAGACGAGCTTGTGGGCTCTAAACAACCATTAGTTTTTCATAATTAACAGTCAATTAAGGTACTTAACAGTTGGCGCTAGACTCAGTTATTAACCGCATATGCAATCATTGGCTATTAATATATTTGAAGGAAGGATGTGTTTACTGTTTTATTGGATGTGTAAGTAGAGGTTTATAGGTATGGTTTTAGTATACTGCCTGTGGATTTTACTTAAAGGCTTTTTTAAGCGTGGGAAGGGTTATTCAAAACGAAAGAATGGTGATTAATTTTGAACAATTGGATTTTAGTTATCGCTTTAGAAGGCTTTTAGAAAGCCCTTCAAATTTTGTCGAACCCTGAAACAACCTCGTGGCTAATCTAAGTCAGTGCTCAACTAACTCACATATTGAACCCTGAAACAACCTCTAGGCTGATCAAAGTCAGGGCACGGCTAACTCAGATATCGAATTGGAATTTAGCGCGTTAGGTGTTGTCGAGGGAGGAAAACCAGAGAACCTGGGGAAAAGCCCTCGAATCAAGAAAGAACTCTTACTCTTACTCTACTCACATGTGATACCTAGTCCAGGAATTGAAAAGACTCGCTCCATGTTGTTAAAGTTACTGTAAAGCAGCATTGTCTACTGGTACTATAGTGTTACTCGACAAGTGTGGAAACGTGTCAGTGCATAAAAATCTTTTATCCTGACTGCTCTTTAGATCTAAATCTTTTCTTCAAAGACAAGTATCTGTTTTCATTTCATATTTTAGTGATTTCAGCACGAAGGTGTTCTAGTAGGATTGAATACTTCATACACGCGAATTGTATATGCGACACGAGAAGGATCTGTTCTATACAAGAAAAAACCTTGTACAAAGTTTTTAAAAAACTTGAAGCGTTTTTTTTTAATTTACATGAATGAATGAGCATGTACACGGTACGACATGCTGACACTGAAATGGCTTCGCGTTTTTAATTAATTTAACCAATTATAGTGCGTAGTTACGGCTACGGTAAGATACGGTACTCGTCATAGTAATTTTTGCAGTGTCGTTTAGCACCGACGCAAAATTTGCCCTAGCAACCTATTCTTTTATGTAGTTGAAAAAAGTATGGCAAACTTGCGAACATTTTCAAAAAATTGTACCAAATCTTTCAATTTTGGAGACAAAGAATCCTACACCTTTATTGATCAAACACCGCGACTTGTCAAATGTCAGCTTATCTGTTAATAAAAATGTGTTTTTGGTCTGCTGTTCATTAACGACACATGCGGCCAACAAAGAAACGATCGAAACTGAACCCCTTAATTTGACAACTTGTCGTGTTAATGAATTAACTTTCAATTAAACTTCAATTAAAACGTGTTCATTAATTGATGGGTTATTAAGAAGATGCGATGTTTAGATTAAGACTGTAAGCTCGTTGTTTTTAGTGATTACGAGACGTTTTGTAAGACTCCCTTCTGTAAATAGTCGAGAAAGTGTAAATATAGAAGTTTATGGGTTTAGTTAGTAAGTTATACCAAGTACGAATCATCAAGGAAGAAATTTGAAATGACCCTAAGCTTAAAGTGCTACTACGACGAAAATCGCTCAAACTTGGATTCAGCTGAAACTTCCTAAGAATACTCTTTAAAGGTCCAGTAATCACTGTATGAAGTGTTTTCTCGATATTCAGGACGAAAGTATGATATTTTCACGATTATTTTTTGGAGTCTGTGACGTCATACACTCAACATCAAACATCGCTCCATACATTTCTTTGTAGTTTATGATCAAAATATTAGTAGTAAAGGGAGAAAGAAATACCCAAACACCCCAAAATATAAATTATAGTCACAAGTAATGTGAAATAAGCACATTAGCTACCCTTTGGGCTTCATAGGAATAAAATAAATTAAGGATTTATATACAAAGAAATATATGTAGCAATGTTTGATGTTGAGTGTATGACGTCACAGACTCCAAAAAATAATCGTAAAAATATCATACTTTCGTCCTGAATATCGAGAAAACACTTCATACAGTGATTACTGGACCTTTAAAGAGTATTTTTAGGAAGTTTCAGCTGAATCCAAGTTTGAGCGATTTTCGTCGTAGTAGCACTTTAAGAATGAACATCTCTACAAACTTTGGCTAAATGTGAAAACACGTTAAGATTTAGGTAAAAATAATACACTTTTCTAATGTTTTTACTAATAAAAACTAGACGACCTCAAAAATAAACTTTATTTGTAATAACACGAACAGTGCCAAAATTAAAGAGGTGAAGGTGTAACGTGTACAAAGCGCAAAAAAAAAAAAAAAAAAAAAAAAAAGTAATAAAAGAAAAACGAATTAAAATATGTGAACATTCATTTTGGAAAGACGTGTTTGATCGGTGTATAATAAACTATCGTGGAACCATCCTCAGTCCTTTAATTACTTTCTGAACAAAAAAGGTCAATTATTGTACGATTGGAAAATAATATATGAAGAGCTAGACTCTCGAATAATAAACAAAATCGTACAATAATATATTGGATCACACGACGCCAATAAAAATATTTAAAAGCTGTCAAAGTCCTAAGTACATTGTAAATCAACATTAAAGCTTATATATACAATTATAAATATTATCATAGACGTCTTAATAGAGAATTATTACTATACGGGTTTGAAAATGAAAATATTTGGAAACTGTCAAAGTACATGTTAAGTACATCTTAAGTCAACATTAACGTTCATATTTACAATCATAAATATTATTTTAGAGAGTTATTGCTATACAAGATTGTTGATTTAGAAAACTGAAGAAAGAATGTCTGGTAAAAGTGTGTTATTGATTCTAATTCATATTAGAAATCAATAGGGAAGTCAATTTATACATATCAGACGTGTTTAATCTCAGGTGTCTACAGAATTAAATAAAAAATGTAATAATAACAATAAAAGAGAACCTGTTTGGAATTCGATCACTTTTTTAATAACTAAGCTACAAGCGGACAAAATTAATTCCCAAAATTTCTCAAATTAAATAGCAAAGTTCATTTTTGTGTATTACAGTAATTTTTATATATAGTTTTGTTAGAAGTCGAAGTACACGATTTACTTTAGACAAGGAAGCGTTTATTTTTTTTATTTTACTGACTTATTTTAACTTTTAAATTTGATTAAAATTATGAATGTTCAATTTTTTTGTGAGCGTTTTGGTTTTCAAAGAAGAATCTCTTATATCAAAGGTTCTAGATTTAAAGATTTATCAATTTATAACGCATTCCACGTGGCTTTATACAGAAATTGGAAATTAATATATTTATCAGTTCTTTTTATTCCGATTTTATATATTTTATCTATTATAAAGCAGAGCAGATTTTTATTCTGATTATTCATAAGAGCTTGAGTTCTATATTTTTCCACCAAGCGCCCAGCGCGCGCGCGCTCGCCTTTCAAGAAGTCCTTTGCAAGTAAATTCTCCATTATTCCTGTAATAAATTTGGCGGGAACTCTGCCGCCAAAACGCGCGCGCTAGCCCACAATTTCTGGGCCTCAGAAAAGCCATTACAATCGTATCTGAGTGTTACTGAATTGTACAATATTTATTTATTGTTTTTGCTGTTTTTATTAGGTAAGAGAAGAGCTCTCCCGCGAAACAGGCTTGAGTGTCAGAGTGGTTCAAGTCTGGTTTCAGAACCAAAGAGCAAAGGTACAGAAATCAGTAAGTTTCCAACACTTCTTTTTAATCTCAATACGCGTTTAAAAATTATTATGAAATATATTATAAATTTATTATTATTTATTGTTCTACGTATGGGATGCCAACCAACTGACTCTAAAAGGAAATCCTCTTCCAAAAAAAGATTAACGATTTTTTTACGTTCGTCAGCATTATTATTTTTAATCTAAAAATAATTTTGGCAGTTTTGCTCTACCAGTTTTATCTCGGCTATTTCTGTATTCTAAATTAAGGGTAAAAAACAAACTTTCCCTTTGGAGTGCATCCATAGCCCTGAACTCGGTTGCCAGATTATGAATGTGCAGCAAAATTAATTGGAATTAACACCCAAATTTTTCTTTAGATCAAAAAATTAGCAAGAAGAAACAATCCTGACTCAGATGGGACAAGCAGTTGTCGGGTCAGCAACAGACAACGCAGTTTGAAAAAGACAAAAGATGGTAAAGGTAATTTTTGTTTTAATCCAGACGCCTTCTTCTTCATCTCCTTCTTCTCTCCTTCTTCTTCTCCTTCTCTTTCTTCTTCTTCTTTTCCTTCTCCTTCTTCTTCTTCTTCTCCTCCTCCTCCTCTTCCTCTTTCTCTTTCTTCTTCGTCATCTTCTCCTTCTTTTTCTTCTTCTTCGTCGTCTTCTCCTTCTTCTCCTCCTCCTCCAAATTCTTCTTCTTCTTTCTCGCCTTTCCTTTCTGTTTTGCCTTCAAATGAGATGGTCTTCATCCATTTTTCGTCTTCAAATAAGAATCTTCATCCACTATTATTTCTTCTCATCTCTTACTGTCATTCGAGCTTATCGAGATTCACATGTTAATCGTTATCCCATCTGATAGAGATCTATTCTTTCCTTCTCCTACAGGATCAGGTCCAAGAGAAAAGCGTCGAGGAGACAGAGATCTAATGGACCTGCCACCAGATCTCTCTCCATCCCATATCCCTGTATCTCATTCACCATACGGGATGATCCCATCTCAATTCCAGCAAAACATATCCAACCACATGGGTTCAATGATCCCTCCTGGCTACTCCTACCAACACCAGCCTCCATTGAATCACATGGATACTGGCGACATGTCGGTGGACCAGCACGCAATGCAAGCACTAGAAGATTGTATGATGCCGCAGCACCAGTATCCTCCAACAGATATGGGTGGTTATCCGCCGGCAACCAGTCATAATGGTCAGAACCATTTAGAACTTATGCATGATATGATTAATTCATTTTAACAAGTCTTGTATGTCTATTACTGGTACCATAAGGGCAATTACTTGGCTATTTATTTAATATGATGATATATATATTATATATAATAACAGCCCTAAAAAGTGATAATTGTCTTAATGAAGTACTAATATACCAAATAGGGTGATATGGAATTATAGATCACATGACTACTTCCTGCATTGGCCAGGAAATTAACCAAATTTAGTCTTGATATGTATCAGTAGCTATCACTAGGGTCCATCGAATGGGTGGTGTCAATCTTTTCTCATAAGATTAAATGGACAAAGAACGTGGCCACCATGTTTGTCGTCGTTATAACAAGACACCATGACCGAACATTTTGTCACAGTCATTCAAAATGGCGGCTATGACGAATTGCTTTCAAATGTGATTCCTTTTGGCAAGGAAAAATCACGTGATCTATTATTACGTACCTCCTATTAAGCTTAAAAACATTAGGCATTCCTTACTTTCATTGTCAAACTCTTCTACAAAAGTTTATTACTTGAAAATCATTGAAACAAAATATAACAAACAAGAAGCGACTCAACAATTACTTACAGTTACCTTAGAGACTTCAACATTTCCGGTTAATTTCACTATTTTTTTCTCTGAAACCACACACTTATTCAATGTAAAATTTGATTTAATGTCTCATTTGATTTAATGTTTGAAAATTCGGCGAAATTATTATTATTATTTTTTTTTTTTTTTACAGTGAAATTTGAAGACACTAATCACTTAATTTCACAAGACACTAAGTTACTAACAACGAAACTTCAAAAGTCTTACATTTTTGATTAATGCATGAAACACACCAAATTATATGATATTTAAAAAGCCTTCTACCTTCAAGGCATGTTAATTACTATTTTCTAACTTTCAAACACAGGTCACTAACAGACACTGGAACCTGTATATAGGCAGGGCAGATCAAGTAAAGACTTCGTTGAAGAGTTGACAATAAGTAAGGAGGTTTAAACTGCTGACTGAAAACAACTACAGTGTTTTTCTTTCCTTTCACTGTTCTCTCGTCAAAGAAACTTTCTGACACACTGATAGAACTTTCCTGAGTTTGTTTAAGTGAGCAAAAAAGCAATAGCTCAAGTTGAGGGTGATTTTGATAAAATATAGTAAAATGTATTAACACACCAGTTTTAAAAACACTTGAAGCCATTGTTTAGTGGTCACTCAAGCAAATTAGGGAAGGATTTATTAGATATTTGACGTCAAAACTTTTGATATGCAGAGATCTTGAGGGTGACGTCATAAAATAAGTAGGAAAGATCTTTAGGTTTGAAGACAATTACAGAAAATTCTACTGATATTTACTTAGGAAAATCGTTATATCATCAGTAAATCTAAAGATAGTGAAATCTCCAAAACCTAGACTGTATCCATGGATACTGTTTCTATGGATACCATTTCCAAGTGTGCCCTTTTGATACCAAGCACAGACATATAAATGCACACAGGCAACGCAAGGTCTATGTTCAGATGTTTTGGAAAATATTTCGAACAGCAACAGTATAACAATCTGTTGTCGCTGAGAACAGCAATATTGCAATATTATAGTATTGCATATATAGTAAGGTTCATAAAATGGCAGATATACAGTTATCTAAAGTATGACATTAAAGTGAGGCAAAGAGGTCAATTTCATATCGTAATGACCCATTTGTACTCCCTAAAACATCTTTTACTGCAAATTTAACTGTATTACATTTCGCTATCATGTTTAACTCTGCTCAAGTAATACATTTAGACTAATCTAAAATCTGTAAATTGACCTTGTGTTGCTGGTGAAATACACTATCCGTTGTTCAAATGAAAATAAATGTAATATATTGTGTATACTCAAATACTGATGCCTTGACTATTACAAAGCTACATAATCAATCTATAATTATTGTACAGTTATAAATCCTACGATACAATATACTTACTCTGGAAAAATAACAGATAATTCTTATTCAAAGTTATCTAAGATATAAAAACCAATTAAGTTATTAGCAATTATTAAACTATTCAAGTAAAAATGAATAGACTTTACTTAAAATAAAAGAAATATGTGTTTCTCAGAATACAATTTACTGATCAAATACTGTTTTGTTTTTACAATTTTTTTAAAAATTTCAACACTGGGAGAAGAAGTATAGGCATTTAAAGATTGAAAATAATGCATTTGAAAATGTGTTGTGTGCAAGATTTATGTTTTATTCCATCAAGTGATGTATTTATAACATACTGTGTTATAACTAGTGTTTGTATTAGATCGTATAACTTTGATACTTCTGTTCCTGTACATGCTAAGATCTTGAGAAAACTGTCATGTCTTGTAAATTAGATATTAAACATGGATTATTCTTCAGTCAGACTGAGTGTATCCTGTGAGCAGATGGTAAATTTTCTTTCTTCCCCTCGTCCGTAGGTCTAAGCAGCAATTTTGAGGAATATTTTTTATTTCCCAACCAGTAGCCAATAGCTAAAATGTAGTGGAGGAAAGAAAAATATCTATGAAGCTCGAAGGATAGACTAAGTGACCACATTAAAGTGCGCTAGACTGACAATGTCTGACAATATTCTTGGTTGTATAGATTCTAAATAAGGTGAGCTGTTCTATGATCCAAAAGAATTCATATTTTGAGTGATGCATCTTGAAGAGTTTATTCTCATTGTATGCTAATGACTGTCACATTAGCAGAGTCATTTATGTCTATATGTTCTATGATCCAAAAGAATTCATATTTTGAGTGATGCATCTTGAAGAGTTTATTCTCATTGTATGCTAATGACTGTCACATTAGCAGAGTCATTTATGTCTATATGTTGTCCCCTGTACATTGAAACACTAACAACTATGTGGACACTATATAGCAATTATCTTTTTAACAGTCATGAGTTAAACTGTGAAATTTGTTTTGGTCATTGAAGAGCTTACCTTATTAGAATCCATAGAACTAGTTATCTAGTAAAAAAGAAAAAGCCTCCCCGCATGTTCTATACTGTATCCAGCTATTTGTAAAAAAAGTCGGTGAAGGTTTTGTCACATCTTCAATAAAAGGCCCAAATTGCACTATGGGTAAATTATGTGAATCAGCAAAAGGAAATTTTCCTAAACTTTTGTCTGGACATTTTACCAGCATAATCTTGTCTGTGCTGTCATTATTTACATATTCATGAATATAATATATTTTAAGCTTAGGAAGCATCATACAGCATGCAACGAAACCTTCGCCAACCCTTTTTACATAGCTGTAGTTAAGAGAAAACATAGTACAGCCAAATAGACTTAAAAGTTAGCTCTGTATTCAATGTAATTATTGTTGTTCATACAATAAAAGTCCAATTCACTTAATTGCAGTCAAAATTCTTAAAAAACTGAAGAATGGGACATGAAATTTGAAGTGGGATTTAAATATAAGAATTGAAATAAGGATGATTTTTTATAAGATGGGAAGTGAATAAAAGGGTGTTTTTGGGGAGTGAAGTAAGATGGGATATAGCAAAGTTTAAATTGAGGTCAGCTATTGATATTAATGTGCCAGCCATAGCTTTATTGGCTACTGAAATAAAGAGATATCCTTTTTTAATGGTCGCCAAATTTGAATGAGAAAATATTTCTGACGTCAAAAATTTGTAGACTATCGCTATTGAAAATTGATTTTCATTAGATTAAAATAAAAAAAATTAAAACCCAACTTTTCTTCCCATTTATCAACTATCCTCAGACTAAAAGAGAGAGCTAAAATTTATGTGATATTTCGACTAAAATAACAAAACTCGTGTTCACGTTTGTGCGCAGTTAAGTTCAAGTGTGCATCATAACGGGTGGAGGCAGGAGCTTAGTTTTTAAATGCTATGAGCGCACCAGAGCATTAACATCTTTCTTTCCAGAACTATTTCCGAACATGAAAACATGTGCTTGCATGAATTACTTATAAGTTTATTTCGAATAGAATACAGAAGCAAAGACTCCGAAGTTGAGCTGCATTGGCTTATCAACCCTTTCAGGTTTCTGCCGATTTTCTCGAATATATGGAATTTTAAAAACAATATTAAATCTAAAATAAATAAATACCTTTAAAATAAAACCTACCTTCATAATTTCCTTGACTTTCTTCCTTGTTTTAGACATTATTTTGCTTCCTTTAAATGTCCATTCAACTTCGTCTTTATGCTGACTCTGCTGACTTTAACAGTTATGGCGCGAAAATATTGTGTGACAATGCATAGTTAATATGGAAAATACTAGAGTGTGACAGTCACGCATAAGATTTACCACAGGAAACCCAAATGGCGTCATGTGGTCCCATCCAGCTTGTTTTACTTCTAAGGTGGCTTTTAGTTTAAATATGTTTCTTAATGAATTATGATATGAAAGTGATGGAATTTCAGTGCCTATATAAAATTTCCAGTTCTCCAACAAAGATGCTTTCCACACCCATGGTTGGAAAGAAATGTTCTTGATTATTGTGGTTTTTGATATTCTGTGAATTCAGAGTTTGAACGGCTTGATGTTAAATTGGTTTTTACTGCCACCAGTCAAAACTGTGAAAAGGTATTAACTAATTAGTTTTGATTGACAGCAGCAAAAGAAAAAAAAAACATTTCAGCATGCACCTGGCTATACTGAGTTTGCAGAACATTGAAAACAGCAGTAGTAAAGAAACAAGTTATTTATAGAAACCAAACGGAATAAGAGCTCAGAAAAAACATATGATCTGCTTGAGATGAAATTCCAAAGTTGTTGGGAGATCTTATTTGATACATGCGAAATGTCGTTTCTATCCCATCATAACAGTGTAAGTTGATTGATTTTATGGTGATAATAAAGGGAATCATAACTCAATACAGCAAAATCTCACAGTACACACCCTCAACTGGTCCCTGAGTCTTTAGATCAAGGAACACATCTGTATTATCTGATGTATCACATATTGACATAGTTTTATTATTTTCTTCATCAGAATTGCATAATGTTTCTAGTGCTGACCTTTACAATCATCAATTTTTATTTCCAGTCAGAGGTATACAGTATTGATTTTTTTCTAGAACCACCCTATTTGGGATTTGGGATTTCTCAGGTTAGGGCTCCCTGTGGCACAGAGGTAGCCCCTTCACAGTTCCTGGCACCATCTTGAAAATTACAGTGTAGCTGTGCCCTTACAATGAAGTGTCAAATGGTGAGCTTGCAATGATAGAGACATGTGAATAATCGTCCAAGGCCCTAAAAAAACTAATACTTAGGGTGGTAAGTATTACCTGTGATTTAACAATCTTTTAAGACATACATGTCTATCTATCTAAATGTGAACCTTTTAGGGTTTTGTTTAGATTCAACCAATATACATGGCCAGCCATTACATTTTAAACTCATAATCATTCAACTCTTCGTAATGGCTAGCCATTACATTTTTAAATCACATTCATTGAACTCTTTTAAAAGATACGTCTGAAAAAGATTTTTCAGAAAGCATTTGTCCAAATAAAATGTGCTTATGCACACCGTTGATAAATACTAAATATTTGTACAGTACATAAATTCAATTTATCAATTCAATGATAGCTCATAAATCTGATTAAGATCCTTTGTAACATGCAGTTCTGTTTCAAGTACGATATGCAGAAGTTCAAAGTTTACACTCAAGTTCTTCTTCATCTTTTGATGAACTTATCATTTTGGGGGAGTTTCCTGTAACGGAGAAAATTGGAGATATATTTAGGAGTAGTAACAACACAATAAATAAATTACTTTATTCAAGAGGGTGACATACATTACTGGTAACCCAGTAGTTTAGATTATGGCCCTCGTACAATTAATTAATAAAATTGAAATGAAATAATCAAAGAAACATAAAGTGTGTTAAGAATCCCAACTGGCATGGAGGCAAACCAGTTGGCTATTTAGAAGCATGGTCGAGAAACTGAATCTGAACTAATCAGTGATCAGGACAAATACAGTCTCAGGTAGTGGCCATAGCAGGACTCAAACTCAGCACCACCGGATTGCGAGACCTATGCTATGACCACTTGACCATGCTGCCTCCTCAAAATCACCATCACCATTGTTAAACCACATTCAAAATCATCATCATCACCACCACCATGATCATCACCATCATCATTACCATCATCATCATCATCGTCATCACCACCACCATCACCATTCGTTATCATCACCATTACCATCATCATTACCATTATCATCATCACCATCATTGCCATCATCAACACCATTATCACCATCATAAGTCATCATCATCAGTATCATCACCACCACCACCACCATCATTGTTATCATCGACACCAGGAAATTATCATCACCATCATCATCATCAGTCATCATCATTACCATCATCATAATCAGTCATCATCATAACCATCATCATCATCAGTCATCATCAACAACAGGAAACTACATGTATCATCACCATCATCATCAGTCATCATCATCATCATCAGTCATCATCATCACCATCAGTCATCATCATTACCATCATCATCATCAGATATCATCATCACCATCATCATCATCATCATCAGTCATCATTACCTTCATCAGTCATATCATCAACAACAGGAAATTATCATCAAAATTCAAAATCTTCCCTTCTATAGAGAAAACCAAGGTTTGAAATTGGAAAACCTATTTAGTCTTAACTGAGTTAGTGTACTGGAATTAATAGCAATGTCTTACCATTCTTAGGAAGAAACCGTGATATGAAATTCAAAGGCAGAGGGAACAGGATTGTTGAGCTTTTCTCTGCAGAGATGGTGGTTAAGGTCTGAAGGTAGCGCAGCTGGAGAGCTTGTGAGTTTTCTGCAAGAATGTCAGCTGCTTCTTTTAGTGATCGGGATGCATTCATTTCACCATCGGCAGCAATAACCTAAAGAAATTTAATCAAAAATTAAATCTGATTCCTACAAAATAGGCTACATATGATAATTCAAGTCTAACCTTTGCTCTGGCTTCGCGTGAAGCCTCCGCTTCTGCAGCCATAGCTCTCTGCAGCTGTTGTGGCAAACGTACATCTTTACTAAATAATAATAATAAGTAAAAAGTGTTATATAATTAAACAGAAACCAGTAACAGTGATCTAATCTTAATCTTAAGCAATAATTGATGCATACAATGTTTGTTGATTCAAGGCATAAAAACTTCAGAAAGTCAGAATTTAAATGAATAAACATATTTGTATGTCAACTAAATGAATAAAATAATATGATTTAGATTTTAAGTGTGAAAAACCTTTAATTATATAAAAATAAAACAGCTTTTTCCCTGCTACAGTAATACTTAGTAATACTTTTAATGAAGGCAGCATGGTCGAGTGGTCATAGCGTCAGTCTCGGGTTCGAGTCCCGCTTTGGCCACTAGCTGAGACTGTATTTGTCCTGATCCCAGATTAGTTCAGATTCAGTTTCTCGACCATGCTTGTATATAGCCAATTGGTTTGCCTCCATGCCAGTTGAGATTCTTAACACAATTTATGTTTCTTTGATCATTTCATTTCAGTTTATTAATATTGTAGGACGGCCATAATGGCAACTACTGGGTTACCAGTAGTGTATGTCACCCTTGTTAAATAAAGTAAATTGATTTATTTTAGTTATTTTTACTTCTTACACTTCAACTCTCTCAACTTTGACACCCCACGGGTCTGTTGCCTCATCAAGAGAAGTCTAAGAAAAAAGTACAAAATATATTACTAAGTGATAACAAAATATTGGAACAATGACTGTTTCTTGAGTTCCAAATAGGCCCTTTACAGTTAAAGGTCACATGTCTGTACGCCAAGGCAATATTTATGTTTATATATTAAATTGGAGATTCTTTTTAGGTACTTGTAAAGAACTGAATGAAAAGATGTGTATCCAGGGTTTCATCTCCAGTAAATTTCACCCATGGGAATCAAAATTCTTGGGACTCAAAATTTAAGTAGTCTCAAGACATGGTTAAAAATTTCTTGCACAAGTATTTGGTAAACATAGCACTCTCTTATTGGAAGCCTGGGTGGCGTAGGGGTGCTCATCTCCAGTAAATTTCACCCATGGGAATCAAAATTCTTGGGACTCAAAATTTAAGTAGTCTCAAGACATGGTTAAATATTTCTTGCACAAGTATTTGGTAAACATAGCACTCTCTTATTGGAAGCCTGGGTGGCGTAGGGGTGAGAGCACTCTCCTCTTACCAATGCAACCTGGGTTCGATTTTCGAACTCGTCTTATGTGATTAGAGTTATTTTTTTCGTTCTCTCGTGATTTAAGGGTTTCTCTCCTGGTTCTCTAGTTTTCCTCCCTTCGAAAAAATCAACTTTTAAATTCTCATTCAATCTAAATGGGTCTAAATGAAAATTATTCTGTGTAATTTTAGCTACCCTACCAAATTGTGTAGTTTTTTTTGTGACATGGGAGTGTCAAACAGTGCCACAGCATTGCATGTCAACAATATCACCTTTCAACGTAACAAACGTTATTGTAGTAATGATAAAAAGGTAAATTATACACTGTGAAAAGATGAAAAAGCTGATGTTTCGGGCACTAGTCCTTTGTCACAGTAAAAGAGAAAGAGGTGGTAGAAATAAGTGTTTATATGAGTGTTTTCAATATTGCAGTACACGCCATAAACACACAGCTTTAGAAAACTTAACATAATTCACAAAAGAACTACACTAACCTGCATAACATGGCTAATATTGTCTCTCTCAGACAGAATCTCACTCAAGCTCTTTGTTCCCAGCACATTCCTGAGGGTCGTCTGGGCCAGTAAACGGGTGGAGCGGTTGGCGTCTTCAACTTTAGTAATTGATATTGTGGCATTGTAAATTCTGAAGAACACGACGGCATCCACAGCTACTGTCACACTATCTTTTGTGAGAATCTAGATGAAAAGTAAGGCCATTATTGCCCTCCAGATAATTAGAAATTATTTATAACAGTTATTTTATGGATTCAAAAATGAGGTACTTTTAACAGCGTGTGAAAAAAATTATTTACCTCTTGTGGAGGGACATCAAATGACACGACCCTGAGGTCAACCTTTCTGTAGGTGTCGATGCAGGGAAGGATGAAAAATAATCCTAAAAATGTTTTAAATAAAATATATCTAATTAAAACAACCAAAAATATGCAGTCAGCGTTTTGTTAAGTCCAGGGGGTTTGGGGTTGCCCCACCCCCGACAACTAAAGATGTCAACTTCAAGATGGCAGCAAAGTTAAATTCCCTATTGCCTATTGCGGGGTACCAGGGGGTGGGGGGAGGGGGGCGTTGGAGTGTTAAATAATGTAAATTCTTCTGGGGTAGCTCACCAGGGCTTAACATTGATAGGTGCATTATAGGTGCATCATTACCTGGTCCTTTAGCTCCACCAGGAAGTAGCCGACCAAGTCTGAAGATAACAGCTCTTTCATACTCTTGAACAACCTAACACCAAGCAAAATAACTTAAATTTATGATCTCTCTCAATGAAGTATTATTAGTTCTTGGAGTGAACAATGAGAAAAAATATGGTTAAATAAATAAATAATAGATTCAAAAAAAGTAAAAAAAAATTACCTTCAAACAGAAGAATATTGAAATTGGAAAAGTAATTAAAACTAATATTAACGAAAGAATAGTGACGACATAATGGCAGACTCCTTTGCTTGTGTCTGTGTTATCTGTAGAATGTAAAAATAAAATCGTGATCAGAAAATTGAAATGTTAAAAGTAATCAGCTTTGTTTCGGCAATGTATTCAGTTTACCAACCCATAATATTTGTGATTGGTGTCAATTGGCTGTCATTTTATCATCAAACAACCAATGAAATATGTCAAAAGGCTTTTATTATATATCAAACCAATATTCTAATAGCTGTTTACTCATTGTTTAAATATTTCAGGTAAATACAATCTAATATCTACAGCTGTTTATCTTTAGAGAAGCTCTAAAATACTACCTAGGAGTCAAATTGTGTCATTTAATTTCGACATCTTTAGCTAGTTTATTACCACATGAAATAGATATAGAACTATTGTCAGAAGGCTGGAAAAAATTCAAAAAATGATTTTAAAATGATAATAATAAATAATAATAAAAATAGCCAATTTTTTCTGGAAAAACAAAGCAAATATGAAATTATAGGAAAAGGAAAAAAACTCAAAATGAATTTATAGGGAGAATAACAACCACTCCTAAGAGCTAAACAAAAAAAAAGAGCTAAGAAATTGACAGACGACTAATATTTTTTGGTCTGCAAAAAATGATGAGTCGATGGTGCTTCAAAAATATCAAGTGTGAGACTGGATGTTTGCTCTACTGTAAGTTAATAGCTAAATATACTATACTGTAGACGTGGGTTCGAATCCTGCCAAGGGCATTGATATTTTTCTCTTATTCTCTCTACTTCATTGTATACACACCGAACGCATAATTTATCACTACTTTACTATGTCTATTAATTGCGTACATATTTACGGTGTTCAACTTATCTATAGAGAAAAAAATATCGCTCTGGGATCCTCACGAGTGCCCTACATTTCATATTCTGGCTGCGTTACCAGCGTGGTTGGTCCTTGTAGTGTAGTGGTTAACACATCAGACTAGAATACTGAAGACGTGGGTTCGAATCCTGCCAAGGGCATTGATATTTTTCTCTTATTCTCTCTACTTCATACTATACTGTAGCCATGGTTTGTTATATTGTAACTATTATAACTGCATGTTTTGAATGGCAAAATCCCCCGAAGACAAATGTTATGACAGTACTCTTTACATAAAGAAAATCAAAACTATTTTTTCACACATTATAATCATCTTAGCATTAAGCCACATCACATTGTATGGCATGTCGTACCATATACATGCTCTAAGTCAGTACTATTTGTTTTCCACCTCCCCTAGCAACAGTCTTTCATATGCAGGGCAGTTAACTCTCCCGGATAAGCTGGGAGTCTCTAGATTTTGGACTGTATCTCCCAGTCTCCAGATGATAGGCTCAAATCTCCCGGATAATCACTAAAGCTGACCATTTCTTGTGAGACTCGACTTTCACAACCATAAAATTCCAATAATTTTTGTGTTGTTTTTCGATATTTTACATCACTAACAAAATCAAAACATTTCTCATAAACTGTTCTCGCAAGCAGGCCATTGTAATATAAGCGATAATCTGATTGGTCAAAAATATACCAATCACATCAAATGTTTCAAAGTAAATGATGTCATTTTCACATGCTTTTTTCCGCTGGGATGTCATGTCCTTACCCTATCAATTCTCCAGATTTAAGTAACCTTGGGGGTTGCAGGCCAGCATATGAGAAGCCATCTAAGCGTTTAGCATGAGGTGTAGCCGAGTGGTTTTTTATCCAATAAAACACAATCTGTAAGTTTATTGAACGGCTTAAAAAACTCATGATGTAAGTTCTCATATTGCACCGAATTCTTTACGAAATGAACCAAGTTTGATAGAGAAAAGCCAAGTTAAATTTTATGCAAATGAATACGAATCTATATCAGATATAAAACCTCCTCCGCGGTCATGATTTCTATTCTTTCCTTCATGAATTATTAATGCATTTTTTAAATACAGTGTATTGTAAGTGCAATATGTCAATATCATGTTCCCCACTTATAATTATAATAACCATCATTATAAGAATGTCATATCAAATGTTAGGGTATGCCATCCAATAAACCTCCAAGCATACGAAAACTGCTCATTAGAATTCTCAATGCCATAGAAAACTAATAAGCTTATTTGACTTTAAATTGAGATCTAAAAAACAATTATAATAATTTAAACAATACGAGGTTTACTTCTGTAAACCACTAGAAAATGTATAGATCATGTAGAAAAAATGTTTCAAAATTAAATAGCAAGTTCCCTGCCTTAAAAAAAAGCGAAAAATTCTTTGTTTTTCGAATCAATTCTGATCTTAGAAAGCGGTCACCTGGCTTATTTATGCTCAATATCTTTTATAATTTATACATGAGCGCAAAAGAACCCAGTCACATATAAGTCTAGACATAAAGATATCAAATTCTAAAAACCTTAAAGGTGAGAGAGAAAAGAGAGGAATCAAAAAAATTGAAGCATATTATGCGAAGGTTGAAAGATTTCGATGAAAAAACTGTCGAGTTGCATGCGATTTAACGAATTTTCCACTTCGTTTAGAGCAGAACAAACGTTCAAAGCACAACAAATTTAACCTAAACGAGCGCTTAGGATATTCCTATAGCACTATTCTTAACATTTTAGGAGAAACGAAGCAATTTAGAGCATTTCAAAGGAGAATAAAGGCGTTAGAACGCATTAAATATCAAGAAAGCAGGCCTAACGTGTGAATCTTTGGCGCTGCAAGGGACACTTCTCCGAATATTGCGAACAAATAAACATTCTTTTTATTCTGAGGCAAAAATATCACATTACCTCGAACTTCGTCGACCTGAAGATGGTCCGCTTTGGTCATTTCTATTGTTTCTTCGCCTGAATTCCTCATTTATGACTTCTTTATGTGAAAAATCGTAAAACTTCAAAACAACAACGCATGAAGGACTGGCTAATCACGTGACTTTTACCGTTAATTTGTTTATTTCCCAAGAGACTCCGTTTATTTTATTATTATTTCTAACTCCTTGGAAATAAGGAATTTCGTTCCAGTGCCAGTTATATCAAACTGTTTTTAGCGTTATATTATCGCCAAAATAAAGATAAATACACATGAAAACTGCACAAAGGCTAGCTGGAGCACAGGTAGCCCACTTTTTTAGATAAAAGTAATGTAGCCATAGATTTTTTTAATTGAAGTTTTAAACATTGAGGTCAAACAAGAGAGTATATATGTATGCCCTTATGGACTGAGATAAACTAACAAACTGAATGCAAAACTAGTGTAAATCTAGTGGGCCAAAAAGAGGAGGGTCCAGATACAGAATAGTCACAGTTCCCTCGAGGAGAACACTGAGCTTGCAATGATAGGGACATGTGAATAATTGATCAAGGCATTGAAAAAAGGTATCTATCATCATATTGCAAGCTCACTGTTTGTCTCGCTTCGATGCAAAGGCACGGCAACCTTTCAAGATGGCGCAGGGAACTGTGAAGGGGACTTTTCTGTATCTGGACCTCTTTAGAAAAATCCTGAATCTGCCTTAAAATTAGGTTTATTATGGTACATTTTCCTTTTCTATCGTAAGAACTACTCATCCATTATTCATGATTTTTGTGTGGGGAAAGGGGAGGAGAGGGGGGGGGGGGGAGGCTGGCAAGTGTCATACATAGACTGAATTACAAAATGAAGAGCCATGCTCTGCAATTTTTTTCCAGAACCCTCCCCTCCCTCTTTCAAAACACCTCTTTTTTTACCACCTCTCCCCTGTCCTCCAAGCCTTCCTTTCTTCTTTTTCTAATAATTTGATATAACTTATGAAATCGAGTGCTTTTAGTCTCACTGTTGAATGGTTAGATAAATTTATCTAACTTAGATAACTATTTAGTTGACGTCACCTAAAATAGTAAAAGCGCGCCAAATTACGGTCATGCTAATCCGGGGGGGTTGTTTTACCAGAGAATGAGTGAATAGACATTCATTTGTATCATCATTTCTCCCCCTGATCTCAGTAGCTGTTTACTTGTAGTTTCAAATTTAGGTGAAGTCAACTAAAATAGTAAATTACTTATCTAATTTAGAGTGCTTTTAATCTCACTGTTGAATAGGTGACGTCAACTAAATTAGATAAGTTATTATTAAGTTATAAGTTATAGTTAAGTTATAGTTATAATCAATACAATCCCTCCCCCTTCTCCCTACCCTCCGTGACTCTTCCTGCCCTCTCTCCGATTATAAGAAATAAATCTCATAATTCCTTATGATCATCTCGCGTTTTGGAAGATTAAATAAAACTAACCGATACCAAGAATTTTGTAACCGTTTACTACCAAAGCCTCGACGTTTATAGTCGGTGGCAGATCGAGGTAAAGTTCTCAATCAAAGAAAAGTAGATTGCGTGACTAAAGTACAATTTCTGGCCCGGGATTATGCAACTCAAACAGGACGAAAAACCAGCTATAGCCATCGTTTAAACCCAAAAATCATATGAATAATTTTGATAAAAACTGTTCCAAGGTGCCAATACGAGAGAATCAGATATCAACATAATTTGTCTATCATTTGTAACACTCAAACCTTATCTGGTACGAAACATGCACCTACCTTCCAAAGAAGAATACTTGCCTTTGATCATTTCCATATTACAGTATTAGAAACTATTAACTCAGTGGACAAAAGATGAAGAAAACACTATATATTCAATCCATGATGTGCGTTGCGTCGTCTAAAACAACTGAATTTGGGTCCCGTGTCAGCAGATTATCTGGATACTATTTCTCTACCATGACGTCACTTTCAAAAGCCAAGTCTCCCACCCCACCCCCACCGAAATAAAATTTGACTTCTTTAGCTATTTTTATTTTATCACAAACAAAATAATATTGAAAAAATTCTCTGTAGATAGCCATTCTCGTTCTTCTTTAAAGCTCCCCTCTAGATTTTATTAAGTCATTCCTAAGGGCAACACTTTTTTGGCTGGCTTAACTTGGTCATTGTCACGCTCGAATTCTTTTGTATACTTGCATTATTTACGTCACTTTTTCTAAACACCCACAGATCACGTGACACTATTTTTAATAAATGACATCATAGTCTCGTAATAGTAGTATGCTGTAACGCGTTCTTTTGACGTCAAAGAAGTAAGGCTTTATATTCGCTGGTGGGTCCGTACGATTTTGGTCCACTAATCGATTTAGTTTGATCTACTGAAAAAAATCTCGTTTTATACAATGGCAAAAACTGCAGATATAGAAATGGCCAACAGTAATCCTCAAGGTACTGCATCTATAATTTCTTTATACTATTTCTAACGGTTATTTAAAAAACTGTAGTATAAACATTTATAATGTACTTGATCGGGCTGAACGGTGTTTGCCCGCGCATTAGTGACACTCCGAGCTTCTAATATTACAAATTCAAAAATAGATAGAATTTGAGTGGAAATATGGCTTGAATATTATCGATTTAAGCAAAACTTTAAAAAAATACTTGCATGTAACATGATCTATTAATTCTGGGATTTAGACATCTTTTGGACATCTTTTGATCATCGTGACAATACTTAATTGTGGTTTATTTATACGGCGGTGTTCCATGACGTACGGCTCCTCAAAACGAATTTTTGGTCCATAAAAAAGTTCAGTCTGCTGTTGGACAATTAAAAAAAAAGAACATAGAAAAACTCATCATTCCTTTGCTTGAGATTTATTACCTATTTTTAAGGTTAAGAGGTTTTATACTCATGCGAAGCAGTCCTTTCGCTAGGTACTTGCAGTCATGCACTCGATCGGACCATGTAAAGTTAATTGTGCCAATTTTCACAGCTCGCGCATCATTAATTGTACACGCTACTAACTGGCCTTCTCTCCAAACTGTTCACTAACGTACTCACAGCTGTTTTTAGTCCTTTTTAAGAGTTTCATCATAGTGGCCATTTAACTTCAAAACGAGGGGTTTTAGACCTGATGAAACAACACGGTCTGAGAGCGTCAAAAATTCATGAATTATGATTGAGCATTTATATTTAGGATCCTTATTAGTGACATGTTCTTGTACTCTTTTGGTCCTTTATAAAGATTTAATTTTTATATATAAAGATATCCATGTTGAACTATTATCAGATATAAAGATCCATTTAGGCAATGCATTTGAAGGACCTGATAGTTCTAAATGCTCATTAATTATCCACATGAATTTTTGAAAGACATTTTATTAAAAAGGATCTTCCTATGAAAAAGATAAGAACAAATTACTGGTAGAAATTATGAAAATACCATTTTTACCATGTTCTGTTGACTAAGATGGAACACTGATATATCAACTGTGAATGAGTGAGTTTGTTTGCGATATGGCAAATTCGTAGCCCGTCTCACTGTAGCCGTGTCGCCTTCCTACCGTAGCCCGTTGTTAGCAGATATTGGAAGGCCTGTTTAAATGTTAGCATGTTCCATTGTAGCTATGTTGTACTGTTTACGTGCTGTATGTCAGCACCGTATGCATGGTCAGCACTCACACGCTAACCACGTCCTGTTTTGACAAATCATTCGGAACGACGGGTTCCATTGTAATCATGCTCTTAGCCGGCTGACCGATTGCCTCATTCAGAACTTTAATAAGTTTAATTAGAAACGGATGAACATCTTCACATTAAACACAAATATTCTTGCTATGAAAAGCCTCCCAACCTCGCAGAACAAGACACAGCAAGCAGTCCAAGCGCTATGTTCACAATTTTGAGTTTGGATATCAAAAGGCCGGCTTTATTTTCTGGCGTTCAGTTTGGAGTGCCTGTAGTGTTTGTTTGTTGGTAAAATATAATATTCCCGAATGTGATTGGTTTTAATAAATAATGAAAGACCTAATAAGGGGCTCACCACTGGAATTAAAAGAAAAGCTGAAACAAAGAAGAGGTTTTTATATACGAAACCGCCGGTTTCTACGAAAGCTAAAACAAAACCACTCAGCTCTTTCATTCCCTCTTCCCATTTTGGATTTTTCCTTAAATTTAAGCGCAAATCTCATAATTCCATGCTTTCCTAACAAAGCAAGACCTAAGACTAAGACTAAGACTTAAAATTAATAAGTTTCAATGAAAAATATTTCGTTAAAAAAAGTACAAATTATGTACCTGTAATGTTGGGCTTCCTGTGTATGAAACGCGCCCCCATATCACGTGATCATTGTTTATGATCCTTTTGCTGAAGTTAGCTGAAGTGAATCTCGATCAAAAAGACATCATCTGGTGTTTTTAACTGAGGATTATTTCGCGATGGCGAAAAACGATCAAATAGATTTTGAACGAGGTAATGTACTAACACCTAGATTAAGAGATTTGATTAGATTGATAGCTCTTCGTGCTGATTTTAAGGAGTTTTTAAACTCCCTTTTTTATCGCTTGTACAGTACAACTCGACGTGCAAACCTTCAACAAATGATCGAAAAATGATCGAAAGAATAATCCATTCTAGATTTTTTTCTTTCGACAAGGTGTCAAGAACCGTGTTAAGAGAGCTTAAGGATTGATAACGCGACTTTTGGGTGTCTTAACGAGGCATCTCTCTTCAAATTCATATCATCATTCATATTCATGCATAAACTTATATTCACATCGAAAAAGACAATAATAATGTCGGCTTAAAAATTTCTTATTTCTAACGGCTTCTTTAATACCAAACCATTAACTTTGTTCTTTAAGTCAAAGGATAATATAGGAGTCACAAAATAAGTTTAGAAATGTGGTTTCAATGTTTTAATAGCGAAGTTTCTAACTACAAATTTATTCATAAAGAGATTTTGTTTAAGGTATCAGGGTACCCCTAGCGACCATTGTGCATTCAACTCTTGATATCACAAAACCTTTTAATCCAAACCTCAACAAAGTATTCATTTTCTGAAAGCTGAATAAATGTAGAAACTATTCCTTTTTTCCTTTTTGTAAAATGTACTTATCCTTTTAAGTTAGAGCAAATTATTCAAATTTTCAGTGTGGCATCTTCGCAGAGTTCGATGACAGCCAGTAACGATGGGAAACCAATGCTTATTACCTTTCTAAAATCACAAGACATCACTTGTCAAAAGTGTGTCTCCGATTTTTGATTAGTTGCTCTGTTGCTTTTTTATACTCTCTTAAAGTTATGTTGCTGCTATATCACTGGTATGCAAGCCAAAATCCACAATAACTTTGGAAACAAGCAAAAAATAAGACACAATTTTGAAGAACAACTATCCAAC
Source organism: Actinia equina (assembly GCA_011057435.1). Taxonomy (NCBI): domain Eukaryota; kingdom Metazoa; phylum Cnidaria; class Anthozoa; order Actiniaria; family Actiniidae; genus Actinia; species Actinia equina. The sequence continues at coordinate 138,449 of WHPX01001324.1, read as the reverse complement.
GTGACTTCCTCAAAATTTCAGTTAAATCAGTCAAATTCCCTTTTACATTGGACTCAAAATGTGCGGGTAACTGAACGCAAAATCACTTCCAAGAAAAACACAAAAATGTTTCAGACTTAGCAGCAGCAGCCTGTGTTGACACAAACCAGCTTTTTTTATTACTCGCTATTAAAAATAACTATCGAATTTTTTTGGGAGGAAAATCGAAGAATATTATATACTCTATCGTAAAATGTAAAAATATATAAATTGATACTTTTGAGCAATTTTGGGGTACCCTGATACCTTAATATTGTTTCCAACAAACAACTTTACTGCATGATTAAAATATTTCAAAACAAAAGGTTTTACGCTTGTTTTATTATGAACTTTGAGAGGTTTAATTAAAACTCATCACCAAGGTGTGTTTTCTTGACAACATATTTAATGTGTTTAAATAATTATGTCAGGTTAAAATTCAACGTAGCTTAATACGAATTTCTCATTTTAAAGATTTAATTTTAGAAATTTTCAATATAAGCAATTATTGGATGAGGTTGAGCATGGAATTAGCTTTTATCAGTGACACATGTGACAAATAAATTGACATTGAACTGAAATACAGTGAAATTTACTAATGTTGGATCACCAATCAAAATGGTTTGTAAAAATAAGGAAACATTAACAAGTACACCTGTTTTTGCCTGACCATCTACTAATAAAACTAGATTTCAAATTTGAATTTGGCGTCTTATTGTTCATACTTAAGTACCTTTGAAGTGTGAAGATATAATCAAAAACATCTATGAAAAGTGGCTAGTCATGTATATATAATAATCGTATATATATGTTTCATATTCATATACACTTCGCTTTGCTCACACAAAAATTATAATTATTGCAGTGAGAACTTACATGTAATAGAGCATTAGAAGCAAGCTAGCTCATATTAGGAATACCAAGTGTATAATAAATAATAAATGATATTATGAAATAATTGTTATAAATTGTGTTCTGGTTGGTTAGGAGTGCATGCTTTATGAGAGCACAGAGCTGCACACTTTCATTGGCATCATTATATCTAAAATGACAGTTATTCCAACTTGTATTTTATAAAAGAAAAAAACCTGCTTGTTATGCTGTGCTTAGTTGTAAAGCACTTGGGAAATGGCAGAACACTAATTTGAGAACACTAAAGTGTTGAGAAGCACTCTCCAACATGTCGTGCTTCTTCTAGCACTTCTCTCGTGTTCTGCCAACCCTCCCATGTGGATGCCTTATGACTGCACACTGTGTTTAGTTGTAAAGCGCTTGGGGACTGGCAGAACACTTGAGAAGTGTCGAGAAGCACTCTTCAACATGTCATGCTTCTTCTAGCACTTCTCTCATGTTCTGCCAACCCTCCCATGTGGATGCTTTATGACTGTACACAGCACAAGCACACGTTTTCTATTTCTTCAATAAAAATGATTATGTTAATTGTAAAATTTATTTATACATCCTGTACTAAATACATACTGCAGCACATTAGCTGATGGTTGTCTATTTAATAATTACAAACTAAATATTTATTTATTTATTATTTATGTTACATATCAGCTTTTTAGCCAAGTCTCTGACTAAATTTCTAACTAATAAGACAGTGCCCTTACATTATTGTATTCCAGAGTATTACTTATATCCAATCGTTCAATTTTTAATCGTTGTTTTTAAGAAATGCTTTTTATCAACAGTTTTATTCAAGCATATGTCTCTGCATGTCCTCCAGTATAACATAGTACTGATATTTTGAATATTTTTGTGAAGATATTTCATGAATGTATGTATATGCATAAAGTCACCAATACATATAGTTTGTGCATACACTAGCTTTAAAAAAATCTTTATTATTATGGCTACTTTAAGGTTTTAGGTATTCAATTCCCACATGTTTTTGTGTTTTCTGAGTAGGTAAATTTATTAAAACCACACTACCAAACAGTTATAAAAAGGTATAACTAGCTAAAACTAGTGTGAGCTGCGTCGGTGTTTCTAATGAAACAGTAATGATGAAAAGGTAAATTATACACCGTGAAAAGATGAAAAAAAACGTCGAAACGTCAGTAAGTTTTTTCATCTTTTCACGGTGTATAATTTACCTTTTCATCATTACCAAACAGTTACATATGCAAACATTACAAAATATGTGCATATTTAAAAAGAATTGAACACCTTGCCAACACATCAAAAATTGATATTCAAAGTTGTGTGAATTATTATTGCTTCAACTTTTTTACATTTTATATGGAAAGCATTTAATATTATATTATTACTTGATCACATAATATCATTTTACTAATGTAAAATTTAAAATTCAGCTGTACAAATAAAAATATTTTATAAATATATGAAGATGAGGCATTTACTCTTTAATTATTATTTCCAGACAAAATTTTAAAAAACTATTCCCAGAAGTAAAAAACTTAAATATGTGAGCAATTATTTTGATCTTGGTTATTTTAGTCAATTTAAGTGACCAAGATTGACTGACTGATTGACTGACTGACTGACTGATTGACTGACTGACACTTGTATCACATTGAGAGCAGTTCTGACGGTCACCTCCTTTTCTGTTACTGTAGGAGAAAGTGGTGGTGGGGAAGATGGAAGAGGGGTTTGCTACTATGTCCTGAGTGCATTATCAATCCTGGTTTTTATCTGTACTCTACCATTTTCACTGTGCTTTTGCTTGAAGGTAACCTGCTTTTTACATATACATCTTTACCTTGAGAGTAATGTTTTCCCAACATGTACATACAACTTAAACAAAGAATCTTATTCTCAAGAAAACACACATTACCTCCAAGGTAAAGAGGTCTGTCACTTAAAATATACAATTACAACCAGAACTCTTTTCTGTGTGAAAGTTAATATAAATCATTTTGATCTTGCTCTACCATTTTTGGCTAGGCTTTTTGCTTGATGGAAATAGACCTTGCCTGAATTCAGTTTAGTGACTGCAAAATAAATATTATGCCCTAAAGAAGTCACTAAAGTAAATTTGGGAAGGTCCTAGATCTAGTAACCTTATTTTTATATATCTAAATGTCATAGCAATTTTTTCAAATATATGTAGGCAAAAGTAAAAATTTGTTTAAAGTTTTGAACATTTTCGACAAGTATCATCTTCAGAAATGCCAAGTTCAAGTTGACAATACTCGAACTTGGCACTCTGAAGATGATACTTGTCGAAAAAGTTCAAAACTTAAACAAACTTATTTTTGCCTATATATTTTTTGAAAAATATATCGAAATGATAATTATTGATTAAATTACATATTTTACTGCTTTTGTAATTTTTGAGGCGTTGTTAAGGCAAAATAATTTATATGGCCATGCATGAATATGAATAAATTGTTATTGATATTTAGATTGTTCAAGAGTATGAAAGAGCTGTCATCTTTAGACTTGGTCGACTGCTTCCTGGTGGAGCCAAGGGACCAGGTAAATTTGTTGTTTTTTCAAAACATTATCCAATTCAGGCTTCAAATAAGAGAATGCACACATTGGGGTTTTCTTTATCAACTTTTGCAAATATTAAATGTATTTTATGTTCATTTTTCAGGCTTATTTTTCATTCTTCCGTGCATGGACACCTATAAAAAGGTGGACCTCAGGGTTGTGTCCTTTGACGTTCCTCCACAAGAGGTAACTGACTATTGTTACATTTGTACGAATAATTTTTGAAGTTATGGTACACTACACTACGCTACACTACTTGAATTGAATAACATTTTAGGGTGCTCTACAGTCCTTGCATCTACGAAAATCCATTGGCGTGACACATTGGCAGAGAATTGATCATGTTTTTCATTGGAAAGATGCTGAAAGATGTGGAAAGATAATTCTATTTTTTTATTTTTTATAGATTCTCACAAAAGATAGTGTGACAGTAGCTGTGGATGCCGTCGTCTACTTCAGAATTAACAATGCGACAACTTCAATCACTCAAGTTGAAGACGCCAACCGCTCCACTCGTCTACTGGCCCAGACGACCCTCAGGAATGTGCTGGGAACAAAAAATCTCAGTGAAATTCTCACTGAACGGGATAACATCAGCCATACTATGCAGGTGAGACTTGCGGATGTATAGGTAGGCAGGGAAATATAAAAGAAATGAAAGTAATATTCTTGAAAAATATATCTTCAGCTTAATTCTTGAAATAAAGATTTCAAAAAATTACAAAAAAATGTCCGCACTCCTCATGAAAAAATGAAAACGTTTCCTCTTCCCTTTAAATTTCGATTTTCAGAACATATGCTATGTATGAATCATGTATTTTCTCATTTTGAAGCCTTTCTTTGTGTTTCTATTGACAGTCGACTTTGGATGAGGCAACTGATCCATGGGGTGTTAAGGTTGAGAGAGTTGAAGTGTAAGTATATTTGTACTCCTGCTTGGGAAATAATAATATCATTGGTATAATGCAAAATGAATGGATGGAAGAACAAAAGACCTTATTTAATGTCAGTGCTCCTTCAGCCAGTAGCTGGTCTTCCAGGGACAGTGTGTACTTTACACCCCTGTAGAATACCGGACATGGTCAGGAAGAGTGAGCTGCCACCGGTGCAGAACATAAACAATATATATAATTTAAATAAAAACGTGAGAAAAGAAAAAAATTAACATAAGTTGAAGAATTAAGAGTCGTAGTGGAAGGGGAAGTTCGAGTAAATTATTATTATTTTTCGGTCAAATTGGACCTTGTTCGTGTAAGACGAAAGTTCAAAATAAGAAAGATATCCAAGTTTGGAATATACAACCCTCTCCCTCAATATCAGTGCTCTGTTTTAAGAGTATTCAAAGCTGAAGCCACATGAATTAGAGAGAAGTTGAAACTGATGATCAAATTGTGGACATCTAGCTCCAAAGGCCGAACCAACTGAGCTACACCTGCTCCAAAATAATTAAGTTGGTTAATAAATGATATGCTGCAGAGATGGAGAAAGAAACATGGTAGGATTGGGTGAATACGTAGATGAATGAATGAGTTAATAGACATTATCCCGTCTTTAACTTTGTCTCACATTTATTTTTTTCATTCTTCTCCATACAGCAAAGATGTACGTCTGCCACAACAGCTGCAGAGAGCCATGGCAGCAGAAGCCGAGGCAACACGTGAAGCCAGAGCTAAGGTTAGTGACGTCAAGTATGCTCTCATTTACAGTACAGATATTCAATGAATTCAAATAACACAATATTCTTTAAAATATTTCCATTGCCTTGCCTAAACATTTCTGGTTTTGAATTTTCCTTGCCTACCTTGCTCTCATTGGTTTCTTTTGTCTTATTCTATCATATATACACTCCTTTCTACCACTTCTTTCTCTTTTACTCCGACGAAGGACTAGCGTCCGAAACGTCAGTAAGTTTTTTCATCTTTTCACGGTGTATAATTTACCTTTTCATCATTACTGTTTCATTAGAAACACCGACGCAGCTCACACTAGTTTTAGCTAGTTATACCGTTTTGAATTTTAGGTGATTGTTTTTGAAAAGCATACTTTTCCTATTTATTTCAATATCAAAATTAATTTTTTTTAGGTCATTGCTGCTGATGGTGAAATGAATGCTTCACGATCCCTCAAAGAAGCTGCTGACATTATTGCAGAAAACTCACAAGCTCTTCAGCTTCGCTATCTTCAGACCTTAACAACGATTTCAGCTGAGAAAAACTCAACCATTATCTTCCCTCTCCCAATTGACTTCATCAGCCGTTTTGTTCCTGACGGCAAATGAGTAAATTTGTACAGGGCAAAACCAATTTGAAGCTAATATTGCTTTATGCACTGGTATCCATGTGTGTCATAAAAGTTAGGTAGTAACTATTTAATCACTCTAGATTGCTTTGCAGAATTGTAAAATGATACTTTGAGCTAAAGTTTTGGACACAAGTTTATAATTGTCCCATCCCATTGGGGCTCAGGTATATCCTCCAGATTGTGTCAATCCAGGTAGTAAAGGTTTCATTTGTGTAACTTTTCTTTGCTAAATTGTGCTTTGCAATAAAGTAAGATTTTTTTTCCTACAATTTTTTTTTTTACTTCTCAGTAATTATTGCTTGAGTTCGGATCAATTTGGAAAAAGCTTGAAATGTAACAGCTTGCAATTATTATTTAATAAAAGATTTTTGAAATCAGTTGTTCTAGTTTTCCAGCAGCACATCCCAAACCAGTTGGATATCAATATAAATAATGACTTTAATAATTTGTGAAACAAATTTTTAAACCAATAACTTACTTGTAAGATGACATGATGCCAATGATTATGGTGACAACTCCTGGAAGCAGGAACAAGACTTGATAGAAAATAATATTACAAATATGATCATTTCAAATAAACAAATGAAATAGTGAATCAAAACAATTCTGGGAAAAAAGGGAAAATTACATGGCTAAAATGTAGTCTTATGCAGTCCCAAAACAACAAAAACAACAAAAACAACATTGGACCTTTTTTTATATTTTTTTTACAATATTCAACCCCATTCTTTTCATCACTGTACAGTAATATTGTAACAAGAAATTGTTTGGGCTGTTGAACACACACAAATTACAAAATTTAATATTCATACACATAAAATAAAAAGGTCTTGAATGTACACCATTTGCAACAGTCACATGCTAATATATCACTTCGATAACCCAACAAAATTACTCGATTCTGATTGGACAAAAGGAGTACAATTAAATTCCAAATTGTACTCTGTAGAGTCCCAATTATTAAACTCCTTAATTTTGTTGAGTGTATTATAAACAAGAAATCGCACAATGTTCTTGTACAATTTGGAATTCATAGATATTTGTGATTTTTTGAAAGTTCTCAATTTGGACTTGCCTAAAAGGCTTCTCCAATTTTGAACACTTTCGAAGCATCATAATCGTGCCTATACTAATCAATTCAGTCACAGGTCCCTTGGGAAAGGCTCTGCTTGATGGCAAACAAACTTTAAAATGCTTTGTATCTTGAAACTGAAAGTATCGTGTAAGGGAGAAAATTGCATTATATGGGTATGACATTAGGAAGCCACTCAGCAAGTTATTTGAATAAAGAAAGCTTGTTTTGTCCTCCAGAAACAGTCGTGATCATGTTCTGCTAATGGGCAAATTTATGGGGCAGGGGGGAGCAAAAAGTTTGAAATGGCAAAACATGAACATAGTCCATGAAAACAATCTAAATACATAGTGTTTGATAACTTTCCTCTTTATTAAATTAACTCAGAGGCAAACCATTCAATTAATCAGAATCTGAACACAATTAACAGAAGTCAACCTGGCTTCAATCAAAGCATGTCTTTAACAATAGAGTGATTTTCTTAAACCCGTGAAACAAATATCACTACGTAGTTAGTGTGTAATAGTGAAATAACAACAAAAGAATACAATGGAATTAGGGTCTACTAATTTGTATTAGGCTGGTGTGTGCTTTACAGGTTTTTGAAAATCACCCTAATTTCTAGATCTCTAACCTGGATTATGAACTACAGGTTAATCATGGCCATAAACTCTAATTACTTTACATTAAAAAAAATTAGTTGGACGGTATTAAAACATGATAGAGGAGAGGGAAAAAGAGAGATTCAAATGCATTTTTATTCAAAAACTGGGGTTTTTCTCTACAATGGACTATGAAAAATAGACCACTAGAAAGGTAGCCAATCAGGATACAGGATTTGCAATATTCCACTTATTATGCATAATACAATCACATCATCAAAAAAGATGTTTGCCACTCATTTGGGTACCCAGCCAGACAACAACTGTTATGGATGATAAATATTTATCAATATCAATATATCATAATTTATTGTGCACTCACTTATTAAATAATCGAAATTTACTTAACATAAGGTAACCGAGAACCAAAGCACCCTCAATATGAGCATCAAGTCAGTTACATTGGCAGATATATAAAAATTTAACAGTAATGATAAAAAGGTAAATTATACACTGCAGTGAAAAGATGAAAAAACTTACTGACGTTTGGGATGCTAATACTAGTCCTTCGTCAGAGTAAAAGAGAAAGAGGTGGTAGAAAGGAGTGTATATAAGATAGAATAAGACAAAAGAAACCAATGAGAACAAGGTAGGCAAGGAAACAAAAACAAACAATTCAAAGACAAAAGAAAAGGTTAGTTGAAAGTAAAGCATTCATTAATCCTGTTGGGACTAAGAGTGCCCAATAGGTGAGTAAGCCGCATTTCATTGGTCTTGCGACAATCATTGTTGCCGTTAATCAAACAAAGACGGAAAACAATGAAGTCAGAAAGAGAATGGTTAGCTAGATTAAAATGGCGGGAAACTGGTTTGGTGGGATCGTTATTACAAATATCATAAAGATGATTGCAAATCGGCAGCCAGTCTCGAGACTTATATACACTCCTTTCTAACACCTCTATCTCTTTTACTCCGACGAAGGACTACTGTCTGAAAAATCAGTACGTTTTTTCATCTTTTCACAGTGTCTAATTTACCTTTTTATCATTACTGTTTCATTAGAAACACCGAAGCAGCTCCAATAGTTTTTAGCTAGTTATATCTTCTTATAAAAATTAAAGATAAATGAATGTAAAACAGCATAAGGCAAGAGATACTTAACTTTAATGGTGTCTAGGATCTTGAGCACTCTGTTGGAGGGCTACGAAGGGCTCAAGAGTAGAAACAATGTCAGTTAAGTATCTCAGCACCATCTAACTGCTGACAATTTGCTGACCTTTTATTTAACGATTATTCACCAAAGGAGAAGTGAATATCGGGAAATATTTACCGAGACGTGAGTCTTCAAGCAGCATATTCACCGAGCCTGAGGCAAATAATTGTTTTAGTATAAATACACAGGTGATTCTTTGAAAGGCACATTTTTTTCTGGTAACAGCAACAAAGCAGCGGGCCACCATTTTGGATTATCACTGGGGGTGATTATTGTGTGATAAGTGTGATTTTCTCGACCAATCAGCGTGTGAGATTTTTTATAATCACCTGTGTATTTTCACTAATAGGTCATTATTCTAATACATGATGCTGTTTGGTTATTCTTTGTTAATTAAAAATAACTGTCAAGTATTAGCTGGAATCAGAGTCGATCTCTTGCCCAAGGAATTACAGTTTAGTTGTCAACAAGAACTTGACAGGTAGATGAGCTTGATGGGTGCAACTCACTCACTTTAAACCACTTATGATACATAGTGGTTTAAAAAATAGCATAATGAATAATTATTATAACATACTCATTCAAATAAATTTGTCAATAAGAAAGTTAACGGCCACTGATAAAACTATGAAAAGGATAAAAAGGATAAAAAGAATAAAGGGTGTAGGGTAACAAAGTGAATAGAGAAACTTTAGTTTTTAAACTTAAAGATTTTTTTGGCGATGGGGTAGTGGTAGTGATAGAGGGAGGAGCTATGAGAAAATGTCCAAGTGGTAGCTTGAATACACTCCAAAAATGGCCAATTTCCATGAGGGTTAAAATGTGGAAATTCTTAGCAGGGCAAATCAGATTCCTAGACAAACTAGCTTTAAGGTATAGGCCTTTTTCAAATTCACTTGAAAGGCCATTAAACAATAGCACTGAAACCTCATGCGGCAGCGGTATTGGCTGTAACAATAATGATTTAAAATTAACAAAGATTGTCCTTATACATTAACTATTTTTATCAAGTTCAATTTTAACTTGAAGCCATTGTTAATGGTCTTGAAGTGAATTTCAGAAAGGTCTTTTCTACTGATTTAATACTAAACACAAGGCTTAAAATAACAGCCAGCCATTGAACTAAGTCCAGGCAGAATAAGGAGCTTCTCCGACAATATTCTTTGATGTCTTGCTGCTCATTATAACTTGCTAAATTGAGTCGATAAGAGATTTGGTTGGTCATCATGACCAGCGGTTATTTTAAGCCCTGATATATATCCTTTAATAAGACAAAAGCTGTGTCTTTGTGCATATTGTATAGTCTCACTCTAGTGCTATATGAAACCACTCCTTGCTGGCTCAACAAACAATCTTACTTGCCGTCAGGAACAAAACGACTGATGAAGTCAATCGGCAGAGGGAAGATAATGGTTGAGTTTTTCTCAGCAGAGATGGTTGTTAAGGTCTGAAGATAGCGAAGCTGAAGAGCTTGTGGGTTTTCTGCAATAATGTCAGCAGCTTCTTTGAGGGATCGAGAAGCATTCATTTCACCATCAGCAGCAATGACCTAAAAATAATAATTTTGATGATATTGAAATAAATGGGAAAAAGTATGCTTTTTAGTATAAACATTTCCCTTATGACAGTTATGACAAACGAAATGTAACCTTTGCTCTGGCTTCACGTGTAGCCTCGGCCTCTGCTGCCATGGCTCTCTGCAGCTGTTGTGGCAGACGAACATCTTTGCTGTATGGAAAAAGTGAAAGCTCAGTGAATTAAAGAGGTTGTGTTACCCAAACAACCAGGGAAGGGAGTTTTCACTCCTTAATAATAATTATCAAAAATAATAATTTTCTTATATTATTTTTAGTTTTAAACTGTTAACACTTTTTTTCACATTCAGTTGTAATGAAAAGTTAAAACTTCATCAAGTCAGGGTCATTGCAGACTTTGTTTCTACAGCAAAATATATAATAGATTGTTCAAATAGCAATGTACATGATTTTCTTTATTACATATTTATGCTTGTTTTTGTCAAAATCTAAATTTTCTAACATTTCAATAAATGTTGCACAATTATAGATATAATTAATATAACAATAACAATAATAATATGGTATTTCATATAGCATCAATATCCAGACATTCAACAATGCTTAACATTTTCTATAAAATTCTCAATAATAGAATTGAAAGTTAAAATTTAGAAAATAACTTTTTTATTGATCAATGCATTTTTGTTTTTATACATATATACTTATACATAACATGACATAATGATAAGATGATATAACTAGCTAAAAACTAGTGATGTTTTGTGTTACTTACACTTCAACTCTCTCAACTTTGACTCCCCATGGATCAGTTGCCTCATCAAGGGAAGACTACAAAGAAAGAAAAGTGTGAGCTTCAAAAAAACCATTATGAGGGAGAGAATGTACATCAGAACCATATTCTAACAATTTATTTGATTGACAGTAGTTTCCTGCCGATGGACAGTAGTCTACTGCTGATTAGCAAATGAAAAGGGGTGATTATCTTATATAAGTGTTTTTTTTTAGATTTAAAGGGGGACTAGCACGAAAATCTTCCAAAATTTAATTTGGCTGAAACCTTAATGGAATAATCTCTTAAGGGTTAATTAATCACTGATTAAAGTTTTTCTTTATATTCAGATGGGAAGTATATATTTTTACGAATTTTTAAAAGGTGTCGGTGAGGTCATACACTCAGCACTAAACATCGCTCCATACATTTCTTTGTAAATAACTTTGTGTTTTACTTAAATTCTATTAAGCCCAAAGGTCGGCTTAGGGACTTAATGTACATAACTTGTGGTTAGAATCATTTCATGGTATCTTTCCTTCAATACTGGAATATAAAACTAGAAGATATCTTGATTACAAAATACAAAGAAATGTATGGGACGATGTTTAGTGTAAAGTGTATAATGTCACATACTCCTAAATATTTTTGCAAAATATAATACTTGCCATCCGAAACTTTAACCAGTGATTGTTAGACCTTTAAGGGTTATTCCATTACAGTTTCAGCTGAATTAAAATTTGCACAATTTTCGTGCTAGTCCCCCTTTAAAGGGCAACTTACCCCCCAAAATGACCCATTTTTAAGAGAAAGTACATCAAATGAGAAACACAAAAATTCAATTTTTAGAGGGGATAGAGCATCCGTGTTCCTAAAAAAATAATTTCAAAACATCGCATATATCGCTCTGGTGGCCGCCATCTTTGAGCCCGCGATAAATTACCGCATTCAGGTGTGACGTCACAACGTCAACGTGTGTTTGGATATGTAGAGTTTTTCTGTAAGCATGAGAGTTTGAAGTGGCTTTTTCGAAAAAATGGTTAATTGTTGCGTGCCTGAATGCACTAACTATTCGACAAAAACAAAAGATGTTAGCTATCACAAGATTCCTAAAGATTTACAAATTCAGAAAGCTTGGATTTCTCGTCTAAGACGAGCAAATCTGCCACCATTGAAGAATTGCTATGTATGTAGCGAGCACTTCGAGGATGGTTGCTTCGAATCCGACCTTATGGAGCAACTAACAGGCGAAAAAAGAAAAAGGAGGTTAAAGGCTGATGCAATTCCAAGTATTTTTAACTTTTCAACCATCCCTAGTAAAAGAAGAGCTACGACAGAAAACCGTATAAGACGACAACGACAAAAAGAGGTAGGTGATTTGTAGTTTGTGTTCGCACGTGCACTGCTAGATTGTCAGTGTAATATGTAAGTATTATATATATATTAGAGCTATTTCGTGACTGGTCTGTGACTGTACTCAGACCAAACCAATGCATTAAATTCTTAATACTAAGTTTACCGCTGCGGGTTTAGTTATGATGAATTGCGGATGAATAAGTTATACGCTCTTTCATATAGAGTCAATGAAAGTCCTATAAACAATTAAAGCTTGAGTGTCGTCTCAACTATCGGAATCAGTGAAAACCCCAGTAACTGCCATTCATTGTTATTTGTATTTGTTCTATAAATGATTATGTTTACTTCTTTTTCCCCATAAGACATTGGATAACCTACTGACTCCAACTACACATGCACTTGATGAAATGGTTGAAGAATCTGATATGGAGGTTTCCTTCGATGAAACACCTTCCAACAAAAGGGACTTTGGAGTCCAGTGCTGTCTGGATGAAAAGCTTTCAATACGAAAAAGCACCTCAACCCAAACAGAAAATGTGGATGTTAGTGTTGAGACTTCTGATGCCTGCATTCAAGTAGAAGGAAATTCAACATTTGAGCAATTGAACAGTATCCTGCATGACCATCCATACAGCTATACTGCTCCCTCTGTGCCCATGAGTGTGTCACCACAAAAGTCTTGCAAGAATGATGTATCACCACAGAAATCTGCAAAGTCCTCTGGGTCTTTTCCTTTGTCAGATGAAGAAGTGAATCTTTTTTCAAGTGATGAAGAGGATGAATACATTATCTCATCACAAGAAACAAATTCTTCAACAGACAAAGAGTCTGAACCTGAGTATCACTTTGACACCTACATCAAAGAGCCAAAGTATTTGTATCAACTGTGGTTCCATCGTAACTGACACCAACATTACCTGCACAGGAAGCATGGTAACGGTTAAAACCATATGTATGAAAGGTCACAACTGCTTGTGGAATTCCCAGCCTCTCATCAATCGTGCACCGGTAGGAAACCTTCTAATCTGCTCATCTATTTTGTTAACTGGTAACACTTTTACAAGAATCCAAAACTTTGCCTCATGTCTTGGGTTACGATTTATCAGTGAAAAAGGTTTTTACCAAAATCAGAATAGGTATCTATTTCCTGTAATAAATGATACCTGGGAAAGAGAAAGAAGAGCCGTTTTACAAGAACTGTCAAGTAAGCCTCTTGTATACTTGAATGGGGATGGACGGTGTGACAGCCCTGGCCATAATGCCAAGTATGGTACATACACATTTATGGACAATGACTCAGGGAAGATAGTTTCCTTCTCTGTGGTTCAGGTCACAGAAACAACATCTTCAAATGCTATGGAGAAAGAAGGTTTCATTAGGAGTCTTGGTAGTCTTGAGGATGAGGACGATATTAACATCAAGAGGATAACTACTGACAGACATACCTCAATCACTAGCACCATGGAAAAAGATTACAGCCACATCAAACACCAATATGACGTATGGCATTTGTCAAAATCTGTTGTGAAGAAACTCAACAAGAAGGCCAAGTTGAAAAAAAGTGCTGACCTTTCACATTGGATCCAGTCGGTCTCAAACCATCTGTGGTGGTGTGCAGCAACATGCAATGGTAGTGTGCAGCTGTTGAGAGAGAAGTGGGTCTCTATCTTGCATCATGTGACAAACAAGCATTCTTGGAGAGATGCAGAGATCTTCAAAAAATGTGACCATCCTCGACTAACCCGGAGAGAAGCTCGTAAAAAGTGCTGGCTAAAACCAGGATCTGAAGCTCATATAGCCCTTGAAGAAGTGGTCCTTCAACCAAAACTGCTGAAGGACTTGGCAAAACTCACTGACTTCTGTCACACAGGTGGGCTTGAAGTATACCACTCCATGATCCTGAAGTACTGCCCAAAGAGAGAGCACTTCTCCTACAAGGGTATGGTTGCTAGAACACAACTGGCAGCCATTGACAACAACCACAACACAGGAAGGAACCAAGCTGTGATTCAAAAGCCGGGGACGAGGATGGGAGAGGCAAGATACCGCCCATGTTTCCCAAAAATGCACAAGCGTTGGGTAGTTAAGCCTGTGTTGGAAAAGAAAAGTTATTCTTTCCTTCCTGAGCTTCAAAAGAAAGTGCTGGGATTGTGTGATGGCTCAGAAGTTGACCTCCAGGAAATTGAAGAAGTAGACCTACCAGCAAACATTGCAAGTTTGCCTGCACCGGATAAACAGGAATTGATTCAGAAACACCGGTCCAGGTTTTCAAGATAATCTAAATTAGAATTAGCCTTTGTGTACCTGCAGGTCATATGACCCTCCACTGTTTGGTCCTTCTTCCCCTCCCTCAAGTCCCAATCCCCCTCTGCTTTGCAGGCTATCTTTGGACAGTCATGTAAAATACTGGTAAAAGATATCCCTTAATGAAAGAAGCTCCCAGATATGGAAAGGTACACGACAGACCCAAGTATAAATGCTATATACAAAATATGTAATTTTTAAAAATGACAAGGGGACCTGATGAAACGGGCAGATAAGTATGCAGTACCTTTTAGATGTCCAAATGAAAATTTTATTAAAATATTATTTCCATTTAGGTAAGAATTGACTGTAAAAAAGAGGTCTTTTCTTTACCTATCTACACTACCTTATATATGGGAGTCTCCCCCAGTATGAATATATTAAAGAAAAATATCCAATTGAATGGTGACATTTGCTTCAGCAAATTTAACTTTTTTGCTGCCAGGACTCGTATAACTGCAAATTTTGCTTGGTTGGCTAGTGATCGTGTTTAATAGTGCTTTGTACACTAGGTTCACTATTCAGCTGGGTGTTTTGTTTAGTGTGTTTTTAATAATAAAATATGTAAAACATTCAAAAAATGTTTGTACCAACAAAAGCTTTTTATATAAAAAAGAAATTTATATAACACACCTTTCCGTGTACTGCATCCTAAATGAATACATGATTCTTATGCATATTGGTCTCAGCTTTTTCTAGTCTATGTTTTTGTTTTCAATTATCTTGCAATTAAATATGCCAAAAAATTGCAATTCCAGGAATTTTTCCTGATAGAAAAAAGTCCACTCTGTATAGTAACTGAAGTAAGGAATAAATAAAAAATATATATTCACTCCATGCAACATTATATCAAGCTAATCATCTGCATAATGAAAACCCTCAAACTGAAAGTCCTCCTCTAGTCCAGGAGGAGGGAAGTGTGCTCTGATGCACATGACAGCACAAGAGGGCAGAACAACCCGAACTTCTTTTCCAAGAACTCCCCAGCACCATCTTGCTAGTTGTCTATATGCAATGTGTCTGTACTGCTTCTGCTCTGGACCTTCATAAGCATCTCTGTATTGCTGTTTGTACTGAGCCCATGCGGTTCGAAGAACATACTTATTGCCACAAACAGGTAAGAATCCAGGATGTTGAGTAATGCATGGTGGTGGTTCATCAGCATCTCCATCTTCAACAACAGACTGGCATGTTGCAACTACTTTTTGGATTTCTTGGCAACAAATGCATTCAGCTATCGTATCCATAATTTGGCAGCTACCACAGGTACACCTATTAACAAATAAAACAACCCTTAGTATTTTTGAACACTATCAATGATTGTCCCAAGTGAGAGTATATACACAAATTGTGACACAACTATATCCCTGAATCTGTGTCCTACAGTATATAACTTATTGACAACCAAGCGATGTTTAATTGTGACAGTTGGTTTTGCTTTTGGTTGCAAAGGTCGTGAGGCAGATTAAAATGCATAAATATACAGTGCAAGAAAGTGGTAAACACGACTGTAAAAAATGGATAAGTAGTTGAGTTTTATCGTGATAAGAAAGAAGTAAAACTTACCAATCTGAATTTGTTAGTCGATTGTTCTCTTGTTCATCGTCTTCAATAATGTCACTGTCAGATCCTTCTCTGAACTCTTCATCTGAGGAGATTTCTATTTCTGGTTCGAACTGATATGGCCGTAAAACAAACTCGTCCGTTTCTAAAAATTCTTGAGCAAAATCGTCTCTCGAGCTGTCCGAGTCTTCGGAAAAAGAATTAGACTCTGACATGCCTTTAATTGAATGACCAGGCCGTATTTCGTTCGTAAAATATTGAGTAAAACGTCTCAGAAACAGGGGAAGAAGTCAACCAAACGCTCGTAAACAACTTGACGCCGTGAACTCTTATGACGTTGTGACGTCATTACCTGTTTTTCTGAGCCCGCGATAAAAGTGCAAGATGGCGGCCACCAGAGCGATATATGCGATGTTTTGAAATTATTTTTTTTGGAACACGGATGCTCTATCCCCTCTAAAAATTGAATTTTTGTGTTTCTCATTTGATGTACTTTCTCTTAAAAATGGGTCATTTTGGGGGGTAAGTTGCCCTTTAATCCATCAGATTTTTAGAGATAATCTAAAACATACTTATATATAAAATATATAAAAAACTATAAAATTTACCTGCATAACATGGCTAATATTGTCTCTCTCGGACAGAATTTCACTGAGATTTTTTGTTCCCAGCACATTCCTGAGAGTTGTCTGTGCCAGTAGACGGGTAGAGCGGTTGGCATCCTCCACATTAGTGATCGATATTGTTGCATTGTAAATTCTGAAGTACACGACAGCATCCACAGCTACCGTTACACTGTCTCTGGTCAGGATCTGCAAAAAGCAAATTTTGTTGTAAATTTGAAAATGAAAGAATTAATAAAAAAGATTTTATAGTTTGAATTTACCTCTTGTGGAGGGACGTCAAATGAAACGACCCTGAGGTCTACCTTTCTGTAGGTGTCAATGCAGGGAAGGATAAAAAAGATTCCTTAAAAATAAATTAATAAGTTTAATATCCAAGAATTTGATAAGAAAAGCCCCTTATATTAAATAAACAGTCCCTTATAATTTTAAGTCAGAAAAAATTTTTTAACAAATTACCTGGTCCCTTAGCTCCACCAGGAAGCAACCGACCAAGTCTGAAGATGACAGCTCTTTCATACTCTTGAACAATCTATTAAAAGATATGATACTTCAATGATAGATGGTAGGTGTCAACAGAGCTACAATAGGATCCAACAGACCCTTTTTTCTTGATTGTAATGTGTTTCTATTTCAAACCACCTGGCATTCTCTTGAGAATAACATTTGTATTCATATAAGGGCTAAAAATAATTACCAGTCAGTTACAGATCATTACGATGAGCCAAATTAGTTTTAGCTCTGTCATATATTGTTTCTGGTACAAGGTTACACATCAAAATGAATGGCAAGGCCAATATTTAATAACATAATAACATATTAATCAGCTTTTATTTTCAGTGAGGCATATTCTAGTTTTCTTGTGTGCACCTTTTAAACAAAGAATTATACTCTAGGGAATAACAAATGGTCTGAAATAGGAAAAGAGGCATATTAAGTGTGTGCGGAAAAATAAAATCTTACAAAAAATAACACTTTCATATCGATGCTACTTACCTTCAAGCAGAAGAAAAGCGAAAGCGGTAAAGTACAGATAAACACAATCAATGATAACCCAGACAGGACATAATAGCATATACCTCTCTCTGTATCATCTAAAGAACAAAATGAAAATTAGGAAAAGCATTTTTAATAAGGAAGTAAGCCAGGGCTTAAAATAATGGACCGTCATTGCAAATGGCCAAAATTGGAACTTTTTTGATGAATTCTTTGCTTTGCTGGTTATTTTGACTATTGAAATTGGGCAAAAACATACCGTAGGAATGAACTAAATGTGCCTACATAAGAAGCCCTTCTACCAAAATTCTTAATTATTGCAAATGGGTAGAAATGTCAAGTTTGATAATTCTAATATAAATTATAGTAATAACTTACAATAATAATGAAAACTTTGAGTTTTTTCCCGAAATACATTTGTAAATCTTGCTACATTTAAGTAATAATTTACAATTGACTAATAATAATGATAATAATATAATAATAACAATAATAATAACAACAACAATGGGGTTAACATTGAATTCCACAGAGTGGCTCTTCTTCCACTGGATTAGCTAGCTGTCATATAATAGTTGAAATTGTGTTAAGTGAACATATTTCTGTGCTATACAAAAGTACCATGCAACTAAATCCTAGTCAACATCAAGGCAGACTTTCAAGATAATGAATGTGGTCAGACAACTGAAGTAGAATTGAAGTAGAATTACATCCATCTACCAATCTCATCCTTTATTTATGCATCGACATTTTGAAGTCAGATTATGACAGTAAAAAAATCCCTCAAAACTTTAGCTTTTACTTTCTATGCCTTGACATTACTACGAGTCTTGATATTCTGCACACTCAGAAGCTGCAAGTCAAAAATATTTGAAGGGTGGTGTCGACTGATTAGATTTGATAGAGGGCAGGAAAAAAACATTTTTACGACAAGCCATTAAAATATGTCTGAGTTTGAAAAATATTGGGAATATTACCATTTCCAGTTCATCTTTGCTCAGTCTTAGCCTCGATTATGTACAAATGTGTTTCTTTTAATAAGGTCCATTGTAAGGAATATATGTACTACAGAACAATACAAAATGATTAAAATGCCACAGGTTTTGGTTGAATAACTGAATATAATAACACACAATTGAGATTAAAGCTGTCGAGTTAAGAGAACTCAAAACTGGAGTATTACAGTAGAAAACCATAGAAATCCTTTGATCAATTTTTTTCTTATTTAGATGAAAAATGGGAAAAATTTAAGAATGAATGGGATGTGGTCATAGCTAAGATAAGTCAATTTGCTGTTAATATTTATTTAAGTTCAAATTCAAAATAACAGGATACTTTTCACAGTGATTTTTTCAATATTTAATTTTAAAGTCTGTAACCATGATATTCTAAAAAAAACATTTGGTACAAATTTTATAAAAACAAATTTATGTAAGCATAAAATTTAAATATTTTAAATTACAAAACGTTCAAATTCAACATTTCTGAATAATATATATAAATCTTTTGAGATAAATAAATGTTTTAAATGTGATATGAAGATAGACTTAAATTTGCATAAGGACGAGAAAAATTGTTGGATTTCTGGGTCAGTCTTATAATATTTCGATAATCTTTGAAAATAACTTTGAAAATAACAAAATCTTATGCTTCAAACATTTATTTTATTCGCACTTATACGGTTGAATCTTCCGAATAAACAAGCGCAGAATATTTGAAGAAACACTTGAGAATCCTTATTTTACCGGTTCTTATAGACAAAAGAAAATACAAACCCAAAAGCTGCACCAAATATTATTAAGATTAACTTCATAAAAATTTAAATTTCGCAATTTTAAAACAAAAAAAAGCAGTTGACAAAAATACTCAAATATAAAAATACTGTTTTGTTAGTAGACGACCATACATTAAATTAAACAACAACTAAAACCTTGTCTGCTCCTTTAAAAAGGTCAAAAGAGTTATTAATTTGGAGGTATTAAAGCAGAACTATAAGTTTTTATTAAGCATGAAGTAAGCTAACGTAAGGAGATGGAGGGAGGGAACGAAGAAAGAACCCGCGTTGGAGTCGTTAGGTCGTCGGTTAACCCAATTATTTCGACCATTTGAGTGGTTTTTGTCGTTATTCTGAATAAGAAGAAAGTAAAACTAAGCTTTGAGTTCGTTTTTATGCACTAAATAGAAGTTAAAGTATTTGTCACGAGAGGTTTTTATCCGCCAACATTGTCAAACACCATACATGGTGAGCTTTCGTTGGCGAAGGAGTTGACAGGTGTTGGTGTACCGTCGCTAGATTATAATAACAGCTGCCTTAATCCTAGATATCTAACAAACAACGTAAACGCGAAACCCAACTCCCTACAACACGAACTAAACCCTACAGTCGCTATTACGTCCAAGTAAACACCATTTGAGAGTTAAATACGGATTAAAGATATCAAAATGGCTGCGAGCGAAGTCGATGTCCGATGCAGAATATGCGAAGCCCAAGCTACCGGACCTTTCGCAATTTCATCGATGAAAACATGGCGATAAGAATACATTTGATGATTTACTTTAATTTTAAGGTTATTACCTTGTGAGCTCTCGGCAGCTTCTATTTGGTTCGACATCTTTTCGTGTTCCATGCGTTAATACAAAGCGACTATACTTGAGCCTCTGCCTCGGGTCTGTTTATAACAAAGGTATATGTACTGAGTGGCATGACGTCATGTTCACAGTTATGTACTCTAGATCTGCGCATCTCACGGAACCACAGCGCAGGTCCGAAAGTCAAAACAGTTGTTCGATGATTCGCTTCTGTGCTTTGGAGGGTTTGCACCGGTTTCCTTCCCTTCCGAAAAAAACGAAAAAATCAAACTAATAAAGCCACATTCAAGTTTGCTAGTTGTTTTTCTTGTATGTTGCTTGGGTAACTGAATAGAGGTCATACCGCGCAAGTGCTACCCTCAGCGGTAAGACTGAAAATAGTCCCAGAGCAGGCCCTCCCCGAACGGGATACCGTAGGAAAGCGAAGCATATAGGACAATGTATAAGAAAAAATCTTTTATTGCTTATTTTTATGGTTAGTCTAGTTTGAATATGTTTGATACACAATAGATATCTGAATTATATTTAAAGCGTCATGCAATTCACACGGGTACGAAAGTGTTATATAATGTACACCGTTGTCACTTACGTATACGTAGCCACAATATACGGCTTGATGCAACGCTCACTGCCTTGAGTAGGGGAGTAAGCGTTGCGTGGTAATAAGCGTTGATAGCTTTACGTGGTGAAATTCACAACTTCAAAAAATTAGCAGAAGCAACACTAAACCCTTAATTTACACAATCGACACTTTTTTCTCCTGGCCGAATGCAGTGGAGGCGCCAGGATTCTCTATACTTTCTAACCCGGCTTAATCAATCGAACTAAATCGAACGTTCGATTCCATCTAATGAAATCGAATAAACGCAAAAATTGGAACCAATCAAAATTCGACTACTTTCGATTGTACTTCGAATGTGCAATTTTCTTAGCATTAGACTTTTTTCAATTGCCGAATGCAATCGAATCCGATCATGTGCCATTACGTTCGATTGAATTCGATTCCCGAATTATTCGATCAATTTAGAATGCGCGTTCCTTTTTTTTTTTTTTTTTTTTTTGCGCAAAGGCGCGTTTCCTGATGCGCGCAAAGCTTCGCTTGAACTTTTATATGACCAGAGATCATCAAGACGAGACAAATCCATGTGAGTTTACTGCGAGATTTCTTGCATCGTGTTCGTTCCACGATGTACGTTTGTACGTTTTGGTTATCGTACTCGCTTGGAAAACGAAGAAATTTCGCATTAATATGACATTTCATTTTTGTAATTCTTAGCCAGAATACAAACACTGAACTTCACAAGAGCCGAATTCGATGTCATATTAGAACACTTCCTTACTATCCATTGCTTTCAATGGGTGCGTTAGTCATTATATGCTGCACCCCGCGCGCATTTATGTGCTCCATTTATGCGAAAACTTTAATCGATGTGAAACTGTTTTCATTTGTATTGACCAATGTAGCCTCTTACTTAGATCTCCTCCTGTTGCGCTTGACGACGCCTCAGCATGGATAAAAAATTGATATCTTTTCAAATTCATCCGCCCACGCTCATTTTCAGCATTTAGATTAGATTAGATCAGACACCGCCATGGTACGGAATTGAAAACATTACATTATTTTAGTTTTCAGCCAATCAGATTTCCGTCACGGTGACAGTACGTTTTCCCCGAAGTCAAACAAAATCTGTACCAAACAACATACAGCAACCTTGACGAACCCGGCCCACCTAGCAAAAAATATTTAAAAAAAGCTTAATTATAGTTGTTATAGCTACTTGCTAGCTCTTCCGATACAGTGGATATTATTTCCTCTCATTTCCAGTGAACTGCCTTCTCTCTATCTATGGGGCCACCCATGGTTCCTTTTGGAATGAGTTGCTTGACAAACGTCTGTCAGTCAATAAATTTGTATCGATACAGGTGCCGTTGTATCCCTTTGTAGTCTAGAAATGTACCAAAAATTTTTATCACTGTAAAAAAAAACATCTTATGGCGTCATATGTAGGCGTACGATTTTCCCAGCGTTGCGTGGTATCCAACTTAAGTTAAGTTTCCGAAATAATTTTATCCATGTATTCCTCTCATTAAGTCAAAACTGCTACAACTTGTGTAAAAAAATGGCTGAAAGTCATGAAAAATGAAACCATCCATTTTCTTGGCAAAACTAGTGCGGGAATCTACTTCAAATGTTTTTCAATTTTCATCCAGCCATTTTTAATGCGCGCACACAATACTACATAATACTGAGAAAAAGAATTGTTTTCAACCCCTTCCGCTCCTTTTGGAGGTATGTTTTCTTGCCTTTCTCGAATGAATTACACAGAACTTATACTGAAAACATATAATATATTTGTGCAAAAAATCTCTCCTATTTATAATTTATGGCATAAAAAATTGTCTATGTACATGACGTCCTTATAAAGGCGGACCATTGATACCCGGATGTAGAAAATGACAACAATCTCCCCTGAGGCACCCCCTCTGGGAGACAAAATGACGACATAGAGGAGCAGGGCCTCGACCTCTGCCCCTGCCACGCCCTCGACCTCGAGGACCACCTCTTCCTCTGCCACGCATGTTTGGCCCACCAATATCGTCTCCTTCAAAACCTTCTTGGTCTTCTGGAAAATCTTCACGATTTGTCTGTATAAGAAAAACACACGATAAGAGTCAAGTTCCATTTTACACAAAAAAGGGTGACATAGCAGTAGTAGTGCATTCGCCTTTCACCTCTGAGGTGCCGGGTTTAAATCCTCGAATTGTCATTATATTCGTGAGGTTTCTCTCTTCACTTTTCATTTGTCATTATATTCGTGAGGTTTCACTCTTCACTCACAGATGGAAGTCCACTTCCATCTGTGAGTTAACCATGCCCAGAGTTTTGTTCAAATGTTTTTAAACGGTTCAAACTTTGAGGTAACCGTTCCATGACGTTGATGTTGGCCAAAGGGTTGTACAAAAAGGGTGGATTGCTCTATCCGATTGATAAATGCTTATCCAGTTGATAAATCAATGCTGTTGTCCGATGAATTTATCGACTGGATAAGATTTATTCATCGAATAGCGCTGTCAACCCTTTGAACTGAACGACCAGGTTGACCAGAAGTTGTTTCAGGGAGGGGTAGTGACGAAAAAGGTTTTTTTTCCGACTGGAACTCTTACCAATTCCGGTATTAACGGTCGAGGTCCATGGATTCTCGGAGGCATTTGGCTCCGTATTGGGCCCTCTGGTCCTTGAAATGGTCCATTGGGTCTAGGGCCGCCTGGGCCTTGGAATCGTGCTCGTGGGTCTGGTCGAAAGGGAGGTCCTCGAGGTCCTCTAGGACCAAACTGTCCTGGTTGTCCCATTTGATTCATAGCGGGACCCGAGTCTCCGGGACCTAAGTATCAGAAAACACATTGATCAGTATATTAGCTACCCCATAAAAACAACAGGAGTTGGATCGAACGCGACCCCTTCTTTGCAGAAACTTCAAGGAACGTTGTCTTTGGAAATAATAATTTATTTCACTGTGATTTGCATATTTAGAGTAGATTTTTTTTATAAGAGAGAAACGGCACGGCATCATCACAGGGCGCGAGTCACTGCTCATCCAATCAGAATGCACAGCTGCGGTACCGTCACAGTCACGGCACGACCGTGCCATGCCCTGCGTTCTTTACAGTTGCTGTAATACTAGACTAGGCGTCAGCTGCCGTACAAAAATCCCAACGGAATATTTCCGAATGATCTTTTGCTCCTTCTAATGTTGATCAACCCAGCGAACTTACCTACTCCAAGGAGCCCCATTCCAGGAGTGCCCGTCGGTCGCGGTGCTCCCGACTTATTCTGAAGTGGTTCGAGTATATTTTTAAGAGCATTGGGATGTTGAGATCCACCTTCTTGTGGTTGTTGTTGATTCTTCACGTTGGATAACCACTGATTTAATTTATTTGGCTGTCCGCCACTTGTTGACTAAAAATAGAATGATTCCAGTTTAAGCGTGCAACTATTAAACACGACACTCAACTGGTTTCATTACGTAATGACACTTGAATGGTCTCTACATACGACACTTAAATGGTTTCCCCATGCGACACTCGATAATTAAACGGCCAACTTTTTGACAGTCAAACAGTTTTCCTTCAATGTTTTTTTCCCTTCACAACGACAGTTAAATCTTAAAGTCCTGTAAAGCGATAAGATGAGCTCAAACGAGCAAACTTACAAACTTAATGTGAAAGTCTAAAAATACAGGTAAAAATATAGTAATTCTTACCATTATCTTGTCCAGAAGTGACTGCACTGAAACTGGATCAGCTGTAATAAAACCCCAAAAAAATTATTACGCAAGAAAATGCAAGGAAGGAAGGAAGGAAGGAAGGAAGGAAGGAAAAAAGAAAGGAAGGAGTGTGTCTTACACTTACCAGAAGGAGGAGGGTTCGCGGCAGGAGCTCCTATAATACCAAACAACAGGTGAGTGGTGAGTCACTTTGGGAATATTAAAATAAATGCAAAAACTCTAAACAAAACATTTCCTATTTTTCCGGGGGAGATCTAGGGTTTGCTATTTTTACCTGAGAATAACGAGGCCAAGGCAGCAGGTAGCTGGACTGATGCAGTAGTTGTAGGAGGCGCTGTCGTTGCTTGCTTGGGTGGAAGATGAGTGGTTCCTTTCTGGATTATGATATGAAAAAATAATGAGTTTAAAAAATTTGATTAAATAAAATAATTGTTGTATTCTTCTAATCGGTCCAGGGACTGTTGTTAGTCTGTCTGTCCTTGTTAAGGCCTCCTGCGATTTATTGGCCCGATCTTCGTTTGTATTGGGAAGTCAGCGCTTGTGTATTTAAGGGCCGAGTTCAGGCCTGATTTGAATGGTCTACTTTGTGAAAAATTGGGAAGATGTAAGAAAATCTAAGACGGTACTTCAGATTTTGTGAATCTGGCCAATTCAATATTTCATTATTGGCAAATTAAATATTTGCTTTCCCATTGCATCGGGTGGATAAATATGGCCAAGAAACTGCAGCGTGTATTTCCCACTTTAGTCTGTCCACCAAACCTATCAGTCTTTGCTTGTGTTGTCCTTTCCATAAGTACTTTTTTATTATATTACCGTTTCAAACGACTTACCTCATCATGTGGAATTGCTTTAGGTTCCCCCGTCACTTTCTTATCAGGTTCAATCTCAGGTTCAGCAGGACTATCTGGCAAACTAGACATACAATCAAACAAGATAAATACCTTGGTAAGTAAGAAGCTATAACCTAAGTACAACTCTAAAACCTACCTTGACTTGGAAAAGAAGATATCAGCAAGGACACTGGACTCTCTTTCTTTCTGCAATAAAAGGACAAATATTTTCATGTATTTTATTAAATCCTAAAAAGCTAAACTCCAATTTAACTTGTGAATCAGCCGTGCCCTGTCTCAGATCAGCCCAGAGGTTTTTTCAAATCTGTTAATTTGTTTTAAGGTTCAATCTGTGTGATACTCTTACCCTGACTTAGATTAGCCCAGAGATTGTCTCAGGGTTGCATAATCTGTAGATTAGCCGTGCACTGACTTTGGTAAGCCAAGCAGTCTTTTCAGGATATTATCAAAAGGTGAAAGGTGGGGATCATAACGAACTCAAGTTTCCAAACTATTCTTGCTCAGGGTTAGCCTTGAAAAGTTTAACACCAACCTGTATTTTTTTCTCTTCACTTTTTGATCCATATTCTACAGGAAACACCATTCCTTCTATCGGCTTTGGTTTGTACCACTGTTGGATGACAAAATCTCACTTGAGTTTAAATTACAAATTATGCTAGGACTGGCTATTATGATCAACCAAGGGCGAATATAGGGGGGCAAAGGGGAGCTTCAGCAGGAAAAAAACAAAACAAAACTGAAGAATTAGATGTTTTTTTTTTAATTGTTTTCCGTTGTGATGACGGAAGAAACTCAATTAGCCCCCCTAACCCCTAAACTTAATTAGCCCCCTAAAAATGTTGGCTGGATCAGTCCTTGTCAACCCCCACCATGCTGTAAGGTGTCAGGTAGTGGTCGGCCAACTACAATAGGCATTAGGACCAGTGTTATAATTGGATAGTATAAATATTGATAAAGTTGGGTTTTTTAGGGTTTTTTGCAGGAAGAGATGGGGCAATTTTACTAGACAAAAATGAACATCTCATTTATTCAGGAAATACAAGTGACATTGTAGCAGTGTCCAAGTGTAATCCTTAATTAAACAACCATCCCTCTACCTTGACTTTCTCAATCATCTTGTCTTCATTCAATCTTTTAGCTTTCTCCAGTAACTGTGTCCAAAAACAAAAATAATTTAAGAATTCATACTGTAAAAGAAAAGTTTAGTTTTTGGTCTTGAAAATAGACCAGGTACTATCAATTTTTAGGTTTTCTCTTTTGTCTTACCTCTCTCTCGTGCATCATTTCTTTATGAGCAGCATTAGTGAAGTTAATTGGATGTCTGATAGTAGCTATTATATAAAACAAAAGGGTATCAAACTACTATTACTTGTATCTCTCTTGAATACCATATTTGTCTTCATCATCAGGCCTTATCATCATCATCATTAAGTATCGTCATCATCATCAGATATCATCATCAGCACCATATTCACGTATCAGGCACCATCACCATCTTTATCATCATATTCATCATCATCATCTCTGCACCTTTATCATCATTATCATCAAATCCACACCACCCTCCACCATCATCATCATCATCTCTGCACCATCATCATCACATGCATCATCACCACCAACCTCATCATTTCCACACCACCATCATCATATTCATCATCATCATCATCTCTGCACCACCATCATCACATGCATCATCACCACCAACCTCATCACTATTATCACCACTATCATCATCACCACTACCATCATAACCATCATCATCAGGGACCATCATTACCATCATCACCACCACCATCATCATCAGCAACATCATCATTGTCATCACCAACATCATCACCATTGTCATCACTACCATCATCATCACCACCATTTTTACCACTACCATCATCACCATCACCATCATCACCATCATCATCAGCAACCATCATTACCATCATCACCACCACCATCTTCAAATGGACAAAGCTAGGGAAATGTAACAGTCTATAAAGACATCCATATGCCTTTCACAAGAAACAGAGCGCAAATGCAGACTAGTACAAAAGGTTTTTCCCCTAAGTAACCCTCTGTACAATAGCCTCCATCCAAGAAGAGGTCCATTTTACTCAATCTCACCTCGTTCATCCTCATCTATCTCAAAGAAGTGATAAGAAGCTATTTTGTGGTCTTCTGGCCAAGTAACAATTCTTCCTTTTTTGTTGGGTTTCTTGGCAGGTGTTGGTTCTATCTCTACATCTTCCGCAGTAGTTGTTGATGGTGTTGAAGAATCTAAAAAAATTGATTACTCATTTAAAAAATTACATTAAAATATATCTGGGCTGATATAAGTCCGGGCATGGCTAAGTCACTGATGGAATTAGAATTTAGCTTGTTAGGTTTTGTGGAAGGAAGAAAACTAGTCTAAGACGGGAAAGTCGGAGCGTTGTTTTTAACGGTGGGGGGCTACAATTCAGATGATATCGGTGATATAAAACGTGGAAGGAGATGTGCCAGTTTAGGGTAGAAAAGTTGTTAGGCCATAGCCTAGCTAGCTCCCCCTCTCCAACATCCCTGTAAGAGTACCCAGATAAAACCCCTTGAATCAGTGCAGAGAACTAAAATACTCTGCTCAGGAATTAAAAACCAGAGCGAACAGATATTAGAGGAAAAAATCAACTTGAATCATAAAGAAACTTACTTGAATCGACAACTTTATCCTTGTCAGAATTCTGGAAAATCAAAAAAGTTAATGTTGAAAAAGTATCACATAACAGTAATAATAGGATTATCATAAATTTAATAGATTCTACAAAAAGTTGAATTTACAGTGTTGAATTCACTAAAACAAAAACAACAACCAGTACGTACCTCTGAAGCTTTCGTGAAGTCAGCAGCATCTCCAACTGAGTATCAAAAAAATATCATTGCTAAACATTTGAGCCAAAGGCTTCAAATTGAGTTTAAACAGATGTACTGTGCAGACCCACTAACCAGGAGCAATAGAACAAAATTATCAGTATCATATCAACCTTGGCCAATCACATTCACTTATTTCTACATGGTTATTGATGACTTCTAAGTTATTTCTCAGTTATCTAGGCATTGTTGCTTGTTTCTGATTGGTTAAAGTTTGACTTGTTTGATTCCTTTGTTTTCATTCTCAATGTGGTATTGGTTAACTTTCTTTAATTATTGGTCCTGGTTAGTTAGTTTGCCCAGTAACTTTATATAGCCCTCGGCAGGCCCGCCACTAGGAC
Organism: Actinia equina; assembly: GCA_011057435.1. Taxonomy (NCBI): domain Eukaryota; kingdom Metazoa; phylum Cnidaria; class Anthozoa; order Actiniaria; family Actiniidae; genus Actinia; species Actinia equina. The sequence continues at coordinate 109,664 of WHPX01001324.1, read as the reverse complement.
CTTGAAAGGGGAGGTTCGTTTTCCTACCAATCTTAGTTATGCCACATCTTGATAAACATTTTATGGCGTTATTAAATAATTACATTGCATTCTTTTGTATAGGGGGTGTCGAGCTTCATTCGGACCATCGAACTACTCTTAGGCATGGGCTTGCTCTTGAAGTATGTAGCTCATTGCCTCTTCAAGTCCATTCTTGACATCCAACTCTCACTTAGGTTTAGGTTTTATAGGAAGGTCTTACCTTGAAGAGAGCCATTCTGAGGTGAGTTTTCATCACCTCCTAAGGTTTTTCCATTAGTGCCAGCACTATTTTCATCACCTTTACTTTTAAGTTTTTCTTCAAGACCATGGGTTTGTGATTGATTGCTCATGATTTCATCCAGAATACCCCCAGAAAATGCAGGCTGTGAAAGAGAATACAATATATTATGATTATGCTAGTCAATGAGTAATAACACTTTAATAACTGCATTGATTGACTTAGGCTTAGATTTTTGAAAATTGTCAGTCACAACATAAAGTAGTTATAGAGTGTAATGGTTAGGAAACTCTATTGTCATAGGTTATTCTTCACTTTTTTCAAGCGTGACCGTGCACAATCCTTTGTTTTACCATTGTTTTACCATTGTTGGCAATGGCTGAGTGAACAGACCAAAATCTTTCTTTTGGCAGCTAGTTCAAAATACTTAAAGATTTTTAAGAGATATTTGAATATTCCTTACAATAATCCCATAGACAAAGTTTGTTTACTTATTTTGCAATTTCGGAGGAGCATAAATCAAACATATTGCCAGTCAAGACCAGTTCAACCTCACAAGCGAACAAAGACTTGATAACAGTAGGTTTCCTAACCATTCTTTTCTATTAACTACGGTCACAATAAAAGACAGTCTTTCTGTAGACTACCCTCACCCAGATTATTACCATCAACACAATCATCATACATGATCCTAGGTTCAAACTCTTCACTCTATCATCACAACTATTACCACTACCACAAATATCATCATCAATCTTACTTTATCAAGATGTAAATACAACAACAACAAAAAAAGAATTTACAAAGATATGAATATATATACAAATATCCATACCTCCACCATGGAGGGAATTTGTAAAATGACCCACCTACCCCAAGGAACTTCCAATTTTAGGAACCGTGGACACATTATGTGAATGCCTCTCACAAACCTTCCCAGAGTTTGTAAGTTATTGAAAATGTATTTTTCTTACCTTGGATGCTCCATTACTCGAGGTGGTTGTAGTAGTCGTTGGGGAGGCGGATGTCTAAGAGAACAAATTGAAATTTTTATTAAAATAATTCACTGTATAGGTCTGATGAATTATGATGAATGATGACAACTTCTAAGCACTAGTAGGATTTGCGTCAACGGGCATACCTTTTGTGTTGTTGCTGCTGCTCGTTTTCTTTTTTTGATTGGTGCAGGAACTGCTGCTGTTGCTAATGCATTCATAAACCCAGCACTTTCTATTGCAATTACTGCAATTAAAAAAATATCTTGAGTTATAGTAATGATGAAAAGGTAAATTCTACACCGTGAAAAGATGAAAAACATACTGATGTTTCAGACGCTAGTCCTTCATCAGAGTAAAAGAATTATATATGTCTTGAAAGTTGGTGTAGGTTATGGATAACCCTTTAGACATTCAGGCAAACTCTCATCAATCAATCAAGACGGTACTCCCTCATTCAGGCAGACATTCAAATTATTCAATTGTCTGTTTGTCTTTCAGTCAGTCAACCAGCCAGTTGGTCAACCAGTCAATCAGTCAGTCAGACATCAACCCACCCAATCTTTTAGACAGTCATTCAGAGAGTTAGTCAGACAGCCAGTCAGTTACCAACCCACCTACTCATGTGCTACAAACTCTTTAAATTGAGTAACTCACCAATCAACAAAGGAACAGCGAGGGGGCAAGGGAAAAATAACAAAAAAGAAATTTTCTCTCAATATACATAAAAAAGTCATACACAAGTAGTATATCAGAATAAAATGAGAGAGAAAGTTTCTCCGTATAACTTCTGAGCATGTTCCATATACCTTTACTAAGTTCTTTTTTGATTTTTGGTTTCCCTTCATTAGGTTTAGGTTTTTTCTCGGGTAAAGAGGAATTGGCTTCTCCTTGTTGGACTTCCCTAGAAAAGAAAATTTAACCTCATGTAAGCATTTAGATTATTTTTCTACAGCCATCAACTCTGATTTTCTGCAACAAGACCCTGACACCACACTCCCTGACTGTGATCAGCCTAGAGGTTGTTTCAGAGTGTATATTAGACACTTTGCACCATCACAAGTCATGATGTCAGCCTTGGCAGGAAGCACAGTGGTAGGAATTGTTCCCCCCTTGGAAACTAATTATTTTCTCATGTAAATCAGATGGGTCTAGATTCAATAGACCCATTTCAAGTTCTAAATTACCACTGTGTTTCTTGATTACAAACTCATGTACTAAGCCTTGATTTTGTGAAGAATATTCACGTGTTCCAGTCAAGGGCCGTCAAGTTTCAAAGTATTTGTTGAGTTTCAAAGTGTTCATATTGTTGAAGTTGTGCATTTTTTACTTTACTGTTGGTATTTGCAAGTAATAATGAGACACTGATTCAAGGCTTAGCCTGAGTAAATAAGTCTGTAATCAAGAAACACAGCAGTAATTTGGAACTTGAAAAGGGTCTATTGTTCCTGTTTCCTGTAATGTGAAAGTGCAAAGCCTCAATTGATTAAAATCCAAGATTAAAGGTGAAATTATCCTATTACTACTTATAATATAATTTTTTTACCTTAGTCTTTTGACTGACTTTTCAGAACTTGAATCTATAAAAGAAAAAGAAAATTACATCTTTTCCAGGTAAATCTTAAATGAAAAAAAAAATAGTATTCTATCATTCTATTTCTTGGCAAGGAGTTTCTTATTATGTTTGGTGAACGGGTGAGAAAGTGGTAAACTCATATCCTTTTATGATCTGTTACAGAGCTGAAAATCTTTCGGGATCCCTTCTAACTTCTGTAATGCCAATCAAAAACCCTAAACTACTCTATGAACATTGATTGATTAATACAGTGTCATCTTGTGACATTTAACAGTTTAGTATGCTGTTTTATCTTGGTCAATGTTGTATTTTTCATGTCTACAATAATATTAATATCATGATCAACCTTTTGATAACATGACATCTAAGGATGAATCAGATGCTTGTGATGCAGTTTCCAAGTCATCATTTTGCTTTATCTTTTCTAATTTTTCTGGCTTTTCTGGCCCTAAAGATAAAGAACAATACTACGAATAAATACAGTACTATGGTCGCTTTGAAAAATGAATGGCTTCTGCAAAACAAGATTGTTCCTCCTTCATTGAAAATTTAATTTCAGGACTATTTAAAACTCATACATTTAACCAATGACTATCATTATTCCCGTACATTAAATATAATTTATTAATAAATTATAAATATTATTAATAATTCTCACCTGACTTGGTTCTTATAAGAGACATCCACTGCTTTAGGATGCCATTGGAAAGTTTTTTAACTTCTGAAAAAATGAAAACAAAATATTGATCCATATGTAAACTACTTCAAATCATCCTCATATAAAAAAACAATTCTTTTTTTGAGATCAAATAAATAATATAGAGTAAGACTGAGGTTAAATGTTGAACTTCGCATGAGCCAAACCTAATGTCATACAAAGACCTCCTTGTTATCCATTGTTTCAATTAGGTTTGGCTCATGTGAAGTTCAACATTTCACCTGAGGCTAAATGTTTCCTCTTTAATACCTTTATTATCAACTTTGGTTAAATATTTTATTATCTTTCCCATGTTGCCCTAGAGAAAGAGGAACGTTAATACCAAAAATATCATTTGATATGTCATTATAACCTGATGAGGAATGGATGACTATTGTGTTACCTGCTTTAGAGTATCCACAGAAACAGGCAGCTCCTTCAGCACCTAAATCATATTTTTTCACAATGTAAGATTCACTTTAAAGCTATAAGGGTGGGGCCATACACACTCCTTACTACATTCCCTACAACATATTTCATGGATATTTTTTCAGCTTTCCTCCTTCCTCCTTTCAACACACTCTCTTTGGTTTGTTATGGCTACTTTCTTGAATTACACAATATACCAGCTTCTCCTTCCCTGTTCCTTGGAAATTTTAGAATAATATTTTCTGGAGCTAGGCAATATTTTATTAAAATACTTTGGTAAAACAAATTTAATATTAGATGTTTGATCAATATTTTACCTCTAATAATTCTATCAAAATGGAAAAATTATCAGTTTTCTTGCCATCAGACAGCCATTTGTTAAGTACTGCCCATCCTCCAATAGACACAAATCTGACAAACAATAACAAAAAAGATTTAAGTGATTGGGATTCCTGTGGCTACACTGTCCTGCTGTAAATATTGGTGGTTTCCAACCATTCCCAAGAGGATCAAAAGACAAAGACATGGTGGCCAAGCTGGTGGCCAGGTACAAAAGGGCCTAATGAGAAGTCTTTTGTTAAAATCCACCAGATGACTTAACTTAGTAATTAGTATAGTAGTACTAAATTATGCGTTTGGTGTGTATAATAAAGTAGAGAGACCAGACTGTGTTTCCAGCGTGGTTGTTCCTTGTGGCGTAGTGGTTAACATCGGAATAGAATACCGAAAACATGGGTTCGATTCCCGCCAAGTGCATTTGATATTTTTCTCTCTTATTCTCTCTACTTAGCAATTAGCAATTTAACTTAGTAATTAGACTTACTTTTCCAGTGTCTCATTTGACTGTTTGTTTTCTTTCGCCATAGAGATTGTAGATTTAAGAATGTTCATGTATACACATCGACTCATTAACTTCTCAGCATCCCTCATTAAACTGTTTAAAAATATCAAATAATTATACCAGAAATAAGAATCTTAAAAACTTAATTTGTCTTTAACATTTTTACATTTCAAATCACATGTCATTCCTAAAAGATAATTTATTTGTCTAACAATTGTACAAAACAAAAAACATTTAATAAACACCACTATCATTTCTTTGTTTAATGGTTGTACATTGGAAGACACATGAATATGGATACAACTCCAACTGAAAAGAGAGTGTTATTCTCAAGAGGGTCTGAAATGGGAAAGTATTACTTGCAGTCTGCTAATTAGAGGTTCGTTTTAAAGTAAATATGGGAAGAAACTTCAGAACCATGTAATTACCTGCAGGGTATCCAGTAAATAATTGGTATCCTTACTATGAGTAAGAATCTTTGTAGTTCCAGAAAATATCCAGCACAGAGGGAATTTGTAAAGGACTCAATAACACAGGAACTTCCAATTCACTTCCAAACAAACTCTGTAATTTTGTATTTTCTCTGACCCCCCTATCAGAATTTCCAATTTTCTCTGTGGGTATTTTCTAAAACTACACATTGTATACGTATTTTGTTAGGAAAATAATTAAGACTTGAAATTTAACAAAGACCTTTATTTGGGGACACTAAATATTTGTTTTAAATTTTATCTTTATGGAGATAATTTACCTGATAATTCTAACAACTTCTTGAGGAGACTTGATGTCCCCAAATTGACCCAACATTGGCTTCAGAGCATTGAGCAGTGTTTTTGGCTCACCGCCAGACGTTCCCTATTAACAATAATAAAATAGTTAGTTATTACAGTATTAATGGTCGACATGTAGGAAATGTATAAGCCTTAGTTTTATTCTTTATGGATGTAATGCTAACAATATATTAACTATGAGTAAATGGTTTGAACCAAGGAATTGAAGTTTGTTGTGAAGTGTGATTGTCTGGGTAAGTGTAGTTTTGAGAGAAACTGTTGTTGGTGGTGACTGACGTTTCGACAACCTGAGCAGAACTTAGTCATCTTTAGAGTCCAGTGAGACAACGAGTAAGCTGGACTCTAAAGATGACTTCCACTGAGGTTGTCGAAACGTCAGTCACCACTAACAACAGTGTTTATTATCAAAACTAAGATCACAAGACTTCATAACACTTCATAACAAACAAACAAAAATTGGAAAATGTTCACTGTATGCGCACTAATTCTGAACAGTGCTAAAAAATAAAACTAACACTATTATATCATAGCAATAAACATATATCAAAGTTTACCATTTTTTACTCCTCAGATCTGGGTTTAAATCTGAAATGAATAACATTTTGGAATTAGATTACTGCTTTGCCTTAGTATTGTACCATTAGTTATATTTAACAGCTTCATAATCATAGTACTTCATAATAATAGAGTGTGATGGAAATATTTCTGTGTTTTGGGATGACATACATACATCCAGGTTCTTTTAGTTTTTGATGTTCATTTGAACAAGAGCATAGAGACAAGTTAAATGTAAACTTTTGAAGCTATAAATCCAATAAACTAAGAGTAAAGCCAAACTTTTGTAATGCACAAGTTGAAAATAAAATAAAAAATAATAAGGGCAATACTTTTATGCTTAAAAGTCAAGGCTTCAATAAAGATTTTAGTTCAAAATAATTGAATGTTTTGAAAAGTTTATATTTTAAAAATGCCTTTCTTATGACTTCAACAACTATGAAAATTATTCAATTTTACCTAAATTTGAGGAATGGAAGAATCAAAATATATAAACAGTCATTTTTTACTATTTTTTTGATTCAATGTAATAATAGTTACTGAAAGAACTGGCCAGGAGTAACTTTGTGTAAGTAGATCTATTTTAGAAAACTTAAAGAGAGGAAGTATTGATAAGGATGCTCAGCTCGATTAGCTTGCTATAGTGAACAGCTATTACCAGAACCTTGGTTAAATAATACTATTGTAAAGCTTAATCATATATATATATACGTAACAAAGTATGTAATGTGGTCTATACTGGTGAAACAGTGCTCGATGCGTAGGGATGCAGAGCAATAGATATATAGTAAAGATTGGATTAAAGACGAGACATGTTCACTGTAACTCTGAGTCTGTCTGATGAGTGAGTAAGCACGAAACTCGGAGTTACAGTGAACATGTCTCGTCTTTAATCCAATCTTTACTATATATATATATATATATATATATATACGTATATATATATATACGCATATATGTAAATTGGTAATAAAGATACTTGTTGTATAATACACATTGAAAGCTATTTTAAAATGCACACAATTGTAATGAATACATCACACTGTGTATAGTTAAAGCACTTCTTTAGAAAAATAAAATGTTAAATATTGTGTGGGAAGAATGTAAGAAGTGAAAATGTGTGCGATTTTTCATGTTTCAGCCATGGACCACTTTTCAAGACAAATAAAAAGATTGTCATATCTCCCAATCATGTAGAAATGCTCTTAACTTTTTATCTAGTTCCGTTCGCATACAGTTCTGCCATGTATTAGGAAAAAAATTGGGGTTAGTGGGAAAATTGGAAGTGTTGAAATACAGTTTAAGAGACAAAGCACTCAAAATATGCCTGGGAAACAAACTTCATTTCATAGTTTTAGTCTTTTTCCTCCTTTGAAGGGAGGGAAGAAAAAAAATACAAGGGGAAAACTTCAGAACTTTGAAAAATGTAAAAAAAAAAAACATTTCTTTTACCCTAAAATATTGTTTTCAAAAAAGTTATTTTTTGGACTTTTTTTTTTACGAGAAAAGAAAGAAAAACTCCATTTTACAAAAACTGGAAACGATATTTTCATGATCATATTTTGCTTAAAATGTTGAATCAACTTCAATTTTATCAAGATTCTAAATTAGTAATTCAAGCATGTTTGACACATGAATAATTGATGACTTCAACTTTTCTTCCAGCGGAATTATTTAGGGCTTTTCCTACACTATCAGTTATCCTAAAGCAGAAAGACAGACTTGAATTGTAACGTAAACTCGATCTAATTTTTCGAACAAATTTTTTTTAGCAAAAATCGTTCATCTTTCTTGTTGATAAATTTTGTGCGCAAAGCACCATTTCCAGTTATGACTTTAAAATTTAACTATTATCTTATTTTAACCGACTCTAAATGCAAAATGAAGTCCGAAAAGACGGAATTCAGGGAGAAATATAAAAATAATTCTCCGTTTCGAGAGAAATAATTTCTTTCCCTAACTTGTCATGTTATGGCGTTTTGTTCGTTTTCCAGGTCATGTGAGTTCTCATGCTTTGCCTCAGAATCTGCTATTCCTTGCAGTCTTTATCTCAGACTGTTTATTTTTCTTCTATTTTGATGAAATATTGAGTATTTCTTTTAAGATGGGACTGAAAAAATTATAAGAACACGTTATTCGATCGCTCGTTTATTAGAGCGAAAACAAGAAACCTCGAACGCCCAGAGACTCTTGCGATTTCGAATCAACTTACTCTCTATAATCCTTTAACTTCACTTAGTTCACCGTTTTCCTTTAAGAAGTTTCTTTCGTGAATTCATATACACTCCAGGGTATGTGTGTGAAACTTTTAAACTAGACTTTTAAATACAGTTTTTGAACCTAAAAGAAGAATGTTCAAAAATCCAAGTCGGCATGGCCGTGCCGTTCGAGTTTAGCTTCAACTTCAACTTTTTCAGCTCCCTTTTTCCCACGCTAACGCTTCTTCATGCCCTGAAACTGCACACAAAAGACCTTGGTTAGTCTAACTTCGTTACCGTATCGAAATCCGCTCTCAGTGGGTATTTGTGGAGGTAAAAATACAAAGTAAACTTGATGTAGTATAAGATTTAGAATCCAAGATGGCTTACCATTCAGCGCAAACAGGCATCGCCCGTGCGACGCCTCATGGGCTTATTAACCACAAACAATAAATACGAACTCTGATTGGTCAATCGCCTGTCAATCAAACTACTGCTGTCATCCTGTCATTTTTTTTGGAAATTACAATGCATTATGGGATATTGTATTGAAAGACAGGAACCCCAAACTAGTTCCTTTTCGATACAATTTTACTTTTGTAAACCAAGAAATCTTTCTTACTTCATTATAATTTCTTTATTCACTTTGGTATTTTTAGGTGCTTTTTGGAGTCATGTATTTTGAATTTCTAAAAATACTCCCAAATATCTTTCCACCTATTCTTGAAATTTTATTATATTAGGGCTTTTATAAAATCTCTTTTTCTCATTTGTTATGAATACTTCTACTTTGCAAAATTTATATGTAAAAATAAAAAACTTAAAGTTGCCAACCAAATTATTTAAAATAATAAAGTTTACGCAATGTATCATGGGTAAGAAGTCCCATTGATTTCTGGGATTGTTAGAAAAACAACATGGCGGCCAAACTTGGTATAATGAAAAACTCTTTTAGCGTTTTATCATATTTCCTACCAAAAGCTAGTGCTACTACTTCGAATATTTTGATACAAAGAATCCCATATTTTTACTTAGCTGCTAGGAAATTTTCTTCTTTAAGTCTGAAGCAGAAAAATGCGATCAGTTTATTTGGGAGCTGCAAGAAAGGTGTTCGTGACACATGGACAGTCTTTACAACTAGATCTATCGCTTCCACGCCTGGTAAAGCTAATTTTATTTAACTGCTATACGTCGTGTGTATTACTATAGGATATGGCAGCGAAAACATCAGGGGAAGGGGAGCCTTAAAAATATTGAACCACAGGGAGCCCAACATGCTTGTTAATATATCGTTAATAATCGTTAATAATTTGAGAAAATACATTGGTATAGAAATGTGTGATTACAGAAAAATATTTCCAAAACAAAATCCAAACAAAACTTTGGTGAGCCTATTGCCAATAGTCTATTGGCCAATTACTTATCACGACTAGACTTTTGTGTCTATCAGCACATAGCAATGAAAACAGTGGTAATACCCAAAATTATTTGAGGTAGGATAAGGTAAAAATTAAATGGAGAAATAAGGGAAGCTGAACTATTGAAAGAAAAAATCATACACTGAGATTTTCAAGGGATGTAGAAAGTCTGAGGAGGGTATATTGTATGTTTCCAGAAAAACTCCATACCCCACCATGGAGGAAATTGAAAATCCCCAGGGGGTGGGGGTCAGAGGAAAAACAAAATTACAAGGTTTGTATGGGAGAAAATTTGAAATTCCAGAGGGGTGGGTGGACCTTTTTTCAAAATTCCTCCAAGGTGGGTATGGAAATTTCCTGGAACCAGCTGATATTTATTGAAATGCTGTACCCGACATGCTTTATGTAACAATTTATTTTTTACTGTATTTCAGGATCAAGATTTTCACAGATAAATGAAAACGAAGATGAAAAAAAAGCTTCAAGTTCCACAGATAAACTGAAAAAGTAAGTCAGAAAAAAACTACAAAAAAGTTTCTTCAATTATCACTTATTTCACATATCGCATATTCTATTTAATATTTTTAGGTTAACTCTGGATGATATTGTTTCTCAGTGGCCAGGTAAAGTATAAGTTAACAAATAATTTAAGTAAATTATTGTTGTCAAACAAATTCAGAAAAAATCAAAATATGATAAGACACGAAAGGAATCTTAAGATTATTATATCTTTATCATTTTTTGGGGGACTGGTGAAGCATAGGAAGAAGAATGATTACCAATCATCTTACATTGTCTCATGCTTGTACGAATGCTACACGAATTGAATTTCAAATTTTGAACAAATACAAAAATTATGCAAATTTTTCTTAACGAATTGTATCCACAAGTTGGCCATAGGTCACATTTGATTTGGCTTGTGAATTTGACAATAAATGCCAAACATTAATTAAATAATAACCAATGCAAGTTTGTAATTATTATTTCTCAAATAGGTTTTCTCTTTATTTTTAAATGTTTTCTAGAACAAAAACCAGTATGGTTAGGGTACAAACGTAATCATAAAGGACAGATGCCGCCAAAGGTATTTACTTGGGTAATTTTTCGTATAACTCACTCCTCCATCTGAAGTCTATGTAACAAGCCTGCTCTACCCTAGTCCTTCTATCCAAGTACTATACTTTTTACATTTTATTCTTGACGTGTAGCAGTTGTAGATAAATAATGTAATGCAACATTGTGTTATTCATAATTTGATCAAAGTATAAATAATTTATTGATTTATTTGTTAATATTAAAATGGAATTTGTAATTCTAACAAAATTTCATTTCAGAGAACAAGATTACGATGTACAACTGTAAGTTTTGAAGCTTTTATCAATATGAAAAATGGTCTTTGATGTATTTTTAAAACAACTACAAACTAGGACTTAAAGAAATAGAACAAATAAATATTTTTTAGGTTTCAAAGAAACTTCTCACACAAAACCCCTGTCCTGTCTGTAGAGTACGAGTCGAGAAGAATTATGAATTGGATAGTAAGGTTAGTAAACGTAAAAATTACCATTTTTTTATCCATTTTTTAATCCAAGGATTAGACATTTTGGGTGTAACGTTTTCCCATTTCAGACCGTTTGTTATTCCCTGGAGTATGATCTCTTTATTTAGCAGATGCCCATGATAACTTAAAGATACATGGATATGGAAACAATTCAAATAAAGAATGAGTAGTTACAGAAATTATCCATAACCCCCCTCCCCCCCATAGAAATTGATTTTACTCCCCCACCCTTCTGAAATTACAAATTACAAATTCCACTGTGGGGTGGGTATGGCTAATTTCTGGAACTATACAATCTTAATTCTCAAGAGAATGACACTTGATGGTCTGAAATGGGAAAACATTACTTGCAAGCCGGTGAGGTATATAGACTTCTTTATTACACATAGGTTTGATATCAGTGATGAAGCTGTGAATGAAAACCACTGTGTCATTCTAGATCTGTTCCAAGAAAAAGTGAAAATCTATCATCATTCGTTAAACACAAATTTCTATTTTTTTGTGTCTTGATCAATCATCATTTTTCCAGGATGTGGTGTTCCTTAGCCAGTTTCTTAACCCTCATACCAGTGAAGTGTTTGATACCAAGCAGACAGGTAATGTATTTTCATTTTACCCTCTCACCCATACAGCTAGCTACGTTTTTTGTCAATCAAATATGTTTTTTGATTGACAGATGCAAAAAACTAAATGACTTGGTAGTGGTGGTCAAACAATAATTTATTATAAAAATGAGTACATATTTTCAAAAGGCTAGTATTGACTCTTATTTTTCATAGGAGTTTGCAGACAACAACAGAAAAAATTAATAAACATGATAGAAAAATCAAAGGATCAAGGTGAGGCATAGATTTTAGTAATTTTCTATGAGGAAAATAGTAATTTTTAAAATTTTAACTTTCAATTCTATTATTGAGAATGTTATAGAAAATGTAAAGCGTTGAACGTCTGGATATTGATGCTATATAAAAAAACATATTATTTATTATAAATGTCAAAACTGGATAGATAATTTGTCTTGTTCCCTGTTCATCCCTTTCTTTTTCTATCTTTTCCTTTTCCTTTCTTTTCCTTTCACTTCCCTTTCTTTTCCTTTTCTTCCTTTCCTTTTCTTCCTTTTGTATTTACTACTCATCCTGTCCTTCCTTTACTTTCTCTTCCCTCCACTTTGCTTCCTTTCCTCTTTCTTCCTTTTCTCTTTCTTCCTTTCCTCTTTCTTTCTTCCTTCACTTTCTTTCCTTATCATTTCATTGCCCTGTAAAATTAAATGAGCTCTTGTACTTGATTCCCCCAGGTTACATGCCATTTACAATCCCTGGCCCAAGAGACCCGCTAAAGAAATTCCAACCAGCAGGAATTCCAGCACCAAATATCAGAAACAAGACGGGATAGAACTTAAAACATGCGGTTGGATAATGTCTAAATAAAAAAGCAATAAATGCTAAGAATAATTCCAGTTTGTGCCTCAGCTTCACTTACTAGTACTTTGCTGTATGTCTATTGTATTTACTTAAAATAAATGTCTTCAAGTGCCTCTGATTTGAAGATTTCGTTTAATTTTAGGAAAAATAACTTTATCATTGGCGACAGATACGCAAATTGCAAAGTACCGAGGGGTTTTCTTCTAAAAAATAAAGGGAGAATCATACAGGAATACAATTTTTAAAAGTATTGTAGTTGGTAAATAAATACGATATAGAAAACTACATACATTAAGAAGAACGATTGACGACTTCATTTATTTTATTGGTCCTATCTGAACTAAACGTTTTTGCATTGAAAAAACTATTCACTACGATTCCAAAAGTAAAAGAAATTTTTTCTAATTTTGAGATTTTCGATTTCTCGAGAATGGTGATTCCCCTGCCAGTTTTTCAAAGAAATATAGTATTTCAAAATTTAAATTATGTAAATAAGAATAAATTATTTTGGTTTCGCTATTCGCTATAAGGAGACTATGACACATCCATGGCGAAGTCTTGCTATGTCGTTTTTAAAAGTTCTTTTTGGAAGTTACAACTCACAAACTAACGTTGATCTAAAACTATGAATTTTCGTATTCTTATGGTTTCAAGGAGTATTTTGAGAGGAATGTTTGTCAAGAACCGCGCTTTATTTGGTAGCAGATTTGTGCGTTCTGTAAGTACTATCCTACACAAAGTCATTCTGTATTAATCTGCGTTAAAGCATCGTGCTTTTTCCCAAGATCCTTTTTTCCTCTATTTCTAACGTAGGCTAAGAAATTGTTAAAATTTTGGACTGATTTATGTAAAACCTTACAAGCTGCTGCGAATTCTAGGAAGATGTTAAACGAGTCTGGACAAATTCCATTTTTTCTTCGTCCTCTCGACATTTTAAACAGCTTATTTAATACAAAACGACAAAAAATATTTGTCCTTTTTCTCGCAAAATTTGCTTAAATGCAGAATAATCTTTAGCTTAATTTTTTTCTTTTGTTTTAAAATATGTAAGAGTTTTAAATATAGACCATGTTATTTCCTAACTTTGTTCTCAGTTTACTTTCGTTTTCTTATTATCCTGATGGGATTTGTTGAGTCCTGTCCCCTCACATGATCCGAAAGGGGAAGCCCCTAAATTTTGAAATCTTTTTAGTTTTCTGGGGTCAAAATAAAAACGAAAAGTAGCTTTAAAAATAAGTATAAAGAATCGTATATAAGTCATCATTAAAAGATTTATACATAAATGTTACTGAAATAAAAATCCGATTTCTATCCGTATTCGTTTATTTTAGACCGAAACCGGAAAAGGTCACATGAGTTTCCGTGACACAAGCGTTGCGTTACTTCACATTACGTTATCGTGTAATGAAGGAAGATGTTATGGTCTTTCATATTAAATGTTCATTATCTACAATGGCTGCCATCAAGGAAGATGTCCCATCAACAAGTCCAAGCGAGGAACCTGTAGAAAAAATAGCAAAAAAAGTTTCAAAAACTTCACTGGAAAAACATATTCGCAGCTTACCGGTGAGCAAAAAGTTTTGATTATCGAGTTAGTCGAATATCTTTTTTTCAAGTTTAATTACTAACACTGTACGGTATTTCGAAATTTCGGTTATGTTTCGAGAAAAATCAAATTCCTTCAAATGCGAACCTAGATTAATTTTCACATTTGCAAATTACTTCTTTGATATTTTTAATGAAACAATCTTCCTGCAGCTTGCTTAAACCTCGGATTTCCAAGAATAATCTTTGGGTCACTTGGTAGCTAGGGGAGGAGAGGTTAGGGATATTTGTTTACTTTAAGATTAAAAGTCTTAAAGAAACGAAAGGTTGAGAGAGAGAGAAAAGAAAAGGATTTTGGGACTTGATTTAATCAGGGGTCTTACATGTAATATTTTGTTAATACGTTTTTAACTAAACTTGTATCGAACCTCTCTAGGGGACAGACTCGAGCAGAACAGTGAATGTTGCAGTTTCTTCCCGAGCTCTATTTGACCTGGAAGAAGAAAATGAAATCTTCGAAAAGAAAGGTCTTGAGGAGTATATACAATTGCAAGTCTCCAGGGAAGATAAATTCCTGAAACCTGGCTCTGCTTTTCCCTTTATCAAGGTGATACCTTTATTTCTTAAAACTTATTTATTTCTTCAGGACCTGTTCTTTCATTTTCACTTTTTAGACTGTTCTTTCCAATTACTGGCACTGTCCTTGTTTTTAATTTAATCCCTTCACTGGCTATTCTTGCTATTTCTTTATTTACTGCGGTTTTTTTTAATACTCTGTGAACTTGCATTGGTAAGTCCGAGCTGCACGGCAATTTTTCGTTTTGCCATCATCAATCAAACTCGATCAGTCGGCACCTTTTATATATTTGACTGGCTACAGTAAATGCAACTTGCTTACAACAAGCCGTTGAAATTTCAGAGTTCGTAATGTCGATAAGACTCTTTCTTTTCGCAAATTCATCAGGGTCCGCCTCTTGCACAAGTTCCAAAACTACTTCTGATTTTACTAATGCGTAAAAATGTACCGATTTTTCGTGGAATTTATAATGACTAAACGCATCACGAACGTCCAACTTTGCTTATCTTATAAAAGTACCCCAAACTAACTTCGAATATATGTTAAATTATGACACGTACATTTCCGGTTAGATTTTAAGTGAACTATTATTCTAGTCAAAATATTTTTATAGTCATGAAATTGGGTTTAAAATTTCTATATTATATATTTCAACCATAACTCCCAGAACTGGGCCGCTTTACCTTTCGACGTTCGCTCCACACGCACTATCACTATATTCTATCTTTGAGCCCTATTTCACTTGGATATTTTTAAATCTACACCGCGTGAGGCTGTAAAGTAACACCACACACTTTCGTTTCATTCAAATTTATTTTTTAATATGAAAGTGCAGCTTAAGCATTTTTATTTGTTTATTTTACATTACGCACTAAACATTGATTCGCTGATACATTTGTTTACGTCACGTTTCAATACTCATGTCTGGGCCTGTCGAATGGTTCTGAGAAATTGGGGAAACGGCGAAGAACAAACATTTAAATGGTCTGACATCACAAAATAATCATGCAAATCCTTGTTTAGATTTTGCGGCTTCGTTGGCAAAAATTAGCTTTGCTCACGTTGTCAGTTTCTTAAGTTTCTTTCACTCTACTTTATTCTATTGTTCTGTTCTGTTCTCTTTTCTTTTCTCTTTTCTTTTCTTTCCTTTTCTTTCCTTAGAGTCTTTTCTTTTCTTTTCTTTTTTCTTTCTTTCCTTTGCTTTCCATTTCTTTTTTTACTAATGGTTTCGACTGTTGTCGTCGTTTTTCTCCGCGACATCATAATCTTAATTTTTGGTCATCATCAATTTAACTTTGAATATTTCATATAAAACTCACCCTTCATATTTCAGGCCCTTGAAAATGTCAACGCCAAGCTGAAGGAAATAGACCCAAACGAAAGAGAAATCTTCTCCATAACTTTGATGTCACACAACAATGCAAACGTTGGCATTCGTCTACAAAAATCAATAGATCATTATGGTAATCTATCATCCTCTAGTTAACATTGTTATACTAATATACTATTATGGTTTGTTTGTTGTAACTCATGTAATGACGTCACGTCATCGTGAGTCCGCTTAGACACGAGTGAAAAAATTCTGCGCTGCTCAGTCTGTATACGGAAATTAGTCAAAGACGTCCTTCAATGCTCCGTATCGTGAAACTAAGTAAGCAAAATTTGACTTTTAAAGTAAATGATTTGGTCAATTTTGATTAGGAAGCAAATTAATTCTAGGGGCTGTATGAGTCAGTCAATGCATCAAATAAATCGCTGAGTTTCATAAAGAGCACTTGCATGTGACTTCAAGCAGCTCATAGCGCAGCGCAGCCGTGACGTCATAAAAACGAAGACAAAGGCGAAATTCGGACAAACAAATTTACAAGTTTACTTTCAGCAGATAATTTTTACAGCCGATCGCAGTTGATCTTAGTTTACATTAGTCATTATTGTAACTTTAAGTAAAAATAATAAAATCGGTTCGTATAATCCTCGTAGCGGTTAAACAGAATGCAATGTTTGTCCGAATCTTTAAAGTTTTTTTAGAATCAGCGCTATTTGGAGGACGAAACAAAGGAATTCCAAACTCCTGAGAATAGGAAACCTTACTATTGTTATGTCCTCCAAACTGAGTACATACCGACGTGCTGCAAGGACTGTATTGATAATTTGCAGCCATGCATCATCAAGAGAGCTAACAAAGACATGGTGGCCCTGTGGGTGTTATTGAAAATGTACCGTTTGTTTTGGCCGCAAACGAAAATTATCGACCATCTAGGATATTTCTCTAATTAGATTGTTCTTAATGTTTTCCTTAGGTCTTATCGTGACAAGGATGGCTCTGACGGGAGGAACAAGCCCTGTAGAATACCTCAAGGCCTTTAACATCACTCTGTTTCTCACCTCGTATGAAGACCAAGTCACCGAAGCTATACATCGAGGTACTTCTCTTCATCGTTTCATTTTGGGGCCCACGGGTGATGTAATTGTAGGAACGACCGACTCTCAATGTGCCCGGGGCTCGCTCCCAGGACTCGGCGTCATATGTGAGTCGAATCACAATCAATAGACCATTCCTGAGATAGCACCATGATGCATTGTGGTCTAGTCTCGTAACAAACATCTTTTATTCATCATACCTTATATGGCGTTGTCTGTAGAACACAATGTATCCTGCTTATCAAACTCAGAAATGGACTATTGTCCAACTCTCTATTTGTATAGCACTCAAATCACCTCTTTATCTACATGTTGTGAATTTGAAATCTGCGATGAACTTCGCTGTCCCTTCTCTTTAGTTCCACAGAGATCCCAATAGTAAATGGAATAACAGCAAGATATAATCTCCTCGCAACTTGTCTTCCTTGAGTAACTTTATTTATTGCGGTCTACCTGTGTTCTTGTCAAGATCGCCACAGGGATCCCAGCAATAGCTTCAAACCCGTCACTCGTTCTAATCCTGGTTCTGTTGTATTTCCAAGGTTTTCCAGCTGCAGTGATGTCCCTTCAGCCGATGAATAATCCCAGCAAGACACAGCTGCGCATCGCTTTTGATTTGGACGCTGTTCTGTTTTCTGATGAGTCTGAAAAAGTCTTCAAGGCCAAGGGACTGGACGCTTACATTGAATACGAACTACAGAACCGAGAGATACCGCTGACCGAGGTTGGTTGAAACAGGAAGTCCATCACAGGCATTTCAAAGTATTTCGCATTCGCCTCTTAGAAGTTTAAATAAATAAGAATAAACTGCATTTGGGTAGGCATAAAATGGCTTCCAAATTCAGTCCCACATCCATTCTGATAAACAGTTCGCACGAGACAAAATAAATCCAAATAATACAGTAGCTTAATACAGACATCGAACTAAAACCTTTCTCACCGCGAAACAAATCATTCCTTTTTCGACACAGGGACCACTCAAGCCATTTGCTGAAAAAATCGGCCGAATGCAGAAAAAGTTTGACCGCTCCAAAAAAGAATCCTGTCCAATCAGAACGTACATAGTAACGTCACGTGACGCCGTCCTCGGACAACGTGCGCTCAAGACATTGCGTGAGTGGGGACTTGAAATAGATGAGTGTTTCTTCATGGCCGGCGCAGCGAAAGACGAGGTCTTGAAAGCTATCAACCCTCATATTTTCTTTGATGACCAGATTACGCACGTTGCCCGCGCGCGGGAAAAGGGAACGCCGTCTGGTTACGTCACTCACGGGATATCACGTGAGTACGACGCGAAGAAACGAGAGCAAGCAAAAAAGAATTTGATGGACGCGAAATAAGAGGATTCGAAAGCCACTAATATCTTGAGGCACTACTTCAATTGTACCCAGGTGATCTCGGCAGATTCCTTTTGGTAATAGTTTTTTAGTCGAACAAGATTTTCAATGTCAATTTTCGCATACAAAAACTTATAGGACAGGAAGGAAATCGAAATACGATGAATTTATCCATACCTAATGAGCCACTAGAATGATTCTAGGAGCAACTTGTAAATATGATCCAAGGTAATCAAACCTACACGCACACACGACGTAATTTTTAATAAATATTTCAAAAATAGGGTACCAGAATGCAAACAATTCCAAAATATATTTATGATTTATTTAGAATGTAATTTTAAATACGTAGATTTGTTACTATCGCAACAAAAACTCAACAGTTCCCCATGCTGTATATACATAGATTATGAATTTTTTTATAGCGCAATCAGAACTTCAAAATTTATTTAATTCATTGAATGTAATATTGTAAGTTACCATGGTAACGAAATGAGAAAAATTCCAGAAAATTAAAATCCACGAATCATCATTTTTCCGAGTTTAAGAAAACTGGGTCGAGATGGAATCGCAGTGCTTTGTGGGACTGTTTTAGTTGACAAAATAGACGCCATATTGAAAATAAGTTCTCTAAACGATCCCACAATGCAATGCAATGCCAATTCGATCTAGTTTTTTCTTGACCCTCAGAATCGCTATTATAAATAAATTATGAATAATTTTAGAGTGCATTAGGTAAGTTAAAAAGATAAATTTAAAAAAATAATTATTATTTCGTAAGTTTTTCTAATGATGAGACAAATCCAAATAAAATCCAATAATCATTACGTTGTTTTAGGTTGAATTGATTTGTTTTCAATTTCAAGTTTCCCTTAATTTCTTCTTATCTCTCGATTTTCAAGTAGTTTTGCATCAGGAGAAAATGATCATTCCAATTTTTACGATATGATTAATAATTACCCATTAATAGTCAGACAAAAATCCTATTCTCGTTGCATCATATTACATTATCCCAGGGAAAACATTGACAATGAATCCCATCGATTAAGTTGTGACGTATTTCCGGGTTTAACAGTTCTACAACTTGTGATAAAATGCAAAATGTACTCACAAAAACAGCTAAAATGCGTAAAATTTTCTGAATGATTTAAACTCCACCTGACAAAATCAGAGCTTTGGACAACAAATCAGTCCTATCAGGTATGAGAAAAAGTCATAAAAATCTTTATAGAACTGCTTTTAGTTTTTGACCCGGAAGTCGTAATTTCCATACGATTGACGTAACACGTTGAAGCTCTATAGTCTGTCTGGTAAGTTCAAGTATTTATTTGAAAACTCACCATTATTTCGATGTTTGAAATATATTTATTAATGGAAGTGATAATAGCAAACAGTACTAGCTATTTGGAATCAAAAATATGAATTTTAAAAAGAATATCGACCAAAAACCACATTTTTAAGATATTGACCACAGGGAGCCCATAACTGACTTTTTTCAGAAAATTAAAGTCTAATCAACATTGAATCCTGAAGAGATTAAAATGGGCACCGGTCCTAATATTGATTACCATACTCTAATCTACATTTATGCAAATTCTGGTGCTTTTGTCCGTTGTGTATAGATCTGACCAAAATTTTTCACTTAGCCACCTGACTAAACTGCAAACGTCTGGCAAAGCTTGTTGGAATTATAAATACAGTAACAATGGCTACGAACAGACGAGACGATGGAACGAAACTGGGAGAAAATCGCCCTATTCAAGAGTCGCCCAAAGAACCAGATGACGACGAAAAAATATTTATCCTACCGGTAAGCGAAACAGAAGAGAAGGAGCAAAAACATTGTGTACTTAGTCCTTAATAGGCTCTTGTTAAAACCCAGTAAGACTCGTTTTTTCACATAGGGTTAACCTCTTAATTTCCATTCTCTCAGCGTATATATTTTAGTATAATGATTTTTGTACAAATCTTTTTGAAAATAATCAGTCTCTGTGACACAGGTGAATATTTTTTTAGAGTCACCATGCAGTCGATTGGTTTCGCTTTCGCTTTACGAACCACACGTTATTCAAATCGCGAATATGAATAAAACCACGGCTGTGTCTTATGTTATTCACCTTTAGAAATTATCTGAAACTGAATGCGCTTCACCTATAAACTACGGGTTTGTTTATGAAGAATTATGGTTGCGAAAATATGTTCTTTGAAGTTAAGACTTTCACTTTTGCTTTGATTATTTTTACTGTCTAAGTTTACGTCGTGGTTATTATTTATAACATTCGCTCTTTGCTCTCTTTCTCTTAGGATTCATCCCGAAATAATAATAAAAACTTTTAAAAAAAAGCTTATTCTACATTACTGTTTGGGAATTGGGAATATTGCTTTGATTATTTTTACTGTCTAAGTTTACGTCGTGGTTTATATTTATAACATTCGCTCTTTGCTCTCTTTCTCTTAGGATTCGTCCCGAAACAATAAAAAAAATTGGAAAATTCTCATGAAAAAAATCTTATCCTACGAATTTCATATTCAATTCATATATTGCTCCTAAATAAATTGATTTTTATTTCTTTTTCTCTTGTAGGTTGGAAAAGAAATCAATGTAGCCGTTTCCTCTCGAGCTTTGTTCGAATCGGAGGAAGAAAATGATGTGTACGAAAGGAAAGGACGTAAAGAATACATCGACCTTCAAATAAGCCGAGAGGATCAACCTCTGAAGCCAGGGGCAGCGTTCCCTTTTATCAAGGTACTACTAAAACCAGACGTCCTTTGAACTGTGAATAAAATTAGCCGACGTCACGCTCCCACGCTTTAGGCGCGACGCTGGCATAAGAGTGATCACATGATGTACAAACTTTATCTTCGCGCTCTTAGATTTGTAGCCAACGGCTTCGAAAAATGTTGAGTAAGAAAGGCCGAAATTTTACCAATGGGAAAGCACTAAGTGAAGATATAAGAAGTAATATCATCGACTCTGTAGTGAAGCAAGGAGGAGATTATGTTTCTGAATTTTTTGCTGGAAATCTTTCTGAAATTGGAAGAAACTACAACGTTAGACTGCACAAACTATCACCTGAAAAATCCGCTCGCCAAGATACGCGAAGATAAAGTTTGTACATCACGTGATCACTCTTATGCCAGCGTCGCGCCTGAAGCGTGGGAGCGTGACGTCGGCTATTTTTATTCACAGTTCAAAGGACGTCTGGTTTTAGTAGTATGTCATTGATATTCTAATGATGATTTGCAAATGTTATTTAGAGACGGTGATTTTATTAATTTAGCCGCGAGGACAATCTTCAGACCTTGCAGTGAAGGACAAGATGATGGAAATTTTGAGTGGTGCTTCCTTTAAATATTTTCCAAAAATGACTACCCAGGGTTTCATATTTAATGAAGGCTCATCTATCCTCAAAAGGAGAGCGCATTTGAATTTTTGACTCTCGCCACCATTTGTTTGATTCTTGTTGACATTTCCCAGAGCATATCATTTGGCTAATGAGTAGGGTCTGGGTACAAGAATTGTACTTTCCTATTGGTGGGCTACCTGTTCTTTTATAATTTGGCAGAGATGGACAGAAAGCGAATAAAGACAGGATAAAAGATTTCCCCGGCGTAGCAGGCCTAGACGGATGTAGTAACAAGTCCACTTTTTTACAGGCACTTGAGTATGTGAACGCGAAGTTGAAAGAAAGAGACCCAAATGAAAAAGAAATCTTCTCTATAACGTTGATGTCACACAACAGTGGACAAGTTTGTATTCGTCTCCAAAATTCCATTGAACATCATGGTAATTAAAAATGTATTTATTAATCATCTAATTAATATACATTAATTAATCATCGCTAATTGACGTCATTTCCGGTCTCGTGGGTAATATTTATCAGCTGAATGGCAGGTTTAATCAAAAAAACTTCATTTCCGGCCATGTATGATTGCGCATGGGGAAGGGATCAGTGCGTTTCTGTTACTGATTTATAGGATTTCTTCAGCTAATTGATACCAAGCAATTAACTGTGACCCCTCCAATTGCAATGCCTACCCCCACCTCCCCCACCCCCCCCGCCCCCCCCCCCGCTCTTTAAACATAAATGGTACCCAAACAGAAATCCAATTTGATTCAAACAGGACTGAAAGTAACAGGACTAGCTCTGACTTCAGGTGCAAATATCGTCCCTTACCTAAGTCCGTATGAAATAAATCTCTTTCTTACTTCGTTTGAGGAAGAAGTAGCAGAAGCATTAAAGGAAGGTACGTGGGACCCATTTTCATACGCAGAAGCGGAGTCCTCCTTACCTCGCCCGGCCCCGTTCTTTGCTATTTGGCTCCAAAAGAACATGTTTACGAAGAAATATTGAGCTTAAGTACGTAAAGCTGTACTTATGGCGAAAGGCCCAAAACCGTTTTTCTGCCCTGTCAGCGGTGAGAGGCAGCGCACACCATCCGTTTTCAATAGTCTTTGGATCTATCTCATATCGATTTCGACATCTCAAAGGTTTCGCCGCTGCCGTGATGTCGCTTCAGCCGATGAACTCGCCAAGCGAGACTCAACTGCGGATCGCCTTTGATTTGGATGTAGTTCTGTTTGCCGATGAAAACAAAGAAGACGACGAGTATGCTCAACAGGATGTTTCGTTGAACGAGGTAAAACAGACCTCCTTGAATTGTGTAGCAAAAGGTAATGGTGGTATTAGCAGCATTACAACATGATATTCCATTAAATTAGGTATAATAAACCTCCGTGCTATAGGCGCAATGTATTAGAAGCAGTAGCATTAGTAGTAGCAGCAGCAGCAGTAGGTGGTAGTAGTAGCAGCAGCAGCAGTAGGTGGTAGTAGCAGCAGCAGCAGTAGGTGGTAGTAGCAGCAGCAGCAGTAGGTGGTAGTAGTAGCAGCAGCAGCAGTAGGTGGTAGTAGTAGCAGCAGCAGCAGTAGGTGGTAGTAGTAGCAGCAGCAGCAGTAGGTGGTAGTAGTAGCAGCAGCAGCAGTAGGTGGTAGTAGTAGCAGCAGCAGCAGTAGGTGGGGTGGTAGTAGTAGCAGCAGCAGCAGTAGGTGGTAGTAGTAGCAGCAGCAGCAGTAGGTGGTAGTAGTAGCCAGCAGCAGCAGTGGTGGTAGTAGCAGCAGCAGCAGTAGGTGGTAGTAGTTAGGCAGCAGCAGCAGTAGGTGGTTGTAGTAGTAGCAGCAGCAGTAGGTGGTAGTAGTAGCAGCAGCAGCAGTAGGTGGTAGTAGTAGCAGCAGCAGCAGTAGGTGGTAGTAGTAGCAGCAGCAGCAGTAGGTGGTAGTAGCAGCAGCAGCAGCAGTAGGTGGTAGTAGTAGTAGCAGCAGCAGTAGGTGGTTAGTAGTAGCAGCAGCAGCAGTAGGTGGTAGTAGCAGCAGCAGCAGCAGTAGGTGGTAGTAGTAGCAGCAGCAGCAGTAGGTGGTAGTAGTAGCAGCAGCAGCAGTAGGTGGTAGTAGTAGCAGCAGCAGCAGTAGGTGGTAGTAGTAGCAGTAGCAGCAGCAGCAGTAGGTGGTAGTAGTAGCAGCAGCAGCAGTAGGTGGTAGTAGTAGCAGCAGCAGCAGTAGGTGGTAGTAGTAGCAGCAGCAGCAGTAGGTGGTTGTAGTAGCAGCAGCAGCAGTAGGTGGTAGTAGTAGCAGCAGCAGCAGTAGGTGGTTGTAGTAGCAGCAGCAGCAGTAGGTGGTTGTAGTAGCAGCAGCAGCAGTAGGTGGTTGTAGTAGCAGCAGCAGCAGTAGGTGGTAGTAGTAGCAGCAGCAGCAGTAGGTGGTTGTAGTAGTAGCAGCATTCAGTTTTAAACCTTAAACCATCACAAGTTTAACAATTGCAGGGTCCCTTAAAGAAGTTTGCAGAGGCCATTGGTCGAATGCAAAAAAAGCTCATTACTGTGGAACCCTGCCCAATCAGGACATACATAATTTCGTCACGTTCTGCAAAAATAGGACGTCGCGCTCAGATTACGTTACGTAACTGGGGTCTAGAAATCGATGAGAGCCATTTCAAAGAAGGTCTGCCGACGGACAAGTTACTCAAGATAATCAACCCGCACCATCTACTTCAATAACAAGGATGCCGATGTGGAAAGTGCTAGAGCAAAAAGGCACGCCCACTGGGTACGTGAAGGAGGGAGATACACAGCCACGACGAAAAGAAAAAAGAGGACGTTAAGGAAGGAGCTGTTTAAGAGCAAGGAACCACTTTTAAGATATCACACACTGCTGTGCTTCTGTATTGGTGGTGCTCGCACATTTCAAGCGATATACATATCATTTGTCTATCAGTTGGATTGACAGTAACGCAAATTGACAATAATGCAAATTGACAGTAAACGCAAATTGAATAGTAACGCAAATTGGGATAGTAACGCAAATTGATAGTAACGCAAATTGACAGTAACGCAAATTGACGGTAACACAAATTGACAGTAACGCAAATTGACAGTAACGCAAATTGACAGTAAACGCAAATTGACAGTAACACAAATTGACAGTAACGCAAATCTGACAGTAACGCATAATAGAGTTAATCGCGGAAAGGGTTTCATAGAATTTAACAGAGGTCTTAACAAGGTACCTCTTGAGGTTTGAACGAAGGTGTCAGTTAACGCATTCATTATGTTGTACTGCCATAAGAAACTGGACACGATGCTCGAGACTCATGGCTCAGTAGATATTCCCTGGCATTCACTTCGCCTTTGAAGAATAATTGTTAAATAATATTTGTGTACAGTATTCCATTTAGTCTAACCCTAAACTGGATGTTCCTGTTAAAATATTGGGGGTCCGCCCTTTTCTCAACAAATTTCTGAACATGCGCACTAATTCCCTACATTAATGCACATTACATAAGACTAACGCTTTCGATAATTTTAAGCTGTGAATTATTTATTATACAAAATCAGCTATAATCTTTATAAATTCTCCATCTACATATATTGATCCCTCTAAGTTTAAGGTCAAACGTCGAATTTCACATGAGCCGAACCTAATCACATCAAAGAAGACCGCCTCGTTATTCATTGTTTCAATTAGATTCGGCTCATGTGAAGTTCGACGTTTGACCTGAGCCCTAACTTTTAGTCTCCCCCACAGCCGCTTTCAGTGTCGTCACGCAACGCTTTCTCCCATGAAATCGGCTGTGGGGGAGACTATCTAACTTTGTGATACGATAATTCCTAGGATTTGTAAGCAGCAATATGGCTAACTTTATTCTTTTTCTCAGAAAAAGAAAGGAATGCTTAAAATGAAACAAATCTATACATCTTAGTGAGATTTTTCTGTGAATAAAAAAAATTAGCTCTCCAAGCTGAGTAACATATTCTATATCACACAACGCTTAACACGTTATTCAGTCACGCATTCAAAACTTTACATCTTGCAACAAGAAATTGTTAAATTTCGATGGCTTTTAAAAGGAAGATGAAAAAGCTTATTCTTGAGAAATTCTGGTATTACAATTCACCGTAGTCCGAAATAGCGCTACCATGATGCCTTGCGCACCCAAAATTTACGGGTCACAAAAACAGTTTAGTCCGCCACAGGGAGCCTAGTTTGGTCTTCGTGTCAGCATATTACCGCAAATATGTGGTTTATGACATATTTTTTTAATTCCATATATATTTTTTTTACATCTACGTTTCTTTCATATTGTTTTCATAGCTGAAGCCGAGTTTTCGTGCAAAGTAGAGGAAACAAAAGGTAGGCACATGAAATGACCTACAAAAAAAACCCAGAATAATATTTGTTATTGAACAAAAATATTTATGATAATATAAGGACACAAAAAATGAGCATAAGTTCCATGTGAATGACCATTAAAAATTGATAAAAACCATTAAAAAACCCAAGCAATAAATTTGAAGAATCTTCACGAAATACGAGGATATTTCATCTATTCAAAGTTGACCCAGTCGGACTTCTTTTCGACGTCGTTGGAGTTGAACACCTCCGACAACTCGTCGGTTACCAATTTCTTATCGATTTGCGGCGATGAATTATCGAGAGCGTTTATATTTTTACCCGCAGGTTCGTTTTCTTTGACGTTATTCTTCTGATGCTTATCTTTTGTCTCTACAGAGTTCGTAAGGCCATCGACTAATGTCGGAGAACTTTCGGAAGTGTTCGTAGAATTTTGACTTTCGGCGTTCGGAAAAAATCCATCGAAATCAGGTCCAAGTGAAGTCAAAATGTCT
This sequence comes from Actinia equina, assembly GCA_011057435.1. Classification (NCBI taxonomy): domain Eukaryota; kingdom Metazoa; phylum Cnidaria; class Anthozoa; order Actiniaria; family Actiniidae; genus Actinia; species Actinia equina. The sequence goes on along the minus strand of WHPX01001324.1, from coordinate 82,864 downwards.
TTGTGTAAATCAATTGACAAATGTCTTAAAGGTGTAAGAACAAACCCAGTTGGGGTGGCTGGGGAATGCTGTCCTGACTTGACGTCACTAACGGAAGTATCAGACGAACCGGAAGTTTTCTTAGAAAGAGAAGGCCTGGGAGGCACTTGCGGACGATTCGGATTTTTTCCGGATGATGACCGCCTCGACGGTCGGGAAGGTTTCGGAGAGTTTGCTGGTTGAGTACTCGCGGGATTTTCTATTTTATCTGAGGGAGGGCTGGATGAAGCCTCGTTGACTTGTTCATCTTGGAGCGCTTCTGACAAGTCAAGTAAGGTACTTCTCTTGTCATCCTTTGGTATTTTGGTTAAGAGGAGGGAAGAAAAGAAGGGAAGAAGAAAGTGGATAAGAATAATGATTACTGTCATCTTTTACTAAAGTAAATCAAACATCAAGCGAAATAAAGAAAGAAAGAAAAAAAAGAAATACGATAAGACGAAAAATAATGAAAAATAATGGGCTCAATTGATTGAATGCATGGGATGGATGTATATGGATAGGATGGGATGGATGGATGCAAGCGATTGATACACATTGTATAGGATAGGATAGGACTGTGATGGGACGAAATCAATGGTTGGGAATCGTATGGATTATGATTCTTAAGATATTAAGTTTTCTATAGCTATTTCAATAGATATGCACATAATCACGGAAGGATGGAAAAGAAATGTAGAACAAATATGTTATAGGCCGGATTTCTTTTGTGTAGGCACCCAGAGAGTTAAGCAAACCCTCATATTTTTTAGCCACCTGAAGCAAACGACTAACTCAAAGATTGTATTTAGCGTCAGGTTTTGCGGATGGAAGAAAACCGGACAACCCGGAATCAAAGGAGAGACCTAACAAACTCTGCTCACATGCGATGCTGAGTCTAAAAATTGAATCCGAGACTGGAGGTGAAAGTCGTGTGTATCATAGCTATGAACATATTTTGATCGTTCCTACCTCATTTGTCTTGTCTTCTTCGGGAGAATCGATCGATACGAGCTTAGCTATTGGAGGATCAATCTTTAGATCAGGAGTACTGTGCCGAGTCGGCATCTGACGTTCATTCACGTCATGCATCGAGTACTAACGACATTGCATTAGTTCGATTACGGAGGTGTGGTGGGGGTGGGCGCTTTGGGCGTGGTCTTCTGATGTCATTATCTTGGTGAAAACTGTGCGCCTTTCTTGCCTTTAAAATAAAATGAAAAGTAAATTAGAACCCTGAAGAAAGCGAGAGACGAATCGACCCCTTGCAGCACGTCGGGATGCAGCTCAATTTGAAGGACATAACAAACCCTTTTCGAGTTCCAAATTACCGCTGTGTTTCTTGATTGCAGACTCATTTACTCTTATGTTTTGACCTCCAAATTAAGCTGCTTTGATGTCACATCACGACGACGTCTACTCACCTGCGGAGACAATGCTTTTCGTCTAGTAATGGGGGAAATCTTTGCACCAATACCATAGTGTTTCATGTACGGAAGAGAGTTGGATTTCTTAAGCTCCCCGCCTATCTCCTCATCCTCCTGTGTGGTCCATAAAAGTAAATAGGTTAGGATTCATTTTGCTGGGTTAACAAGAAACTACTGTCTTACCCCGCTTTAAAGTGGATATCAAGGAATATTTTTTTTCAAAATCACTTATATGTGGACAGTGTAGTAGTATGGCTGCAGAATTTTTGAATGTGAAATTTTCTTTTCGGAGATATAGACATTTAAAATATCAATATGCAAATGAGATGACGTAAATTCAAGACTAATATTCTACAAAAATGCATACCACAGGTAGCCCAGTAATTAATCTGATTAATAAGAACCCTCTCTGGTTACTTTGGTAAGTTAACATTCATGGTTCCAACTCGCCTTAGATACCGTTGCTATGTGCCACAGCTTAACAAATTATCTAGAATATCTCAGAATTTAAAACTCTGATCGCGGAAATTGATTATATATTGTTACGATTGTTAACTGTCCTGCAAACTACTCTGAACATACGGCGTAGTTGTTTAGAATAGAATAGAATAGAATACCTTTATTTAAACACGATAAAATTTAAAGCTAAAAGCTTGTGGGGTCGTGCATAAAATAAATTAAATAAATAATTTATTTTACAAGGGACAAGATTTTAATTTCACTGGGAAAACTGAGTCGAAACCATGAATTTTCATGGGAATAACTTCAGATACATACATACCTTCCCTCGAAGCTTCTCGCCAATGTTATCCTTCAACTGGATCAAACCTTTCTTGGCTTCTTTTTTAACTCCCATTAAATATGTCTTAGTTTCGTTGAAACCGTCTTTCGAAGACTTCATAGCCTGGTGTGAAAATACCAAAGGTTATAAATATGGGACCTCACTTTAACCACAGGATAAAGGCATTAGACGTGTACTTAAGGCCAAGATAGTGTTCACTATAAGACACAAATTTCTACCCATACACAAATCAATTTAAAAAAATTTCCCCTTTATAGTTACTGTTTTGGTAAACGTTTGTTGGGGGAGTTTGGCATCAAAATGACAGTGAAACCATTTATGTAAAAGCACATGGCTAGTTAATAATTATACCAAAGCAGTAGGCCAAATGGACTACTGACTTCTAGACTACGAAGGGTGAGAGCTCTACTAATAGGTAACGCAAGTAAAGACTAACAGTCAGGTTGAAAACATGAGTGAGCCACCACTGTTTTGGTTCTCGTAATAGTCCCCTTCACAGTTCCCTGCGCCATCTTGAAAGGTAGCCGTGCCTTTGCATCAAAGCGAGATGAACGGTGACCTTGCATTTTAACACCTTGGACAATTATTCGCATGTCATTTGTGATGAACCATTAGTGGATTTAGACTAATATAAAATATTGTCTTCAACAAGTCACGTGACCCTGCCCTCTCATCCCCTTAAAATGTGTAAAACTGTTCAAAAATGAACTCCATAAATGTAAAGAATATTTTACAAGCATTTGTAGTTTATTAATTTACCTTTTCAATATATTTCGTACTTTGTCTCTGAAAAAGAGAATAAAAAGGTTATGGCTTTATTTATATTACACAAGCTCAAACGTTGTTTAGGGATGTGATCTTACCTTCCAAATCTTGTACTGATGTTTCAACTTCTTTTGATCTGTGAAATAAGGCAAAAATATATTAGTTCAAGATAAGGAAGTTTTGATACAAAGTACAGCATTGCCATCATTCTGTAACCCAATAGACCTTATTCGTGGTGTGACAATGTCTTCCCAATTCAGCGTGACAAACCTCTGAGGGTATGAAGAGCTATTGTTTTCAAACTCGTCGGGATATCATCGTTATTCCTTTGGTATCCTTTGGGATACTCATGAATTTTTCGAAGAGTGAAAGCAAAAGAAAATGAATATCTAAAGGTTTGTCACGCTGAATTGGGAAAACATTGTCACACCACGAATAAGGTCTATTTTAGTCATCCATGTTACTGTGTCAAGGACTTACCCTCTGCTTGAAGGCCGATTTGCTCTTCAAAAAGATCATTGAATCCTTGGCCTGAATTCAGCAGATCCAGCCGCTCACCAATAAACTGAAGAAGTAAAAGAAGTAAATGATCAGTTGTCTACTCTAATGAGGATTTTACAGTCAAAACGGCTCGAGCTTACCCCTAGGTTCAATTAATGGCTTCATTATTTGAATATTGAATTTTTAGAATTCCAAGAATAAGAAGACAAAGAATTCGAAATAATAACTTCATATGAGGAACACAATAATCCAATCAGAATTCGAGGTTTGAATCATTTATTATTTTGAATCAGAGTATTCATATTCTCAGAAAGAATTATAAATTTCAATATTTGAATGGTGGAACCATTAATGGAACCTAAGGAGTAGGCTTGATCTGTTTTGACTGTAAAGCTGTCTGATTTATGAAGGGTGACCAAATGATGAAAAGAGGTACTATTGTAGTCAGTTGTGTGCTACACTGCTAAACAAAGATCAATCTTCAACACTAGGGGACTGTTCATTTTTTACAGGCATGGGATAGGAGGGGCTGGTGGGATTTAGGGGAGAGGAGGGAACGTACAAAAATCTGGCATTTGAAACTAGAGAGCACCCGAAAAATAATTTGCTAAATAAAATAAAAAAATTTTAATTATCCTGTTTTCATAGGGGGCCATGTAAAAAAAATTCAGACACGGAAGGGGTCAAACTTACGATTCACAAAATCCCACCAGCCAGCTCCCCGCCCCCTCCTAACCCCTCATACACATAAAAAATTAACGGTCCCTGAAACAAAATATTCAACTCACCTGGTCAAACAACTGTAGTTGTAAAACTATTTCCAAAAAAGCTCCTTTGCTAGTAGATTTAGATTGAATAAACCTGAAGACAACAAAATGGGAAATAAAGAAAGTATGAGAAGGTAAAGGAACTGTTGCAGGAAGGGAAAAAAGGATAGAAAAACTGAGAATAAAAGACAAACTGAGAATAATTGAAAAACTGGAAATATGAAAATAGATAGAAACAACAAGTGATTGAAGTGGATTGAGATAAAGAAAAATGAAAGGTGCAAAAAAACTTACGCGTCTTTGTCAAATATAATTCGTTCTCCCTAAAAGAAAAGAGAGGGGAAAAAAGTTTGTCAGAAAAAATATATATTAAATATTCTGAAGATGTTGTAGAACAAAATGAAAAAATTACCTCTTGTGAAATCATTTTGTTATTCAAACCATTTCACTAGATTCTACCACAAAATAGACCTCTTAAACGTGGGCGTAATGTTACCATGTTTATAGTCTAGATAATATTATTCTTTGTTTGAGCTGCATCTATACTCTATAAGTGGGGAACGATATGTTTGAAGGTGTTAGACCTAAGATTATACGGTCTATTACCATATCTGCCATCAAACCTGCTGTCAAACCTGCTGTCAAACGTGCTGCAAAACCTGCCGCCAAACTGCCATCAAAAGAAATGTAATCAAGTGAGAGAAACAGCTTACTGGTTTAAATTTTAGTGCATTTCTGTAGCTGCCAACTAATGAAACCATGGCACAGAGAAATGCCTTGGAGACATGGTCTTCTATTGGGTAGACTGTCTTCTTTAGGGTGCTCTTGAGGGTCAGTATCTGGATGTCATAGATAATGAAAAAGAATGGGAATAAAAGATTAAAAGAATGAAAAATAAAATATAGAACAAACAAAGAAAGGAAAAAAGAGGGAGGGAGGGAAGGAGGGAGAGAGGGGACACAAAAGTGAAGGAGAAAAAGAATGAATGAATGAATGGGAATATAGTTGGAAAAACTCACCACATCTTGAGGTATTTTTGCACAGTCATCAAAAGGAGTCTCAATTTCATTGGTATCTGCATCTAGGATGACAACTTCGTCTAACGGCATCTTACGGACTTTCTATTGAAAAATGACTAGTTGTAAGATGCAGCCCTTATTATATAGTAATCTTGGTTTAACTAAGGAAATAATTTGATTTATCTTTACAGAGAATATTTACCTGCATCAGAGATGCGTGAACACCAATAAGAAATGGCATTGGCGCACTAAAAGTAATGAAAGCAAACAGTTTTTAAAGTTTAAAATAAAAACTAAAAATAAATCAACTTTATCAAAGTGTGAGTGGTGAGGACTGAGGTGGAGAAGAAGGGAAGGAATACTAGAGAAAAGAATGGAATAAAATCAAGAAAGGAATGGAATGCGAAAGCAAAGAGACAGAGAGTAATGAATTAGAGAGAACAGGAGAGAGAAAGGAGAGAGCCATGGTCAGGTAGATAAGAGGAAAGAGAAGAGAAGGGAAGACGAGGGAACAGAAGTAAAAGAAAAGGTGGGAGAGATTAGAAGAGGAGAGGGAAAGAAAGATTAAGGAGGAGATGAAAGGAGGGAATGGAAGGGAAAGAAACAAAAGGGAGAAGAGGAATAGAGTTGAGAGAGCAGAAAACAGGAGGAACAGAGAAATGAATAAATGGGAAGAAAAGAAGACAAATGGGAAGAAGAAAGCTGAATCATTACAAAAGAAGATAAAATATTATTTCCATTATTTATGATTTTACTAATGATGTAAATTCCTAATGGGCATAACATTAATAATTAATAATAATTAATTAATTATGTTCTATGGAACCCTTATCTTACCAACAATAATCCAACAAGTGAGGAGGCATGATAGGGATAAATATATGCTGCCTGTTAAAAGAATAGTATATGACAATATTTAACTTTGCATTAATTAATTAATTTGTAGTGTGCAAAATTCAACTTTTTTTTTTTCAACAATAAAATTTTTTTTTAATGTGCATAGACCTCTTTGGCTTCGGCATAATATTTTCTCATCTAATACCACATGTATTCATTCCCAAGAGTATCGTTTCTTTGTTTAAAACAAGTAGACAAACAAATCTGGATACAACTCATTGAAAGAATTTTACTCTCTTAGGAATGACAAGTGGTCTGAAATGGGAAAACATTACAGCCAAGCTAAACCCTTCCAAAGACTTCCAGGTTTTTATATGAGAGTTTTCCTAAACTACATGAGCACTTGGTTATTAGATTTATGACATACACATACCAATGCATTGGATAGAGTAGTGAAGCAGCACCATAAGTACATGCTGTTAACTGGAAAAAACATAATTTTATATTTAATATTATCAAAAAAGTAGTTATCAAATTTAAAGGCTTCAATAAGTAGGTATTGTCCTCCACATAATCATCACCATCATTATAACCATCACTATCATCATCAACACCATCATCAACACCATCATCACCATCATCATCACCATCATCATCGCCATCATCATCACCATCATCATCATCACCATCATCATCACCATCATCATCACCATCATCATCATCATCATCATCACCATCATCATCACCATCATCATCATCACAACCATCATCATAACCATCATCAGCACCATCATCATCACCATCATCATCACAATCATCATCATCACCATCATCATCACCATCATCATCACCATCATCATCACCATCATCATCATCACCATCATCATCATCATCATCATCATCATCACCATCATCATGTTATCAAACTTACCAAACTAAGTTTCTTTGAAGTAATTATTATTCTTCTTTCAAAAAACATGCTGCAACAAACACAAACTAACAATTTAATACATTGAGATCTAAATTCATTTTATTATGATAACGATTACTCATCTCAAGAACAAGTTTTTGATTCACAATTCAAATACTGATGTAACTCACCTAACAAATAAGTGGATCATATTCATTGGGTCAATGTGAGCATAATAATCTGTTAAATTATGCTGAAAAACAAACAAATGAAAATAGTCTCATCTTAGTTATATCATCAACAAGTACTAGCAACTTTCCCAGTTTTAATTTTAGTTTTAGAGATAGTTGGGGACAAAATGCAGGTTTTCACTTCCAGAGGTAGTATCTACCAGTTTACCACACCCATCCTCTCTGAATCACACATAAAACGAGATGCCAAATGCATTGACCTCATACCTAATAGGCAATTGCCCTAATTCACTATGACGCCACATCAAAACAATCTTCAACAATTTATTGTTTAAACGCAAAGGATCATGGTCGTCGGACGGGGTTAAAGCAAATTCACCGAAAATTGTTCTAAAACCCGTATCAATCCACGAAGAGAAGTAGAATAGCCAGCAATGAAACACTCAGAATATCTTTTAGTACATATTAACACATATCATATCTGAAAACCAGGCCATTTTAGATTTAGCTGTTTTGCTAGAAGTAAATTTTGTTGAATTTTCTATTGGATTTCGGCGATTCTATCCCCCACATAAACAAGCAGTGAGATCATCTAGTGAATTAGGGCAATTGGTGAACAGTTTGACTAGTGAAGGTTGAATACATACATTTTCAGGTATGGAAGGTAACTTTGTAGTATCTGGTGTCTTAAAACTATATTCCTAGAACAGAAAGATGACACAATGACTTAGTTTGAAATCCTCTAGACAGAGGCCATGTTGTTGTTGGCTCCAGAGGGATCCCACATGACTCAAAGAAAAATGGATTTTATCCCAGACCAATAAACCAATCAGAAATCAGGCTTTCTGCCAGCCAGGGGGCTATTAACCAAAGGGATGTTCACATTATCAGTGTAATGGTGGGCTTACAACTTGGGATTTCACATAAGTGTTACAACAGTGTGTAAGATATTTTTTTAAATCTCTATTACTCAAAGTCAGTAAGTATTTTCATCTTTTCACGGTGTATAATTTACCTTTTTATCATTATTTTTCTTACATTAAGTCAGGTTCTATAGTAAGAATACACCAATCTCGCATTTATTGTTCTACCACCCTAGTTACTGTTGCTATGTCGGACTAGCTAAATATACAGTATATAATCTGTATTCCATTGGGAAACTACCCATCATTAGGGTGGACACTCAAGCATAGCGGGGATCGGTCTATGCCCTGGTCTAGTTCCATACCTTGTCACAACCCTGAGGTTTTACTTTAAAAGTGACTCCAGGATTTGGTGGAGTTCTTTTTAACAGGGCATCTAATAATGGTACAACCAAGTCTTCTCTCTGATGAGTACAAAACGGACATTTTAGTAAACATAGAAGCTACTTTGTACAGTTATACCAATCAAGGGTGGTGTAGTGGTAGTACACTCACCCCTTGCGTTTGGGTCTCTTGGAAATAGCATCATGTGCGAGTAGAGACTTAATAAATATTAATAAATCAATAAATTAATGACTAATAAATAACATACCTCTGTTTTCTTTTTTAATTCAGATATAGTGTTGAGTAACACATAAAATGTCTCAAACCAGGGAAAATAACTAAGGATCACAAGCAAAAAAACCGGAAGTGAAATGTTTTATCTATTTGGGTGTGTTTTTTTTGCTGGATGCAAAATGATTGAGAGAATGAATGAATGGATGGAGAAATGAATGAATAATGAATGAACAGATAAATGAATGGATGAATGGATAAATGAATAAACAATAGAACAAACAAACAAAAGAGAGAACAAATGATCAAACCAACTAAGAAACAAATGAAATAAAGGAATGAATGATTGAATGAATGACTGAATGAATAAACAAATAAATGGCTAACAAATAAATAAGCAAACAAACAGCCACTATGTCCCTTCAGTCAAACATGATTTCCCAACTGTTTTTTATTTTTCTCAAAACCAAAAAGACTTATTGCCTCACCTTAAGATACAAAGACATGTTTTTACATTTGGTGAATATCGACAAAATCCAAATCTGTATTGGCTTTGAAGATCCGTCAGCACAAATGTGTAACTTTGTACTGCATCCCTAAAGTAAACAGAAAAGGAATTAAAATATCCATACCCCACCCTGGAGGAAATGTGTAAAAGGACTCCCCTACCGCCAGAAATTCCAAAATTCTTCCATACAAACTCTGTAATCTTGTTCTTACTCTGACTCCCCTCCCCTCCAGAATTTCAATTCAACTTTTCGGCGGTAGTTTGGACTGTGTTATGGTGACCAAAAAATTCGGACATCGTTCTCAGATTCCCATACAAATTCACTGACTTTAAAGAGAAAATTTAGGTAGATTTCTTTAGCTAGCTCTCTTGATAGCAGTAAGAAAAGCTTCAATCAAGCTAGAAAAATGATCATATACTTGTATTCAGAGAACTAACTATACATTAATCATGTAAATAGTTTATTTAGAGTCTGTACGCTTGTACAGAAATTCGAAAACAATGTCCGAACTTTTTGGTGACCGTAACACAATCTAAAGCAATTTATACCCCATGACGGCTAGCACCGAAAAGGTGAATTTCCTCTGTGGGTTAGTATGGATATTTTCTGGAACTACACATGCAATATTAAAATTCCCAGGCAAAATAGCCATAGCTCAAATAAAACAATAAGCTCTTCGCGTCAAACAATCATGTATATTAAATAAATAAAATAAAATAAAATAATAAACAGGACTTAGCAGTGGTATTTCTACAGAGTAACTATTATAAATTCACTCTGAAATTCCAATTGGAATTTAGAAATTTTTAATTATTTTTCGTTGCAATGGTGGACAGGTTTTTTATTTTCACTGGTCAGTTTTCACAGGCTTTACGACACCTCCGTTTTGCAGTGACGTCATTTCTAAGTCACTATCCAGGATCAGCTGACTACGACTCCGAACCTGACAGTTCTCAAACCCAGGATGCATTGGTGAGAAGCAAGTGCTCTCACCTCTTCATCACCTATGCTTCCTAACATCACAGCTAGTGAAAAACAAATACAGCACATGATCCCTTAGAGAAGGGTTTACCCTTTGAGTACATTAGAATATGTGGACTGCGTAGCACTTATGAAATACATGAAGATATAGAAGTATAGATAAGTGATAGTGCTTGAGAATGAGGTTATTCCGGGCGAAAGACCCTTGGAATTAAATTCGGAAAAATTAATTTCCGACCTCGCTGGGAATCGAACCCACGACCTTCAGAATTGTACTACTGATGCTCTACCAGCTGAGCTGGAGGTCAGACTGAGAGCAGGCCGGGGTGAAATAGATGTTCTAAGGTGGCAGTAATTATAATGCATGCAGAAAGACTATGTCATGAGCTACTTACGAGGTAGAAATGCAAGGATAACAAAAGTCTGGGATTTGCTTGAGGGCTTCCTGTAAAATACAAAGACAAAATTGAAATCATCTCAAGGTCGTGAATGGTAACTGTGCCTGTGCACATGAAATCGAGAACAGCAGTTTTCAATTCAATAGAGTACTGAAGTGATGACGTCACAAAGACATTTGAAAGATTTTGGACTGCATGTAAAAATATGATACTGTATGGTGCAAAATTTCAGAGCGATAGAGCAAAATACTGCTGAGATATAGGCAACGTAATACAAAAATACCCCATACATTTTCTCTTATTTGAGGCTGGATCTAATGTGATTGGGTCCAGTCCAAAATAAGAAAAAATGCATTGGATAGTTGGAGCTTAAATACCCAATATCTTCATTTTTTAAGCTCAGAACAGCCTTTAAAATGGCAGAAATACAAGCAAAGGTATGTTCTCTTCAAATATGAACATTTCAAAACTGAATTGCAAAATTTTAATTTGATGGCGTCACACTTCAGTACTTTGTTATAGAGACTTGAATAATTGTCCAAGTGCTAAAGAGGCTTCTATCATATCAAGGTCACTCCTGTCTTCAACAAAAGTGACAAAGGTTATAGTAGTGAGACTTCTGCATCACCCTTTCCACCCATATGAAAACACATTATTTAATACTTCCTAAGGTTATCTTACCAAAGAATAACAATAACAATAAACTCACCTCATCATTAAAATCTGGGGGATATATAAATTTAAATGTTGCTTCTGTTGATGTAAAAAAAAAATCATTAATATAAATCAATACAAATCTCATTCTCAACAAGGAATGTATGGTGATTTTGTCTGTTTGTAATATATTGACGTGTCCATAAGAAGAGGTTCCACTGCATTATGCAGGCTCCATAGTTGTAAGCCATTGGTTGTTTCTCTTACTGCCAAGGTGATATTTGTACCATGTACATGCTGTAAGTCTATAGAGGCTTTGCACCATCACGTGATGGCAGCCATGACAGGAGGCAGGAACAATTGAATCTGACCTAAACTGATTTACATAAGTAAGAGTTCAGTTTCCCAGGGGAGAACGATTCTATTGTTGTGCCTCCTGTCATGGTTGCCATCATGTGATGGTGCAAAGCTTCTATACTATATGTTCCCCTTTCAGGGTATAACTGCTCAACAGGTATTAGCATTGTATTTGCTGGTGTGTGTATTATATGATATGTGAAAACTATGTTTAATAAATAAAAAATTAATTGAATTTGAAATTAAATGAGGTTTTGATAGTACTTGCTTTTATGTTATCTCAACTTGCATGATTGTTAATTTTTCATGTACTGAGAGAATAAATCTTACACCTTCCACCCCTCCCCTCCCTAAATTGAACACTGTATTAAAACTATTTTCAAGGTATCTAACAAATACACAAGCTCTAAAAATGAATAAATGCATACAAATTCACAAACAAAAATATAAATATTCTATGAATTAAAATGTGCAATATTTCCAAGAGGAATAGTTATCGTTTATAATTGGGAATGAAATCCATCCCTAAAAATATATAAAATCTCAGACGGCAGACAGTATCATAGATTTAAGTTTCAAACACACTATAGCTACATAAATGAAATAAATAATTAATAACTCTATGAAGAAAACTTAATTGAATTTACAAACCACAAGTAAAATAAATATTAAGAGTGAAAAATGATTAAAAAGGTAATAGTTTTCAAAACTGTTGGAACCCACTTTTAATTTAGCTAAATGAAGCAATTTTTTCCTGTCTCGACACATCTAAACTAAAAGGGTTTGATTTATTTTATGTAGGAAGAATATTACAATCTGACATATTTTGAGTATTAACAATCTTGCCTATGATCTTATCATATGCTGGTTTGGAAGAAATTAAAATTTTCAAAGTGTTTAAATATAGGTAAATGGAGAGTGTGTCTGACATACAAAAACGGAAAAAATGTGTCAATGTTCGGGAAATTCGGTAAACAACAAAAAACATAACATTGCGGAATTAAACACAAACATTTCACAATTATTCATTCAACCGAGCTGAAGGACGAAGAAAAACGACTTGTGCTTTAAAAAATATTAAATTATTGGTAAAATCAATGAAATTCAAAAATTATTAGATTCGTCTTTTTATGCTGAAGAAGCTCGAGTGCCAAAAGTACATTGTTAAAAAAAGACTACTTTCCTGCAGAAAAAATAGCTATAAGGTTTTAAAACCAATTCATAAGTTGTAAGACTTCTAATTTTTTTATGTTAGATTAAAATAGATAATATGGGGGGAGAACAGCATTTTTTGAACGTCAGATTTTTTTTGTTCCTTTGGGGTACAAACCTTTCTTATTCTCAACTTCAGGAGCAGTAATCTCCAAACAACACTCAAATATTTTCTCTGGGTCAATCCTAGAAAAAATTTAAAATCGTTACAATATACTCAAATAGACTATCTTAGTAATTCTAGAAGAGATACCTTAGTCGGGAGGCCATTTCAGGTAGAAAATTGAGTTCAAACTTTGATCTTCTTGGAAACCTCAGCTTCCTAGTCCGCCATGATGAAATATGGAAATGAATTGCGCATGCGTAAATTCGGCCTTTGGGAGAAAATGGGCGTGGCCCGGAAGAGGACACACAGGGGGAAGAGAGTAAACGGAAATGATCTTTCTCCGAAGAATTTATGAGAGTAATTTATCATTATATGAGGTCAAAGGAAGGAGATTTCTATCGGAAAAGAAAATGTATCAATGGTAATTTTGTGGGGTACCTGATTTGGGATTGACTAATATTCGATATTCAAGGATTTTAGATTTTTATTATTAACCGTTGTTGTATTACAATGGTCTGAACCCAGGTGAATGGATATTTTTCGAAGTAACAATATTTCTCGAAGAGATAATATTTATGTTATGATCATCCGGGTGGATGTAGTCCTTAGAAGGACTGTTTGATGTGACTGACGTTTCGACAACCTGTGCGGAAGTCATCTTCAGAGTCAACCGTTGTTGCTTACTCATAATAGGCCATTTGCATTATGGCGTCATTTACTACCACTACCAGACTCCATTGCACACTGTCTTTTGTTCTGTTAATTAGCACCAATTGTCTCACTATTCCCATGAGGAACTACAAATTTGAATAAGAAAGGAAATTCACGAAGCATTTTGGTAGCGGTAGTAAAATGACGCCATAATTCAAATGGCCTTTGCCCTCCCAATCCTCTATCTACGTCTGACGGTACTTTTGTTGCCATTAGCAACGACCAAAGGGAGTTTTTTTGTCCCATTAAGGTTTTTTAATGTAATTGACACAATGTCTGTGGTAAACGTGGAGATAAAATAAATAGCCTTTACTAATCTGTGGTTTAGCGTAAATTGATTCGAACTGTTACCACCGCTATGATCATATTGGTTCATTGTTAATCCGACCCACATACCGAATTTGACTCGAATTTCGAGAGTATTGATACAGTTTGATAATTTCATTCTTTAAAGTCATTGTATCCCATATGGTCTAGCGGTTAGGATTCCTGGCTTTCACCCAGGCGGCCCGGGTTCGACTCCCGGTATGGGAACATTTATTTATGTTTTTATTCTTCATTTCGCCTTAATTGCATTGACATTTTATTTCGCTACTTTAAAAAATACTTTCTCATTTTTTGAATAAAATGGGGAAAAGAAATAGGTTTTATCAGACAACTATGTTTAACAGGTTCATTTGTTCCACCTTACATCGTAAAGGGTCATATATTTAGAACGCGGCTATAAAATCGGTTTAGACCAGAAGGTCACATAAATAGAAGACGTCTCCCTTTTCGCACGTTTAAAGTGCTAGGCTTCAGCCTAGGAGCTGTAAACGTTTCTAAGAATTACAATACGTTTTGGCCTTCCGTCAACCAAACACTTACTGTCCGTCGTAAATTTGATGGACGGAAGACCTGAATCACTAAACGTGCCGTTTTTAGGACCCTTCTAGAGTTAAACGTTTTTCGTGTTCCAGGTATAATAATAAAAATGAAAGACCGCAGCAGACAGGAATCGTCACTTCTTACGCTCTTTTACTCCTGATCTGTGCATTGTCTTGCAAAAAAAAATTTTCAGAAAGAGGGTTCTTTACCGACACGCATATCTTGCAAATCTTCTAAATATGAACAGGATAATCCAAAAATGTCGAGAGCATCATGATCAAGGACAAAGAACTAAAGAAAGCTGCTTTAAATAATTAACAATTAGCATGGATCTTAAAAGGATATTTAATGATCCATGCAATTAGCAGCAATTAAAATAACTAAAAAGGAAAATAAATTAATTTATATTTTTTGGTTTCAAACGAGTTTATTTCACTACTTCTTACATTACGAAAAGTTAAATAATGAAGATTTTATGTGATCACGACGGCAGCCATGTTGAATGACAAGAACAAAACAACCTATTACACACGAAAAAGAATTCAATTCCCAAGAGTAAAGAGATTCTGTTGCTCTGTCATTCAACATGGCTGGCTGATCGTATAAAACCTCTTTCAAGTTACAAATTCTAAAAATGTGGTAAAAATATTTGAATTTTTATACATTGTCCAAAAACAGTTACACAGCACAATCAGCGACGTATAAAAAAATTCCATTTACGAACCTTTTCATCATCCTAATTAGCAGAGAAATTGGAAGTTGAGTAAAAGAAAGACTTTTACTAGTTTTTCATAAATACAGACTGCCCTTCAATGTATCAAAAAAATTAAATAATACATGCGATCACGAGTTACAACTACGGCTTGTGCTTCTACACACTGTTTTTTAGTTATTTCCACATTCTGTATTGATGGTTTTCACAGTGGCCATGTTGGAGGAAGCTTAACAAAAGAATTGTCAATGAATTCTTTTGTTATATCCTCCAACATGGCCGCCGTGCCTTTCGCTATTTAATTCTCTTGGGAATGGTTGAAAACCATCAATTGATAAATGGAGCATCATAGTTTTCAATGCTGTTTTCTCAAAATAACTTTTATGAATTTTGCATTCTGATTGGTTATAAGCTAGTGCTTTATGAGAGCACATAGCACACATGCGCACCTTTAGTTGTTTAACTCCTATCCAAAATAGGTTAGTGTAATTTATATTTAAAAAAGGAAATCTAAAACCTGCTTGCTGTGCTGTGTGCAGGTATAAGCACTTGGGGATTGGCAGAACACTTGAGCAGTGCCAAGAAACGCACTACTTTGCGTCATGCTTCTCCTAACACTTCTCTCGTGCTCTGCCAACCCCCGTGTGCTTTGTAACTGCAAACAGCATGCACATTCGTTTTCTATTTCTTCAATAGTTCTCAACCAATAGACCTATCCCGAATTCACTTGACTGAACACGAAACAATGATTTGAAGTCGAGACTGAACTTGATTATTTCGTTCATCAAGTTCAACCTTGACTTGAAACCATTGTTTCGTGACCAGTCAAGCAAATTTGGGATAGGTCTATTGAAGTAATATTTCAAACACGGCAGACAGTTATTCCTCTGATTTCCAAACACTGAAAAGTAATTTGAAAAAACGAAGTGCAACCAAGTTTTTGTAACTGACTTTGAGGTGTTTGTAAATCAGAGGAAGAACTCTCTCAAGTGTTTGAAATTACTTCTCAAACTCATGAATGTTTCTTGGAGAAAATCAAAGAAAAAGTTTACAAAATTTAATGCAAATTAAGAACGCATTTCCAAACCACCGTCACAGTAGTGATTTGCTTTGTTTTCTCCTCATTAAATATTCATGAGTTTTAGAAGCGCTTATAACAAGGTGACTATAACAAAAGATACTAGTTACAATGTCAAAAGATTTGATATAATTTTTTTTATAAATGTCTGTGAAAATATGACCTAAGTTTAAAATTTAAGAATACATTAAATTGAGATATGGTGATCAATTTGAATAACTATTGATCTGGACTGACAAGCTTCTCATACATGTGAAAACAACTTTATGTTTCCAGTTGAACGAGAGCCTATATTTCAATTCAATGTGTAGAGCATAAATAATCTTTACGAGAAAACCTCCTTAAGACCAGTTTCCAAATACTGGCTTCTCCTTTCATTAGTTTTGACTCAAGAAATGGTAGATAAATCAGTAAATAAAATTTATAGTCCTTGTGGTAGTTTAAAAATGCTGAATTCTGAAAAGGACTTCGAGTATAAAACCGTGGAGATTCTTTGGTACGAAATGCATTGCATGGCAGAGTCACTGAGAAGCATGGTGTATGTATTGACACACTTCGCTCCAGCCACAAAAAAAACTCTAAAATAATTTTATTATTTAATTCTGCAAAGAACGTGCGTGATACAGGAAAAGACCATGCCTGATATGAGACTGTATCAGCATTTCTCCTTTGCTCACAGTCGAGTATGATAGAGTTTAGAGGGACTTTGAGCGTTTCTTTGCAGAATTAAATGATAAGCAACTTTCTTATCAGTCACTAAGCATCTGAAACAACTGTGCATTTTTACCTGTGACTTTGTGGCTCACCTAAAGACTCGTCAACGTAAAAATACAAAGCTGTATTAGATATTAGCTGATAACCTCTATATATTACAGACCTTCCAGCAAAGAGAGGACTGTTAAACAGCCCTAATAGAATATTTTGTACATTAGTAGATATTTAACCAAGGCCTTCTTGTCTTCCTCTGATTCGTCTTGCAAGTTGAATATCTTTAGGCATTATAGTTACCCGTTTAGCATGTATAGCACATAGATTTCTATTTTACAGTTAAGGATGATTATATCAAGCATTTAAAGTATTGGTCCATAATGAAGTATATTATTTCCAGTGTAAAATCTCCATAATAATAACCTATGGATCTTAGAGCCATAGGCTCCCATAAATCCTAAAACAACCTCTGGGCTGATCAAAGTCAGGGCATGGCTAACCCACAGATTGAACCCTAAAACAATCTCTGGGCTGATCTAAGTCAGGGCATGGCTAACTCAAAGATTGAACCCTAAAACAACTTCTGGGTTGATGAATAAATATCGTAAAGGATACGCATCTTCAAATAATCTGACTAAGAATTGTTCTGCTGACTGGAATCAAACAGAAGAATATAATAACAGGATTACCAGTGTGAAATTATGCTGTCGCAGGGTGAACAATGTTATTCTCATTTTTGTACAGACCTTTTCTGAGATGGAGAATATGGTGCATTTTGGTCTAGCATCAGTACAAACATCTTTTTATAGTATGCTTTATATAGTGTTGTTTGTAATAAAGCTAGACCTGCTATTGAACATAGAATAGGCCTATTAGAGAGGGTTTTCATGGCAACCATGATCATGAATGATCAGCTAGCTCATGATTATTTGCCAAGGGAGAAAATGTCAACAAGCTGTCATTTCAACCCCTCTACTGGTTAATTTCTTAATTATATCTCATCATCTTTGTCTTGTCAATAAATATATTGATCCACCGATAAAGAGAAGTTGTCTTGGTCACATAACCATTATCAATATTACATTAACTCAGTAGTTGTGTGCTGTCCGCTGAGATTTATTTTGTCATGTCAATAGAAAATAGTCAATAATTTTTGTCTGGTACCAGCGAAAAACCAAATGCTAAAAAGCAGCTCATAACTACCAAGTTTGCATAGTATTGAAAATTCCTGTAAAATAGAGTGCATACATAAATCCATGAAAAACTTCGTAACAAATTTCACAAATTTGTACAATTTAGTAAGTTCAGTAGACCTCAGTAGACTGTAGACCTACAAAACTTTGTACTAATTAGTAAGTTCAGTAGACCTCAGTAGACCGTAGACCTACAAAACTTTGTACAATTTAGTAAGTTCAGTAGACCTTAGTAGACTGTAGACCTAAAAAAACTTTGCTGTAATTTGTACAAAGAAGAGATAACTAGCTAATACTAGTGAGAGCTGCGTCGGTGTTTCTAATGAAACAGTAATGATAAAAAGGTAAATTATACACCGTGAAAAGATGAAAAAACGTACTGACATTTCAGATGCAAGTCCTTCCTTGGAGACTCAGTCTTTTCATCTTTTCACGGTGTATAATTTACTTTTTTATCATTACTTTTTCATCAGTATGCACTCTAATATTGTAGTACAGACCTCTTGTAATGCCAAAAGAGCTCCAAGTTGCCATCTCAGCTCTCCATATTGATAAAATTGGTCAGCTATTTCTCTTACCTTCAAAAACATTTAAAAATCATGTTACAACAATATTCATAATGGAACAAAACTGACAATTTATCAAGAAGATAAATGAAAGTTCCCTCATTTTTGATAAAAGGAGATAGGTAATATTAGTGATTTTAAAATATTAATAAATAAAAAAGGTCTTACCACTCTCATAAAAGGAGCTTTCCTAACCAGTAGATGAGTTGTCTTTTGATAAAATCTAATTTCCCTTAGTGCTTGCGTTCCAGGCCGAAACTTTCTGACATCTGCAAGGAACATGACATTAAGTTACACAAAATGAGGTAGACCAAAAGGTGGGGTTTCATTAGGCTTCAAAATAATATAAGATCATGAACTAGCCAGAGAATCCTTGCAGGGTTTTTATTAAATTTTTCACGAGCTCTATAAGTTTTTTCCTTCTTCGCCCCTTGCACTCAGGCTGCAGGTATGCATGGTTTTGTAAATTTATTTTGTGTGAACTTCCATAGTTATGTGTTCATTGTCTTGTGAGCTTGTATTGATATTTTTAATGACCAACATGGTTTGTTATGTCAATTTACTGGTAAACAAAGGTGAGTGAAATCAGGTCGACATGACAGCATAAGTTGCACAAATAACCAGTCTGCTCTAACAAATAAAAGATTATCAGATTATTATTATCATCATTATTATTATTACTATTACTATTATAGATTTTTGCCCATCTAGCCTTGCATTCATGCACTTTGGGATGAGTTTGAATGAGCAGAAATAAAGTCTTTACTGTGGTTTTCAATTTTCTGCTAACTCAGACCTTTCTACGACTTGTTGTGAAATTGGTTTTCACTGCTGCCAGTCATAAACACATAAGGTACCGACGATTTTTGATTGACGGCAGCAAAAAAAAAAACAAATTTTAGCGTGCACAGTTTGTAATTCCGAGTTCACAGAATATGGAATAACCACAGTCATGGGAGTAAACAACGTTCAAAGTATAAGCTTATATTGCCAAAGGAATAAGTCAAGTGAACCAAAAGTCGTTGTAGGACGAATTTGTAAAGTTTCCAAAACTAAAACTTAAGTATTCGTTGGACAATAACATTTTTTATCACCATTCAATTGACGACGATAATATTTAAATAACTCAATTATTTCTCTCGTTGTATGGGATGGAAATCAAGTGCACAGCGGACTCATGCAAACATTCAAGCCAGAGTCACACAACATTTTAAAAGCTAGGCCAAATCTTCATCTGTTTACTCCATAAACCCCTTTCCTAAAGTTACTTACAGTTAATATGAGCATACTCACGTCTAGGAGAAGTTATACTCTGCCTCCTTTGTGTTCTTTGAGGGCTTCTTGCAGAAGTTGAAGGTCTGGACGTGTTGTGGTATATCACCGAACCTCTCCCTGTTCTATCCACATGTTTTGGGGATGGATTTTTTCTTTTTTTAGCGGAAGTCGTTACTCGAACCATTTATGCTCCTAGCTAACGCATAATATTTTCAAAATAAATAATAAAACATTATCAAAAACTTTAAATTCTGCTTCTATTCGTGGTAAATTGTTTAAAATTCGTAAATGGAAAGCTGTTGAAAAGACGCTATAACGAAATCGAAATAACGATTGATTTGATTGGCTTAAAGAATTTCATTTTCAAAAATAACCAATCAGAACGCTTGAGATAATTTGATTTTGGCGCCCTTTGACCGCCGCCTCATAACACCGAGGGCTCAGTGTTTTGAGAAACCTCGTTTGGTAGAATTATTAAGTGTATACTTAGCTGTTTCATTTTTTATAGTTTCTTTATTGGTTTCTGCTTTCACTTACATAGAGTGTTGATCAGAGAACCATGACACACAACGAGAAGAGAATCGGTTGGCTTCAAGAGGGAATGATCGGGCTCGGAGGTAACATGTTTTGTGCATTTACATTTACTATATAATCATCAATTTATGAATTCAACCTCGTTAGAACGGGAAAATTCTCTCTCTATGGCTCAGCTATTCATAAGATTCGGCAAAAAAGAATGTTTATTATCATTTCAATATAAGATTACATAGTTGTTATATATGCAGCAAGTATCTGCGCTTTATCTGCGCTTTATGAGGTTTTGTTTATATTTTTACTGTATTGACATGACGTCATCTACTGTAATAACCTTGTTTGTAAATTCAAGTATCTATAACCCCTTAGTGTATATTTTTCGATGTTTTTACTCCAGAATGGTATTAGAACCATACCAACCATTTTAATAAAGCAATGTTTTTATGGACATACTAAATAGGATTGATGGTGGTTATGATGGTGATGGAGATGGTGATGATAGCAGGGATGGTGATGATCATGACAATGCCGGTGATGATGGTGGGGATGCAGATGGAGATGATGATGGTGATGGAGATGGTGATGATGATGATGATGGTGATGGTGAGGTGATGATAGCAGGGATGGTGTTAGTGATGATCATGACAATGCTGGTGATAATGGTGGTGATGATGGAGATGATGATAATGGTGTATATATAGTGCTGACAGTGTTGATGTTTATGATGGTGATTATAATAAAATAATGATGATGATAGTGGTGATAATGGTCTTGATGACAATGATGTCAAAGATAATAGTGATAAGATGGTTGTGATAATTATGATTAATGTTTTTTATTACAATCCCATTTTAACTATTCGTTTTCTTCCCCTCTTTAGCCAAGTTCTGTTACCAGACACTATGTAACCCAACCCAAAATATATGAATAAATGTTTTCATTTCAGTTGGCGTCCTTTATGGCACAACCAGTGTAGCAGTTGGTCATCCATTTGATACAATCAAAACAAAGATGCAAGCTCAAGTTGGGTTTGAAAAGACAAGCATGATTAAATCATTTGTTAAAACACTGAGAGAACAAGGAATTAGAGGTCTATACAGGTGTAGTATCTATTCATCAATCAATCCAACCACTGTCAATCCACCAACTAACCATCTAACCAATCAACTAACTTAAGCATCAACCAATTCAATTCATCAAGGCATCTACCCATGTACCAATGTATCCATTTACCCATTCCCTTGTCTATTCTCTCATCCATTATTCCATCCCACCTCTTCATCCATCCATCCATTCATCCCACTCCAATTCCTACCTAGCTCTACTTATCGATCCAGGTATATCCATCCATTCATCCACCCATTCATTCATCTATCCACCTATTTATCTTTCTCACCCCAATCAGTCCATCCCTTCATCTTCCTATCTCACCCATACATATTTCCATCAAATCAATCAACTACCCTTTTTGTTCACTTTTAAATTCTAGAGGGTGTGTTCCACCTTTATGGGGCTCAGGCATCTACAGATCTACTCAGTTTGCTGTTTTTGAAGCAGTGTAAGTACTGAATAATATTCTTATATGACAAGTATATGACCTATAATAGAATATTTGCATGGACTTGAAAACTACTATATTATTGTAGTGCCCCCTGAAAATTATCAGTGTGGTAACGGTGTACCCTGTCCAATACAGTTGTTATTATTATTATTTGACAATGAATTTTTTTTTTACCATAGGTATACAATGCTAAACACAAGAAATGGAATACGAGAAATTCCATTCACTGGAGGAATACAAATGTAAGACTATTGTATATTTTTAAGACCTCTTTAGTTTGAGAATATAATAACATTTTCCCACAGTACAGTAGAGAATAACTTGAATAACTGAAGGTTACAATAAGAACAAAGAATCTTATTTTTCAAGAGAATTGAATAGAGTATGAAATGGGAAAATATTATACTCAATCTAAAAAGGTCTATTTCCAAATTATTTTTCAAAAAGTTAATTTTAAATTTTTAAAATTTTTAAAATTTTCCAATAATTATTTTTTATAATTTATTTTCTTTGCTTTTTCATTTTTTTAAAAGACGAGTTCTTGTCTCTGGGGCATTTGCATCGACAGCCAGAGCGATCATAGAAACTCCATTAGAATTAGCTAAGGTAAAACATTAAATAAATTATCAATTTTTTCATTATTGCTGCTGGTTTTCAAAACCAGTTTTTGTTGTAAACGTACAGTTCAATTTAATAAATTTTGTTTATTGAATGATTTTATTTCATAGGTGAGAAGGCAAACAGGACAAACATGGCATTTCATAGGCCTCTACAGAGTAAGTTGCTCAATAAATGAGATGTATTTAATTTGTCATGCAATACAAAAGATTTCTTACCTACAAAATTGCTGCTATGAAACCCCCAGTCTATTTAAACCTTCTTCCTGTTACTTAATTGTGTTTTCATATTGAATTTCTTTTAACATTTAAGTTTCCTTACATTTATTTTTTGAAAGGATTTGGTTTGACTTAAGAATTTGAGCCCAGCTCTTTCATGTTTGTGTAAGCAGGGGTATGATATTATTCTCAAACTTGCAAAATACCTTCATCACTTTCTTCACCTACTCAGTAGTCACACACAAAGCAATTAGCCAAGGCTGCAAGGTTCAAATTTGAATAATCCTTTGAAACTGCCTTGCATTGTTGATGGAGTGGTTTCTATCTGACAATGCAATGAAATAATGTGCAAAAAGTGGTGAAATCAAAGTCAAACTTTTGACTTGATGTTAATTTTTTATGTTGTAGGGTTTTGGAGTGACATGGTGTCGTACAATGGGTCTAATGTGTACATATTTCATGCTGGTAGACAGTGGGCGGCGACATTTTCCAGAACAATTCAAAAAACCATTACTTGGTCCTTTTCTAACTTCAGGAATAGCTGCTACATATCCTTTTGAAAAATTTGGAAATTAAATTCCAACATAGAAGGAAATTTTAAAGCTTTTCTTGGGTGAGATATGAGAACCATTGGCTTCCCTAAATTACGAAGCTATCATAAGGATTTAGAAAGCTTATCACTAGCTTGGGACATGTAAACCACTAGCCAGTTTAAATGCTGTGTGTGTGTTGAAAAATTAGCTTTAATATGTTTTTTTGTCTCTTTTTTTATCAATGTAATGTCTTTGAAAAAATGTGTTTTTGTAATATTCTTTAATTATTGGTACTCTCGGATGGTGGGTTGTTTGGCCGTTGGAATACATGAAATCTCAAGTACAAGGAAATTATGGAAAGTAAGATCATTGACAACATATTTGTTATTATTGTTACAATATTATTATTATTGTCATCATCATCACCCTACACACTATCATCATAATCACTATCATCTTCACATCATCACCATTATTGATATCAGCATTAGTGTCTTCATTGCCAACCTCATTCCTGTCATCCTCACGACAATCATCATAACCATCATCATAATCATCACCATCAACATCACGCACTTATCATTGCTTCCAACATAAGCAGTGCAAGCCACCTATACTACTCCCCTTGAATTGTTATTAATGTTTCTTTTACTTATTAATTTACAGGGATCTTCCAGTCATCACTCGCATGAGGCTGGTGATAAAAGACAAAGGTGGTTTCTTCGGCCTTTATAGAGGAATCCTTCCAGGATCCATCAGAAGTTTTATGTCAAATGGTTGCAGTATGATCGTCATGAGCTGGGCACAACGAAAAGTCTCAGAGTGGGGTTTAAGAGAGCAATTACGATAACGTCATTATTGTTTAATAGAATTTTACAAATTTTACAATTCTGAGACTTTAAAAACAAAATCCAAGTGCAAACCTTTTTGGCTTCTTCATAAGCACTTGTAAATTTTACCCCTTCCTATACTCTGCAGGACAAACTGACATCTCATAAGACTGCACATAATAATAATTTATTTATCCAAACTTTCTAAATTATTTCATAAATTAAATATTATCAAAATATTCAGTGCAGTTGTAAAATTTCTTGTCAGAAAAATGCATGAATCTTAAATAGATCCAATAACCCCTTGCATCGGATGTCCTAGAGGAATTATTGCTCTGGGGGACAAGATGATAGGCTGTCTTTTCTTATGCAAGAAAAATCACTTTTTTTCCCCAGAACAATTCCTTTTGGGACTCGGTGCAAGGGGTCCATAGTATACAGTAGGTCAACAAATAAAGTATTTCAAAACGTTTTTCTGTCTCTTAGTCATGTTATAAATTAATGAGTTCAAAAGGTGTACTCATAAGGGGCTGAATATGTAGCAAACATACTATCACGTCTCTTAGTCTTGTTATAAATAATATATATCTCCTCTGAAAGTCAGGAAATTCAGCGAGAATTTTCATGTGAGAGAAGCAGCCATCTTGAAACCAGACTCATACTGTTCCATAATGGGTATCAAAAGTCATAATATGAATATTCTGGAGCATGTTTGTGGTGTTTTAATATGAAAGAATTTTAAAAACTATAATGGTATAGGGTTTGGGGTAAAATGTCATCTGGCTTCAGGCTTATTCTTGGAGGATAGAAAATGTATTGTTTTGGTAGACCAACATGGCCGCTGTGACGTCACATGAAAAAAACTCTAACAAGTTTCTGTTGTGTTCTGATAAATAAATGACTTCCAAGGCAAGTTTGTGTGATGTAGTTTAGTCAGAAGCATTTCCTCCTGAAGGAAGATGCCTCACAAATGGAAGGACCCTGTTTTTCAAACCCTGTGAAAGAGATTTGATTTTGTGCTCAATCCCTTCAGATTTCTGAACAGCAGCATCAGCTAACTCCAGCACAAGGCTTTCCATTGTGTACTCCAAATGAAAAGCAAGCTCCCCATCAAATGCCCATTGCTTTTTCTGCCAAGTTTGTTGGACGGGGATCTCTTTAGCACCTTTGAGTCTCTGCCAGTCTTGCCACACTTGTTGTCGAACAATTTTGGTGTTTTTGTCCCTGAGGTGCAATAGGATAGCCATATTTTGCTTTGGTGCGTAGAAAAGGGCACAAAGTACTGATGCCTGGCTTGCAACTTTGACTCTTGCTGTTGAGAAAATTGCTTGATTTTTACCCAGATCACAACCTGACCAATCTCTCTCCCCAGATGCCATGATTAAGTTCCCAGTTGTCATTGAGAACCCACCAATTGTGCCGCAGACATTTGTAACAATGTATGCTGAACCCGTTGCGTCAATCGTTTTCGTCAGATCAAAACCACAGCTGCCGATTTCCTTACATTCTCTGTATTCTTCATCAGTCAGTGCAACTTCGATTATATTTGGACTTATTCTCATTGCTGGGATTTCAAGAGTGATAAACCGGACATGGGGTGTCTTTGGAGGGACGTTGCCAAAAAGCAAAGCAACCACAAGCTTGTTTCCTGAGAAATTCATTTCACATGATAAGATTTTGGTACAATCTACTCTGATTGGCTGATACAGTAAAGTGGTATATCGGCTCAGTAATTTGGTATCTTTGTGGTAGGTGACTGAGTGGAATGCTGCCCCACTTTCAGGAACATTCCTTGGAGCATAAAGATGGTTGATCTTTTTTTCTCCAACATCTTTGGTTTTCCATGGTCTTCCAAGATGAAGTGAATTAATAAATGTTTGAGTTTCTTTTCTTTTCTCAATCATGTCACTCCGGTTTAGTTCCTTTATTTTTCCAGTTCCCTTGACAGTATCAACAAACTCAACCTTTTCTGTGCTCCCTTCTACAGGCTCGTAAGTCTTCTCGGTAGAGTCCAACCTGAAGCTTGCTATAGGTGTATACCAACCAAACCCTGATAGACTCTCATCCTTCTTCTCCCAGAGGTGCATATAAGCTTGGGCATCAACAGTTATCATAGGACTGTCATTTTTCACAAATGATATGAGTTGAATAGGATGCTTATGGGCTTGAAATAATTCTGCCTTAATGCCTTTACCAACTTTGTTTTGAACACCTTGTCCAATACTTGATCTACCAAGATTGAGTTTCAAGATATTTCCATCTGCGAGTCCAACCATTATTGATTCCTGGCGACCAAGGAATGAAAACGTTGGGTGAAAAGAAACAGTCGTTGGCTTCACAACATGTTCATTCATTGACACCAAGTTTCCTTCAGTAAAGAGCAAGTCCTGGGGTTCCAAGCTGATGATGGATTTAAGCTCAGTTGTTTTGAAACCCAGGCTTTCTTCCACAGGTTCAAACCCTTTTACGTCAAAAATACTGGAATTTGCATTTAACATTGACCATATCTGTATAGTACCATGTTTGTTGAGGGTTAATATCTGTGTTGAATCTAGTGACCATTCCATAGATATCACAGTGAATTTCCCCCTGTACCCTTTTAAGACTCTAGGAGGGTAGATTGATAAATCCCACACAGCCAGATCTCCTTGAGCTGCAGCCACGGCCAATAAGGAGTGATCTGATGACAGCGCAGTGCAGTATATCCCTTTGTACCTTTTAGGGAGCGGGAGAATGGAGAAGATTGGGTCACTAAACCCAGACCAGAAATGCAATTCAGAATCTCTATAAGTTAAAAAATTCTCAGAAAACTTGTGATCTGGGATCTTGTTGTATGGAATAACATCTTCCAAGGATAAGACATTCCCGTCAAATGCATCTTCTTCTGTTTCTGGTATTTCTGTACCTTCGTCACTAACATATACTAAGTTTTGAGTATGATGCCATACTTTATGTTGCTTGTTTCGGTCCTTCTTCATTTGAATGTAAGTATAAGACAGCAGACTTTTCATGTTTTCCTCTAGGTGCTCTTCAGTTGGGAGTATTCCTTTCAGGATCATGTTGCCAACTGTCTGCTGTGCTTGGTAATGAATGGCTAAGCTCACACTCACAACCTCGACAGCCAGGTCTTTGCACACTTCATTTAGTATCTCATCCTGTATTGCTTGCATGGCTGAAGCATAGCACATCTCAGATTGCTCAAGTTCCAACTGCTCTCGAATTTCATTCACACTTTCTGTGAATCCATCCCTGTTGCTAGTGAAAGACTGGCACACAACATAATCAAGAATTTCGTCAATCCAAGATTGTACGAAATCTCGTACGAAGTAGAAATCCTCCAACTGCCATGCTTCATATGAACCAATTCCTAGCTCACCTCTGTAAGGCTGCGCCCTAATTCGTCTTCTCACAGCATTTTCATCCCTAACAACCCGAATCTTTGTCTCATAGATCGGTATCTTGTCTCTCACTTTCTTCACAGTCGAATTAAGCCGACTTAAAATATCTGAACGGTCGACAAGGATACTTTGACGTTTTTGCTGTAAAATGCGAAAACGGTCTTCCCTCTCTTTTTTCTCGCGTTCATATCGTTCTTGACTTGTCTTGATGAAAGCTGAGATATTCATCAATTGGTCTTCGTAGTTAGATGACTCCATATCGACTCATTTAGTCATGTTGATCGTTATTTAGGAAAAAGTTTGACGAGACGTGATGTACATCGTCCGCCATGTTTGTTTGTTTTAGCAGCAGATCGTAGCGAATCCTGGGAAAAGCGTCCTTGACAACCACAGGGATCCCACCATACCCTTCGTAACAAGAAAATAATATAAAGTGAATTTTACCTATTGATGGTTGCAAGCATTCCCAACAGAGTTAAAAGACAAAAACATGGCGGGCATTGTGGTATAGTTAACAATGGATGACTATCTTTTGTTATGACACACGTGCAAACGAAGAATTCCTGATATTTTCCCAATTCAGACCAAGTTTCATTCTCTTCAGAATAAGCTTATTAGTTTTAGTTGTATTCTTACTTACAGATCTTCTCATGTGCAACCATTAAACAATAAGCCTGAAGTGAGATGACGTTTTACCCCCGTCTCTAGACCATAATCCTTTTCATATTGCTTTTGTTCTTTAATTATGACTATTGTTCCTGTATTCTCTAAGGAATCAAACAATTTAATATGAAAGAATTTTAAAAACTATTATGGTATAGAGTCGGGGGTAAAACGTCATCTCGCTTCAGGCTTATTAAAAGGATAATCTTAGCCAAATGACACATGGTCTGAAATGGGAACTGACCATTACACCCAAGTTTTTAGGGTCTATTCGTAAGTTTCTTTACACATCACTTTATTCAGCAACCAATGCTTTCATTGAGAGTGATCAAAAATCTATTGGATAATTCAATAACTCACATATCATTAAAAAACTGATTCACATATCAGATATTTTTACAAATTATCAAAAGGATGCCGACACCTGGAGAAAGGAATGCAGGTTGTTGAACGTCAGTCACCACCAACAACAGTCTTTCTCAAGATACACTCACCCGGACCGATCACACTTCACAATGACTGAATATATTTTGTTTTCCTTTGCTTTCCCTTGTTAACTAAACGTTTAAGAAAAGTTGTTTTGATCAAACAATTGTACAAAAGCTTGACACTGCAGTGTTCTGTGCCGTCGCCATTTCTAACGTCTTTTTGGAAGAATTTCCTATGTCCACATTCCCGGCCATATTGGAAGCACTTGCAGTTTGTTGTGTCACTTCTTTGTCATTTCTATCACGATCTTTAACTTCCTGAAATTACCATCCCATGCAGTCTGCACAACTTTCTTGTTTTGAGCATTATGAAGAAATTCTTTGTATATCAACAAAGCAGTATCTTCGTAGCGATTATGGATAAAGATTTGTGACTCGGATTGAGTTTTTCGTGATCTGACTTTTATCATATGCCCGACTTTCGCCAATATTTTGATCGCTCAGATCTGAGAGACCGGCTTCTATTTTGAGTTCATCGCTTCATATGGGCATTATATCAAGGATATAGACTATTTTTAAGGTTTTCCAAGAGTAAAAAAAGCGAGAAAAAGAGTTATCTGTGAGAGCTACTTTTCTGACATACCTTCCATCTTGTTGTTATGTATACGTACGTTGTCGTCCTTTTCGTTATCAGGTTCTTGTTCCACAGGCAGCCCAATATCAGTTTCGTAATTTGTCAAAATTTAACAATAGAAATATTGTTGATTAGAGAAACCCAAATTTAGGATTTCTATACTTCATAAATAGAGAGTGTCCATAATGCAAATCGTTATTAAAATCTGTTAAACGAAGCCATTGTTCAGTAAACGAAGCCATTGTTCAGTTTTGTATTTTATCTATGAAAACCAAAAGTCTTTGCTTGGGTTGCCTGTAGAACAACAGGTTTCGACAAGAGTCACTTGGACCCTTCACGAAAGCGGGCAGTGAAGGAGGGCCTTGACGACATATCGTTTTTTGTCTGCGCTTTATGCTTTAAGGGCATTTTAAATCAACGGTAACGCTCTGGATACTCAGGTGGGTTTATTTGGTTATTACAGTATTTTTTAGTACGCTTTTTATCGTAAACTGCAAAACCAAATTTGAAGATAATTTCTGAAAAGATTCAAAATCAAAAGTATATGTTATTTTTTGAATAATCTTATCAAGTTTTTGTGTCGCATTTGTCTTAAGTTGATGTAGTTATTCAAGTGAAGAGGAAAAAGAGAGCAGATTTTTGTGTGCGTGACGATGCCGGCTGCCGATAGTTTCGAGGTGAATCTTCACCTTCATTCCAGTACAAGACATCCTATAGAACTACATCGAACTGGTCCTAAAGACTGGAGATATAATGTTAGGATTTCTGCTATACATCGTCACACAGTAAGTTGTTTGTTCTTCGAGATCTGTTTTTTTATTCATTTACCTGCTTTTGATACCCACCTATATCACCTATCAATGACCTATCAACAGTGTACTTGTATTACCTAGCTGTCTGCCTACCTAATTGCTTACCACCTCCCTCCCTACTGTTCCCTACCTGTCTACCTGCCCACCTGCCTGCCTACCTACCTCACTACCTCCATTCCTCCCTACCTACCTACCTACTTACCTACCTACCTACCTACCTACCTACCTACCTACCTACCTACCCACCTACCTAGCTATCCACCTAACCCACCTACCCACTCACCCACCCACCTAACTACCTACCTACCTAACTACCTATCCACCTACCCACCTACCCACCTACCCACCTACCCACCTACCCACCTACCTACCTATCTACCTACCCACCTACCTACCTATCCACCTAACCCACCTACCCACTCACCCACCCACCTAACTACCTACCTACCTACCTACCTACCTACCTACCTACCTACCTACCTACCTACCTACCTACCTACCTACCTACCTACCTACCTACCCACCTACCTAGCTATCCACCTAACCCACCTACCCACTCACCCACCCACCTAACTACATACCTACCTACCTACCTACCTACCAAACTACCTTACCTACCTACCTACCTACCTACCTTACCTACCTACCTACCTACCTACCTACCTACCTACCTACCTACCTACCTACCTACCTACCTACCTACCTACCTACCTACCTACCTAACTATCCACCCACCCATCCAACCACCTACCTTTCTATTTGCCCATCCTCCCACTCAATTTTTTTTATTTTT
Organism: Actinia equina; assembly: GCA_011057435.1. Lineage (NCBI taxonomy): Eukaryota > Metazoa > Cnidaria > Anthozoa > Actiniaria > Actiniidae > Actinia > Actinia equina. The sequence goes on along the minus strand of WHPX01001324.1, from coordinate 51,803 downwards.
ACAGGTGTGTGAAAAAGGCTCCAAAGATATTATTCTAAAGGTATAATATCTTATCTATTATTGTTCAGTTTACTGATTGATAATTTTTTGAGATCATACATCAATTTGAAATATGGCAACCATATTGAGTAACTACAGTTCTAGCCTGAATAGGACTCTTGTGTTCATGTGGAAACATCAATTAATCATAATTTTCACATGTATGCCATATTTCCACTAGAAAATAACTGTCACTGATCTGCAAATTTATGATTTTTGCTGAAGATACTGCGAGAATATGACTGTATTGAAGTGAAAGGTGATGACCACAATGAAATCTTTAATGAAACAGACTTCTTTACTTATTCCATATCAACAGCAGACCTCAATACTCTAGTAAGTATGTGTATTTAGATGCAATAATTGGAATTTCAGTGGGCAAATAGCTACTCTATAGAAATGACACTACTAAATCCCATATTTATTTCATACCAAAAACTTCCTTAACAAAGCTATATATTATATTCCTCAGGGATTCACAATAAATGTGTTTAGTAAGGTAACAGATGATTCAACAGCATCACACCTTGGACAGGGACACATAACACCATTACAGCTCAGTGGTAGTGGTGGCACTTTGATAGTACCCTTGATTGATAAATCTTTTCAAACCATTGGAACTATTTCTGGTAAGTATTCACTGTTGTATAGAGCAGTTTTCGTATGATTGCTGTAAGCATGACATGCTGTGACATGCTTTCTAGAATTTTAATTAGCTGATTTTTTTCATGTGCAATGTGATTGGTTTGGCATTGCCGTGACCTTGGCGTGACCATGTCTGTGCTATGTTCATGCCATGTTTCGGGTTTTTGATTGGATGGAGAGTAAATTCTCGTGCAATGTGATTGGTCTGACGTACTGCTTGCCATGTCATGACTGTGTTCTGCCGTGTCTAACTCTATGGGTGGTCTTTCTCTATATTGGAGCAATGCTTAAAATATTTAAATAGTCTCCTGGGGATACAATAATGATACAGCTACCATGATACCAGATGGAATCATTGGAAGATATGGGTGGTCTTTCACTGTATTGGGGAAATGCTTAAACTAGTTGACAGAGTATAGTCTCCTGGGGATACAATAATAATGCCAGAAGAAATCATGGAAAGAGATGAGTTCACTTTTTTCACTTTGTTGAAAAAATTTTTAAAATTATCAATTACATTTGGGAATTGTATAAGGCACGAGAGGAGTAAAATCGGATAATAATTTTATGTATTATCTTAATTTGTATTAAATCACACTTAGTGGTCCTTAAGTGTGGCGTATTAAGTCATCATGGTAACCATGGCATGTCACAACTCACTGCTACATTTTTGCACCTTAACAATGACGTTCTGGTCAGTACAATACCTACCTATGTATACCTCTCCCACATAGATATTTACATGTTCTGTATATTTAATAGCATATAAATTTTTAATGACTTATTTAGTTGATTATTTGCTGGTGAAACCTTGGCACCATCCACTCAATACCCCATCTGGACAAGACAGGCACACTAGAGGTTTAAAGGACCAGAAAAAACTAGATGGATCTTATGTGTGTGGGCACAGAGGAGCAGGAGAGTCATTTGGTACAACAAAGTAAGATGTTTTATCTAACTTCTTACCTAACATAGAGGCTTTGCACAATTGTGTGATGGCAGCCATGACAGGGAGCAGAAACAATTGATTCTGGCCTCATCTGATTTACATGAGAGAGAATTCAATTTCCAAGTAGGAAAAGACTATTGTTGTGCCTCCTGTCATGGCTGCCATCACGTGATGGTGTAAAGCCTGTATAGCCAAGGACCAAGCGGAACACCCTAAAAGAGGGGGGAGGGCTTAGATTAAAAAGATCCTCAGCGCTTGCCCCTTGGCATCCCTGATAGGCCTCCTTCTTAACTCCTTAAACTCAAAAGTCTTTTTAAAATTTAAGAACAATTCAATGAACAAAGATCCACTTTGCAAGAAATGTTTTACAAAGATTGTATAATATTTGTGATTAGGACATGGAAATACCCAGAGAACACTATCAGTGCTTTCAAAGCGGCTCATGAAATGGTAGGTATAGGTTTGTTTGCACCTGCTTGCTGTCCATTCATTCTTGTCATTTTCATTTTTTTCTTCCATTTCATTTACTGCATTTTTACTGTCATTTTCAACATTCTGAGAACTTAGGGGCTTGTTATAGTAAAATATTGATTTTCACTACCGCCAGTCAAAAACATAAAAGGTACTGACTGATTATTTTTGATTGACGGTAGTGAAAAACATTCTTACCTGATCCATCGTTGACTCATTCACTTCTATAAATTTCTTTCATTCATTCCTAATGATTATTTCCTAGGGTATTGATTTTGCAGAAATGGATGTTCAAGTCTCAAAGGACAATGTCCCAGTCATCTTTCATGATACTACGGTCAAGCTTTGTTTAGAGGTGTGAAGGGCATTGAAATTTCCAACAGTTGATCAGGGTTGAACTAAGGAAGCTATATTCCGGGGGGGGGGGGTACTCCCCTATATTTGCTATACAGGTACTCACTACCAAACAGGGTATGGTTTTCAGCAATTCTATTCTATATAAAATATAAATAAATATATAAAATCGCGCTTGCTCTGGGAGAGGGTATATGAAATCACGTTCTCTCCTCTCTGGAACAGGGTATCCATTTTCACAATTCTGGAACAGCGGTACGATTTTCAGCGATCTTGTATTGGAACAGGGTATGAATTTCAGCGATTTTACTCTGGAACAGGGTCAGGGTTCAGTGGACTCAGTGGCACATTCCTACCCTAAACGGGCAAGAGTACCCCCTGAGGCTTATTATATCTCTTCAGAAAATATCCATACCTCCCCCATAGTAGGGGGATTGGAATTTCCAATGGGTGGTGACAGGCTGAGAAGGGTATATATTGTATATTTTCAGAAAAAAGCCATTCCATCCCCAAGAGTAAGGCTTTAGAGTTCAACAGTCCATTCCATGTGAAACTAGGTTTTTAAAATAACTACTCTATGCGTTTGTCGACAGACATTTCCATCATCACCATCAAAGGAATCAAAATCGACATTTTTTGAGATTCCAGTCAAAGACTTAACTTCAGAACAGATGAAAGCAATTAAAGTACGTTGCATTAAAATGGCATACCTCTGTCTCTCTCTCTACTTAACAGGGAATTAAAACTTCCAAGGGGTGGGGAGGGTAGTTCCAGAAAATATCTATACCTCATCCATGGAGGGGGATTGGAATTACCAAGGAGTGGGGAGGGTCTGAGGAGGGTATAGTGTGTAGCTTCAGAAAATATCCATACCTCACCCATGGAAGAAGCTTCAGAGAGGTTGTTGAATTTATCTTTGTTTATCACAGGTGTGGGAATGGAGTGAGATGGCAGCAAATCAAGAGGCAAGGAATAAAGGTCTCAAGCGAAAGCATGATGAGAATAATACTATGAGTTCTTCATCGAAACCAGATGTCGCCACAGATTATGTGCTGTTTCCTACTTTAGGAGAGGTACATGTATTTATCACACATTTAGGGTCGATATCCATGAAATAAAGCCATGAATAAAAACCATCACTTCACGGTAAAACTGTCAAATAAGATCTTGCAACATATTTTAGTTTTGAACAATCAAAATGGACCCTAACCTAACCCTAAACCAACAGTGGCCAGAAAAAAAATAAAACATGTAAATGTAAATAGGGCTTTTTAAATGCTAAACACTGCATGCAGTATTGCATTTCAAAATCTTGCAGGGAAATAATTAATGAGAGATTATGATGAGAGATGCTAAACATTTTAATTTGACATATTTTAAGGCATATATTCTGTATCCTTGATTTTAGGCACTTAGTGAGGTACCACAGGAATTAGGTTTCTTTATTGAGATGAAGTATCCATTTCAAGAAATGGTAAGGGTTACAGTAAACACATGCACAAGTTTTGAAAAACCTTTAAATTACACACTGCATACCCATACCCAATTGACATGTTAACAACACTCCAGGGGCAGATCCAGGGGAGGTGTGCAGGGGGTGCGCCCTGGTTACATATTATGTTCCTACTTCGAAGATAACCAATACTGTTTTTCCCAGGTACATTGCCCCACCCCCTATCACCAAGACCTTGCTTGACAAGACATGCTTGTATATTTCAAATTTGTAATGATAATGAAAATTTTGATAAGGTGGAGGAGTGATTGATTGCCTACAGTGGTGATGGACTTACATAATAAACAAGTAAAATTATGCTAAACGTTTCTTCTAGTATGAGGAGAGCATCGACCACTTATGCATAGACAAGAACCAGTTTGTGGATTCAATTCTTCAAGTGCTATTTGACAAGGCAGGAGCTAGAAAGATCCTTCTTGGCTGTTTTGACCCAGATATATGTGTCTTGTAAGTCACTTATGGGGCTGGTCATTTATTATCTGGGACGGGGAAGGGGAGGCTATCAGAATTGCTGGTGAGTCACTTTACATTAAAGGTTTTCATATGTTTATTTTTGAGGTCATTTCCAAAAATATCAAAAGTAAAATTAAGAGTACACCCAATATACATACTTACATGCTTACCCCATTTGACAGGTGCCAATCAAAACAATCCAGACACCCAGTTTTCCTCATCACTCAAGGGCAAAATACCATCTGGGACCCATATCTCGACATACGCGCAAGAACAACGGAGATGGCTGTGGCTTTTGCCAAGTCTGAGAATCTAGATGGCATTCATATATTCTCTTCTCTCCTGTTTGATCGTCCGGCGAACATTAAGAAGATCTTGCAGACAGGTCTTACTTTGATTGCATGGGGACATGAAAATGATAAACCTGAGAAGAAGAAGTGGCTGGTAGAACATGGAGTACATTGTGTACAAGTTGATGAGTAAGTACATCTGACAGTATTCTGATGATGGCTGATGATGGCGATGATGGTTATGATGATGATGATGGTGGTGGTGATGGCAATGGTGGTGATGATGAAAGTGGTGACAATGATGATGGTGACAATGATGGTGGTGACAATGATGGTGGTGGTGAAGAGGATGATGATGTTGAAGATGATGATTATGATGATGATGATATTGAAGATGATGGTGGTCATGATAATGATAGCACTGATGATTATTTTTGTTTCCAATGATTGCCAACATTAATTAATATTTTCTCTCTATACATTTTCCAGCATATTTGAGTCTACAAGAAACCATACTACCTCTGATTAACAAGCACTACAAATTAATCCATTTAACAAAAGTACTTCATATATTTAATATTTTTTAACTGTGCAGTGGAATGAAAAGCTAAATTATTTAATATTTAGCACATGAATATTTTGCATTTATTTCTATGTTGGCTACATACAATAAAAAAACATTAAAATGCATTCAATTTTTATGAAAGTTATTTTTTATATTTCTTTAGAAGTTTGAAATCAAAATTATGATTTTACACTTTTTGACCTGTGTACTTGATAAAAAGTAACCTGAAATTGAATTATTTTCGTGTCTTCAATGTTTGTGGAAGGTAAAGTGATTTTACTTGGCCTGTGATAAAATAGTATTATGTTAATCAACAAGGTACTAATATTATTTTACCAGCAAATTGAAACCCAGCAATTCGTTCTGGTTCACAGCACATGATGGTCAGTGTTTGATTATTTGGAGCAGATAACGAGATTCAAAGACTTTTCTCAGCTGATTGAAACCTAGGAATTACCAATTATCATACACTATACATACTTCATTAGTTGGTTCCTATCACTGACCAAGTAAAACCACTTTGAAAATATTCCAGGGTATGACACCACTTATGCATCTGCAAATGTTGTGTGATGAGATAAGCAGAGAATAGAAATGTAAGAAAGTTTTCATTGCTGCCAAGAGTAGAAAAAGCTTCTACTTTGCTCATCAAAGATTGTTGCGCATGGAAAATTGATATGAGCAGCTTGTAATGCTATAATGTCACAGGTCAAGCTGCACCATTTTGTTGCCACTATAACTAGAACTTAGTCTGGGATTCTTGGAAACCCCAAGGGCACAAAAGTATGCTACATCATGACTGTGTGAGACGAACAATCAATTTACCTAGAATCTCCTACTGCAGAAACTTGTTAAGAAATTCAATAGGCAAGGGAAAAACAATGGTGGAGTTCTTCTCTGCCGAGATGGTGTTGAGTGTCTGGAGGTATCGGAGCTGCATGGCATGGGTTGAATCATTCATGGTGTCAGCAGCCTCTCGTAGAGCTACTGATGCTTTCTTCTCTCCATTGGCGCAAATAAGCTGCGTAAATAGATAATAACACGTCAAATAAATATTCATTTTACTGAGGGGAGGGGTGGTTGGGGAGTCGGTGAGGGGTGGGGTGGAGACCCTTTTGTACAATTTATTTGCTACTTGGTTGAAAATACCTTGGCGCTGGCTTCCCTCGTAGCTTCTGCCTCGGCAGCCATTGCGCGTTGTAGCTGGACGGGTAATCGTACGTCTTTCCTGTGGACATTAAATAAAAGTTTAGGAAAAACTTGATCTTTTTGCATAATACGAAGCTTAACTTCTATTAAAAATTATTGATTACTATATTTTGCGCAATAATGGTAAAATTCTGGTAAAATTCATCTGGTCTAGAAATGTTGTCCGGCCTTTCAGACCCCTTGTATGTTACGTCAAAGGAGTTCAATTTAGAGGACGAAACAAACAAATTTCAATCTCGAGAGAATTGGAAACCTATTGTTATGTCCTCCAAATTGAACTGTATTTCGATCTGCTGCAAGGAGGGTCCTCATGAACCTATCATGATCAAGTTAACTGGATTTAGTTATGAGTATAAAAGGTCAAACAATACATACATTTCGACACGTTCCACATGCACACCCCAGGGATTGGTTGCTTCGTCAAGGATCATCTGCACATAAAACAAACGAAATAAACTGACTTAAAGTAATGATATGTGCAGTATTTACGGCTTTTTCACGCACGTTTTTAAGGGTATCTATAGACGTTTTTCCTAGTTTTGATAGTTGCACACTCGCCGCAATCCAACAAACTTATCCCCTCTACCCAAACCTTTTTCAAAAGAATATTTTGTGGCATAATTTCTCGGCTTTCTGCTCCTCAAACTATAGACCTCATCCTAATCAGGCAACACACTATCCAATCAAGCCACACTAACCTGCATCTGCGCACTGAGTTCTTCTCTCTTAGTCAATATATCCGACAGGATTCTTGTGCCTATCATGTTTCTAAGTGTAGTCTGAGCCAAGAGCTTCGTAGACGCTTGAACGTTCTGCACATTGGTGATAGATACCGTAGCATTTGTGATCTTGAAGAAGACGACTGCGTCCACAGTTACCGTTACGCTGTCCCGCGTCAGACACTGAATGTGATGAAATGAGAATAAAGGGATGAGTTAATAAGTGGTGGATGTGCGCGCGTGTGCGGCGCAATAATAAAAAACCGAGCATCTGCGTCTTCGTCAAAAATGTTTTATTAAAGTATTATTTGGTTTCATACAGCTTACGAAATTCATTATCTGTCCAAATGATGCTCAAACACTGACCAACATGTGTTGTCAGACAGGAAGATTTCTAATATTGAAAACTTGCGATTCAACTAATTAGGTAGAGAAGAGCGGATTTGGAAAAAACCCACTAAACGGCCTCAAATCGCGCTGAAACTTCGCCAGAAGACTGAGCAAAGTAAAGGCAACAACCGCAGAAAGTTTTGAGGCAAATTGTTGAGTGAATCATTTTATTTTCGTAACTTTGTCATAACTCCCATACATTCCCTTATAAACCAATACACAGAAACCTTGTTTGGACTGCCTGTGTTCAGCTGATGAAAGTTCCACGCGAGAAAGAAAAAGACGTCAAGCGAAAACCAGTAATGGAGACAATTTTGGCAGCGCATGCGCTCTTACCTCCTGCGGTGGGACGTCAAACGCCAAAGTCCTTAGGTCCACAATGTCGTATTTATCGATGCAAGGAAGGAAGAAGAACACTCCTGCAAGGAAGAAACAATAATAAATAGTTTTCAACCCTATTGTTCTTTCTGCTTTTGAAATAAAATATCTCAATAGAAGTGTCTCCCAGGCTAAAATGTTCACTAATCTAGTTTACATAATCATATTATTCGGACTTTGAAAAATTGGGGCGTTTTCATCCAAGTGCCCCTTTAAATCGGCGCTCATTTTAGTTTTGAGCCTTTGGTTCGAGTGACTAAGCGATTGCTCTCTCCGTTATCGACGTATGATAAAACATTACATAAAACTTTAAACACAGATGTTGGATTTGTCAGGAGCGATCATCCAAATGTTTACGGGGTATACCAGGAATGTACCGGTGTGTGACAACTTACCGGGTCCTCGAGATCCACCGGATATTGTCCGACCAAGTCTGAATATAACAACACGTTCGAACTCCTGTACGATCTAACCAAACAAATAAATTTTACGACTGAGAACACTTACTGTATATGCTGAATCAACTTGCGCAAGAATGCGGAACAATATGCGCGCAAAAGTATAAAGTTAAAAAAAGATCTGTAATACTTAAAGAGGAATGCGAGATGGGACTAATGTGACATCTTGTCAAAAAATGTGTTTGCGATCCGCGCCTTTTTCTTTAGGCGATAAACTTCGGTAAAATTTGAAGATGAAAGCGACGGTGACGGGACTAGCTTGTGTGACAACATCCCATGTTGACATTAATAAAGCGTACAACAGTCTAATGCTAGTTTAGGCCCAATATCAGTCTTTTCAAAGCCTAAGAATGATAGCGTGACAAGTTTTGCGTGACAACCCTCCGCCGTTGCCGTTAGGCAAATCTTAAATCAGCATTTCACTTAAACATTATGCGAAATCGCTCCACTTACCTTTAAACAAAAGATTAACGAAAAAGGGAAAGTACAGACCACTATTACAAAACAGAATACAACTGCAATAGTACCGTAGGCTCCCATAGTACCGCCATCTGGTGCGCTAGCTGATGGAAAACAAAAACAAACAAAACTCCATTACATTTTTTGTAGCAGGTCGTATATAGTAAACAAACAACACTAAAGCTGGTCTCTAAACTTACAAAATAAACAATTTTTTAGTTCTGGATCTAAATATTTTGGATAAACTGCTTCGAAATATGTTGTCCTGCAAATTCTGAAAATGATGTACGGTGAATTGTTTTGAGCCACAAGTTCATAGCTATATATAGTTATAGTCTTCTGGGCCCAGTTGTATGAAGGGTGGATAGCGCTATTCGACGGATAAATCCTTATCCAGTGGATAAAGTGATGCTGCTACCTAATTACATTTATTCACTGGATTAGATTTATATATCCATCGGATAGTGCATGCTTTCCACCCTTCGTACGACGAGGCCCGGTTTGAGGTAAGATGCGAGGGGGACTAGGTTTGAGGTTATTTCGCTGTTTTTTTTTTTGTTTTTTTTTTGTCATTTGAATAAAAAATGCTTTCATGATGTTTTTTATTATTATTATTTTATTTGCTATTCTAACTTTTTCATTGTTTTTTCCTTGCTTCAGTTTCCATTCTTCATTAATTTCACAGTGTTTTTAGAGTAACGCTTTTAGGGTAACGTTTTTAGGTTTAAGAATTCTGTTGTCGTAAAAACGACAAAAGATTGTGGTAAAAACGACTAAAGAACAGGTAAAAAAACCCACGCTTGAAATCTCACTTTGAACTGAACGCAGCCAGAAACAATTTGAACTTTATAAATATTGACTAAAAGTTTGACAAAGATATTGTTATGACATAAAAGGTTATTATCATTAACATTAATGTCCATAAAAACCGTTTCAATTTTCAATTTTTACTATACTTTTTTAAAACCTTCGACATAATAAAATTAAACTGAAACTGAAGAATTTTCTATAATGAATATAAATTCTTAAAAAGAGCGATAATGAATGTCAATGACTATGAAATGCTTTGTTATTCTTGATATTTTGAAAGAGAGAGAATATAAATAATTTATAAAATTCAAGAAGGGCGAAGTTCTCTGAAAACGCCTCTAGAACCACGAATCAAACGGAACGAAAACAATCATCTCGCAAAGGCGAAGAAAAGACTTCGAGGAAAACTGGTACACAAAAGTTTTTTTAGTGAAAATCCGTTACAATTAATAAGAAATATGTAAGCTTCAAAGTCTATAATAATTAAATTTAAATTTAAAAAATGCTATTAAATGAGTGACTCCTCGAAGGTCTGAGACCTCAATAAGTTGTTAAATATGATTTCAGTTCAAACTTTAAAATAAAAAAAATTTAATATTCTGTGTTTCTTAAAAGTCAATAATTTTTATTTTATATTTACTATACACCAACGTAGACCATACTAGCTTTAGCTAGCTAGTCTTTGTTTACGTTCAGTATAGACTCAATATAGTAATAAAAAACGTCTTTTCTTTTTGAACTACTTGAAAAGACACTCGCTTTATTTAATCAGCAAAGCATAAATTTCATTAATAGTAAAAAAAAAATGAATAGCGTTAAAAATATTAAAAACGTTAATGAAAAATAAAGTTGTAAGACTGTAATCATATAGCATAAGATTAATGGTTTAAGTGAGAATGAAACTTGCTAATAAATGAGCTTTCAAGGACTAACAACAATAATATATTTATTTTTAATTTTTGACAGTGTTTTATAACTGTCTTCATGTTATTTAGCTCGTAGTACTGTTTTATAACTCCGGATATTAAAGAACTGCTGCTATTTGTCATGAAATAATTACACAAATAAATATTCTAACGGTTGATTTATTTAACACTAAAAATGTAGATAGAGCCGTATAGGTGTAATTCCAGTCCCGCCAACGATATTTAAAATGGAAAAAACATCATAAGAGTACTTTCTATGTATGTCTAAAAACTCCGATATTATCATATAATTGAGGTCGATATATTTAGAAAGTTTATATATTATTAGGAGCGCTCAGTAAGTAGAGTTTCTATGGACTTCAAGAACAGTAGTAGCGAATAAACGACTCTAACATTGACTTTATTATACGAAAACAATTAAATTTAGGAAGGAATGAGTGCATGGCTTTTGTAATTTTGTAGATAATAATAAAAAAGAGAATAGTTTTGTACTTACTACTTGTGCAGTGGACGGTCGGTAGTTGTTGGAAGGCACAACCTCTACGTTGAGGAGATTCGGCCATATTGTTCCGAGATTCGAGTTGTATGTGTTCAGGAGCTGGACTGACTCTGTTTGCATGGTGCACTCGGGAACGATGGTCTTGTGAGGCGATTCCATGATGATCTAACATCTCCACCACTCCCAAATTTTACTTTGAAATCACTCACATTTTGTAAACATCAACTACGAGAGGCAAAACCACCCGTTATAAAGCGCTTCTGCGAATGTCGTCATTCTGACCCTACTCTCTTCGAAACATAGCAGGGGGAAATATAATTGGTTATTTGAATGAGAAAAGGGCGCCTTGGTTACGCAGAAACGGAGAGGACATCTGTTCAAAGACCGCCATGTTTGGTATTGAAATGAAAAACACTGGGTTGGATATTGGGGTTTTTAAACTTCCCGCGTGGCTTCTGTTTGTTTTGCATCTTTTACTTCCGCTTCAAGATTTTCATGGCAACAAATTAAAATATTTTTTGTAATTAGCTCAGCGGAATACAGAAATAATAGGAAACGGTTTTGGAGCAATATATGGACTTCCGAATTTCAATGCAAAATTAATGCCAATAAAAACTTGCGTGGGATAAGGGCCTAATCCTCTCCTAGTAAAAGTTTTCAGCACGAAAAACATTTCACTGCCATCTTATACATATTTTAGTAACAAAAAATGGCGACAACCACGACTTCAACCAGCGTTCACATTAACCCTGTCGCTGAGGGGTATCAACGCACCGACATGTTATATTTCGCTGGAAATAATCAAGGTATATAGTAAACTAGCTAGGTAACTAAATAATAAACACCTTGACTTGAGCTATAAATTCTCAATTTAAAATAATAGTGATCTCCTAAGGTACTTGACCGACATACTATTGGCATACTCTATGTCATAAGAATTATATAAGATTCGAAATTGTTTTAAACTTTTTAGAGTAAAATTTGAGGATTGATATTTGTTTTGTTTTGAATTTGACGGTGGCTTTGGTTTGACAGGTATTTTATGTAATATATACACGTTCGAGGTTGTATAAGGGTGTGTAATCAGTATAATTGTGCCGGAAAAGCTATGATAATCTCCGTTTTAAAACTTCAAAATTTTAAACTGCCATAACTCAAACTCTACTAGATTACTTTTGTATTTAAGATATTCCACCAATTCCGGCCATGTACATTGCATAATATACTAAAATATAAATGTTACAAATGGAGTTGTTCTTTAAAGAAATATCAGATAATCCCTACAAGCTAAGCCAATTGACTCTGAAATTATATAAAAATAGCATCTCTTAATTTAAGATGCATTTTGCCTGCAACAAAAATTCATCCTAGTTAGTCATCCTAATTTTTTTCATCCTAAAATCGTTTAATAGATGTGGAACTCTATTTCTCATCTGCACTTTCTTAATTGTGGATGCATTAAAACAGCGAGTTCTAGCCAACACACAGAGTTATTTTATACAAAAACGAGATCGTTTACTTAACATGGCGTAATTTTTGTTATATTCTCGATGTCCATAGATTTTTAGATAAGATGGTGTTGAAACATTTGCCTAACACAAATAGTCAGTTGTATTATTTTATTGTTTATATAGCCTATTTACGATGTTTTAGACTATTTTCAAAATACAATTTTGTGACAACTCAGTAGAATTTGCATTTTGATTGTTAATGTTCTGCAAGAGAATATTAAGTACTTCATATTCTCTTGTGTTCTGTGATTAACACAAGCCAATAAAAAACGTACAAAGATTGTATTTTGAAAAAAACCTTTGATCTTAAAGAAAAAACCCAGAATTTCTATCTTTAAAATAGTAATTTTTTATCTTTTAAATCTCAAAAGAATTTACTTTCAGGGCTAACAAATATTTTTTTGGTATGATTTAGTAATGTAGAACAATAACTATTAAGCAGTTTTTTTAGGTTTTTTTAATTATTCACTTCTGGTTTTATGGCTGTTGCAAAATTAGACAATAGGTACAGATATTTTTGACCAATGAATAATGACTCAAAGTGACTCTGTTTAAAAATTTTCAATAAACATGTCGGTTGACCAGGGTTGACCATATTCTTGATCTTTGTTTTTTTTAGAAACGTGTTTTGGTAAATATCATTAATAACTGATGGGTTAATATTGATAATTGTAGTATCCTTTTAGTGGTCAAAGTAATTTGTATATTTATTATTATCATCATCATCATTATTCTTGTAGTCACAAGTCAAAGACTTAGATTCATTCCTCATAAAGAGTGAAAACCTATAGTGTTTCTGATGTATTCTTAAAGAATATCTATGAGATGCATGGATTACCTGTAATTGTGAAAAAACTAATGCAGTTCATGAATAGTTTTTTCCTTCAAACGATGAGGTTGACCCACAAGGGGGATAACTTACGTAAAGAGTGTTGAATTTGTTAGCTAAATTATATTTGTGGTCATATATACTGTAATAAACCCAGGTAGAAAATATCATTGCAATTTGGTTTTACGTTAAAATATCCATAAAAAACTCCGACGAAGGACTAGCGTCCGAAACGTCAGTACGTTTTTTCATCTTTTCACGGTGCATAATTTACCTTTTTATCATTACTATTTCATTAGAAACACCGACCCAGCTCACATTAGTTCTTAGCTAGTCATCTCTCCTAAAACATCCATATGCGTTTTACAAATATAGAACAGTGAAGAATATAGAAGTTGGTCCTTTCCTCTAACTTTGAAAAAGGCATAATTTCTTTTTCAAATCCCATTTTTCATCCATTTGTTCAGTATTTCTCTCGATCTATTTGACAAGCGCGGGACACCTGGAGTTCGGTTAGTCATGTGACATCCCTAGATTTATCATTTTAGTGATCAAAATATTTGCATTTTCACTCTTACTCCTTTAACGAAGCGCAAAGAGAAATGTCTGCAGACAAGCCCAAAACCTTCGACATTGCTAGAGACGCTGCAGGTAATATTAAACAACTTTCAATCTAAACTCAGATGAATTTTTTCCCGCGTTATTAAGCTTAAAAGTGGGTTTTTTTACATGGAAGTCGCACATTGAGAATGACTATTTGCGTCTCTTCTCGCTGCCGTTTTCGCGAAAAAAGTGGAAAATCTCAACCAGAAAATCCTAAAAATGTCTTACTTTACTGAAAGAGTCGATTTTTCTTACGTAAGATATGCCTTTCGCCCCTTAATGTTGACCTAATAAAGGATTTTTATCAAATTAAAGGTGTCTAATTTGGTTTCCATATTCACGCAAACTCCGACCTCAGCGATGCCACACAAAATTTCATTTATTCTTTTACTAGATTTTTTTAGTCTTGAATAACCACAAGAGTACAATTTGTTTTTATTTCTACTTTATTTTAAAGTTCGCCTGCTTTCTCCCCGGCTAAACAAAAGCAGAATAAGTCAACATAATTCTTTAACCTTTTGCGGTTTTTATAAATTTTTCATCCGAATTTTCTTTCTCGTTCCAGAGTTAAATTATCCTCGGAGACGCTTATTGAATATTTATTTTCTCTTGTCGTCTCTTTTTTAATTGATTTCGAGGAACAAAGTATTATATTCGTGTTGATATAATAACTTTATAAATCGTACGTTTGTGGCTTTATGAGATTCCAAAATTTCTTCATTATAATTTTATCCCAGCGGGATTTATTTAAAAATTTGAGCGTGTCTTGATTCAACTTCAAAGCCTAGCCTATGATTTAGATCAATTATTTAGTATTTAAAATCCACTTTAGATCATTGTGTTTAGTATAAACAGGCTTGTGTATTATTACAAATCTTACATCGATTGGCTACACTGCTTGAAATCTACTCATTAGAATCTGTGCGACATTTGCCAAAGATTTGACAAATTTCTGTTAATGAGGTTGCCTAAAGCCATGCATTACATCTTTTTACCTTAGTAATAATGTTTTCCCATTTTTATTAAATTTTATACCACATGTCAAGCTCTAGCCTCCTTCGCCGACGTTCTTAGGATCGTCACGCAACGTTGCGTGACGACCGTAAGAACAGCTGCGAAGGAGGCTAGTCAAGCTCTAGAACATAATTTCTTTGTTGTGGTTGAACAAGAGAAGACAAATGAAAATGGATACAACTCAAACAAGAAATCTTATATTGACACAATATTGGTCAGACTGAGATGGAAAAACATTTCCCCAAGGCAAAGAGGTCAGCTAGTCTACTGCCGTTGCTGTAATAATCAAGGAACACATTTACTGATCATACTCTGATCCCTGACCATTAATGAAACATCTGAAACTACAAGGACCGCAGACAAACCAAAAACATGAGGGGGGGGGGGGGGGGGGGCTAAGATTGAAAAATAAAAAAGCTTGGTATGTAGAAAAAGTGGGGGCAAATACTAGAAAATAATAAGAGACTAAGGCTGCATTCATGGGGTATGGCAGAGGTGGGGAGGGGGCAGGTTAAAATTTGAAATGTCCAGAATAATACTTAACACCCCCTTAAAGTCAGGCAAAAATATATGATCTCCCCTAAGCAAGGCTTGTCGCTTCTTCCAAAACTGTGCATCCCCCCCATTTTTCTGATAAAAATTTGCCCATCACCCTTTTTCCTACCAAAATTTTCTGGATACCCCCTCCCCTACCTCTGCCATACATTATAAATGCAGCCTAATATGGGGAAAAAGAAAAAGTGAAGGGGCCATAGTCCCTCCAAGCCCCCATCAGTGTTAATCAAATTGATTGTATAACTAGTATGTAATATTCAATTTTGTCTTACCGGCTCTTTCATACAGAGACATCAAATTATGATAAAGGAATATGTTACTATATGCTGTGGGGCCTGTCAGTCATCATCTGTATATTTACCATGCCATTCTCACTTTGCTTCTGTATGAAGGTAACAGCCAAATTCTAATCATTCTTTAGTTGTTGCATCAAAGCATGTGCATTCGCATAGATTGGAACCACTGCTCCCGATTACCTAGGTGAAAAAAATCAAAATAAAATTTAGAAATTGACATTAACTGTCATACGTAACATCCTCAGCTACCATGTTCCTTGGAATGTCTTAACAATAACAGTGCTTGCCTATCTAGCTGACTAGCTTTAGTAAACTAGTCTAGTCACTTCAGAACTGCACAAACATTAGAAGATGTTCTTTTCATTTTAATTACAATAGATCGTTCAAGAGTTTGAACGAGCCGTCATCTTCAGACTAGGTCGGTTAGTAGCAGGCGGAGCCAAGGGACCAGGTATGTTCAATTTCAGTCTATTAATAATTTCAGGGGGAGGTATGAATATAATACCTCATTTAACCTGCTTTCATTTCCAAAGATGCTTTAATTTCCATTCAAAATTCGAGCTCTTACAATTTCCTTAATACTCATAGTCTTACTTTTTTGATTCAAAAAATAACCATATTTATTCATTGATACATAAATATATTATCATCATCATTGTTGTTGTTGTTATTATATTATTATTATTATTATTATTGTTATCTACTCCACTGTGTGGGATCAAAACCCCCCTTCCTCCACACTTCAACTTCCTGCTCACACACACGCACGCACTTCATTCATAATCTTCACCATTCATCAAACGTTATACCCTAGTACATTTCATATTCTGGCTGCGTTACCAGCGTGGTTGGTCCTTGTAGTGTAGTGGTTAACACATCGGACTAGAATACCGAAGACGTGGGTTCAAATCCTGCCAAGGGCATATGATATTTTTCTCTTATTCTCCCTACTTCATTCATCAAACAATTTGTTATTTTTTCCCACCATCACAGGGATGTTTTTCATTCTTCCCTGCATCGACTCCTATCAGAAGGTGGACCTTAGGGTTGTGTCATTTGACGTCCCTCCACAAGAGGTAACTTAAAGTTAATGATAAAAACAAGTTTTTCTTTGACTTACAAAGATCAGTGACCAATTTTTATTCTGCATGGGAAGGTTTTGGCTGGGGTTTCTTTTTTTTCATTTACAAAAATGCTAACTATAGTTTAAACGTTTTCCTTTAAAGATTTTGACAAAAGACAGTGTGACAGTAGCTGTGGATGCTGTTGTTTACTTCAGAATTTACAATGCAACAATGTCAATCACTAATGTTGAGAATGCAAACCGCTCCACCCGTTTGCTGGCCCAGACAACCCTCAGGAATGTGCTGGGAACAAAGAGCTTGAGTGAAATTCTTACTGAACGAGATATTATCAGCCATGTTATGCAGGTAAGTGTAATGCATGGAAGTTATCAATAAATGTACGCCAGCATTTCAAGGGAAAATCACAGTGAGTGAGTCTAGTATTATATAATACTACTTAATATCTCACATATGATTTCTTTTGTTAGTCTGCACTTGATGAGGCAACGGATCCATGGGGAGTCAAAGTTGAGAGAGTTGAAGTGTAAGTATTTAAGAAATAATTATAATAAATTTAGGGAAGCACATTGGCATCCATTAAAGGGGTGGATTGTAACCTCAGACGATGATGCATGCAAGTTTTCAAAACTGTAAATCATTTTAATTACATATTTTTCCTAATTGCCTTTCACATTCTAGTAAGGACAGCAAAAGCAAGGACAAAGACATGTCCATGCCACTGATAGCTGATTACAAAAACTGATGATGATGATGTTTGATGATGACAACCAAGATGTTTGATGATGATGATGACAATCTAAAGTAGTTGATGACAAATATGTTTGATGATGATGACAAAATGTTTGATGATGATGATACAAAGATGTTTGATGATAATGATGACAATCTAAAGTAGTTGATGACAGATGTTTGATGATGATGACATGGATGTTTGATGATGATGATGATACAAAGATGTTTGATGATGATGATGACAATCTAAAGTAGTTGATGACAGATGTTTGATGATGATGACATGGAAGTTTGATGATGATGATGATGACAATCTAAAGTAGTTGATGACAGATGTTTGATGATGATGACATGGATGTTTGATGTTGATGATGACAAAATGTTTGATGATGAATTTAATAATTATGATGATGATGAGTAGGTTTTATATCACACATATCATACTAATGCCATACCTTAAATGTTTCTCAACTTCTATATAGTAAAGATGTACGCCTGCCACAACAGCTGCAGAGAGCCATGGCAGCAGAAGCCGAGGCCTCAAGGGAAGCCAGAGCAAAGGTTAGTGATCAATTCAACTACATAATTGGACAAAGGTCATCAAAAATGTCAGGTACTATACTTTTAAGAATTTTTCTTTTTATCTGCACCAGGTTATTGCTGCTGATGGTGAAATGAATGCTTCTCGGTCCCTCAAAGAAGCTGCTGACATTATTGCAGAAAACCCACAAGCTCTTCAGCTTCGCTATCTTCAGACCTTAACAACCATCTCTGCTGAGAAAAACTCAACCATTATCTTCCCTCTGCCAATTGATTTTGTGAGTCAATTTCTTCCAGACAAATAAGCTACAGTAATTCTAGTTATTTTCTATTCATAATTCCATACCAAATCAGTAGTAGGTTATGACATTGTGTACTGTATGCTATAAGGCAGGTTATCTTTGACATTGCATGATATATTACGACACTATAGCTATATGTGTAAAAGTATGACAACATTTAATTTCATACTTTGATTGTATGTGCAGGCCTTTTTGCTGCCAAACAAGCTTTTACACTCCTATACCTAACAGTAATGATAAAAAGGTATTGATTATACACCGTGAAAAGATGAAAAAACTGACGTTTCTTACGCTAGTCATTAGAAACACCAACGCAGCTCACGCTAGTTTTTAGCTAGTTACATCTTCTTTTTACTCCTATACCTGGTAACCAGCCAGCTTCACATCAAAATGTATGCAAAATATCTAAGCATAAAAGTATGCATTACCAAATACATTAGTAAAATGTGGTCATACTTTCACATGTTGTGCTGTTCAACCTTCCTGTATTCAAAGAAAATCCTGCATGGGCCGCATAGTCAGGTGACAAATAGCACTCATCTTGCAGCACCAAGTTGAGCTAGGTTCTATTCTTGAGGTGGTTATTGTATGCGAGCTGAGTTGCTTATTGATACTCGCCGTTAATTTCTCCAGCCATGTAAGCTTGGACACCGATAACACCACTAAGGAGTTTTTGAAGTTGTTTTTAATTTACTGTATCAGTATTAGTTGGGTTGTTATTTTGTATAGTGTGTATGTATTATTTGAAGGGTTTTTAAATTTAACTTAAATTATTTTTATTTTCTGTATCCATATATTTACTGGTATATTAGTCATATTGATCACAGTTTAGTTTCACTGAGCTCTTCACTAAAGGCTTTTTTGAGGTCTACTTTTACATACTGTATCAGTACTGGATGCATTGAGGTGTGCATCTCAAATGTAATGTCCTAAAATTAAGGCCTTGTTTTGGCCAGTGCAACTAAACACAACATCTAAAGCTATATATAAACAGCATGCAATATAATAGCATTGCAACAAAACATTGTACCGACGACAATCAGTTGCCTTTATTCAACTCAGTCGAGTTTGTTTGAGATTAACAACGATTAGCGAACTTATTCTACGTACATTAACACTGAAGGGTGACATTAAAGTACAAACAAAATACATAATACATTTACATAAATATAATGGAGTTCCATCATAATAGACCTTTTTAGCTTTGCCGTGTGTTGTCCACACTTCAGACCATTCTTGGGAGTTGAATCTGTCATGATATGTAAATAGATTTACGTTTGTCATAAAAGAACTCAGTACTCAAGGGAATGTCATGTATGTGATCTGAGATGGGCAATATGGATACCAGGCTTAAGAGGTCTATTATAACTTTGAAAACTTTGGGGTTGAAGATAAACAAGGGCATTGAATTATATTTTAGTGATCGATACAGTCATTACATCTATATATGGGGCCTAGAGTTCGAAAAATAATAGAAAGTTTGGAATATTGAGGTAACAGAACTCCACCATAATTATAATTTAGCATCATAATAACAGAAAGTTTGGAATATTGAGGTAACAGAACTCCACCATAATTATAATTTAGCATCATAATTAATATTAGAAAATTTAAGGGGATTTTAAGAGTGATGGTACTTGATGATATATAATAAAATCTAATAAAGGTCTAATAATATATGTCCGATAGAAACTTTAATTCATGTACTGCTGTTATTATTAGTTAGACTAGGAAAGGTGTGAAATAATATCTAATAGTGAACATTGATTAGAATAATTGCATTTAAAATGAAAGAAAATGACAGAGATTCAAAGAGTATTAGCTAGACCCCTTTGCAGCAGACTTCAGAATGTAGCTCCATATTATTGGGGAACGACAAAAATGGAATATCCAGAAAATTGGAAACCTTTAATGGTTTTACCCTCTAAACTGAGTATTAAGTACTGTATAGTAATCATAAAATGTTAAACAAGTTCATTGGCCCAAAGCAAGATTCTTAAAAGTCTCAAATATAGACCCCTTGCACTGAGTCCCAAGAGGAGTTGTTCTGGGAGACCAAACAATCAAATTTTTTTTGCATAAGAAAAGACGGCCTATTGTACGTACTTTTGTCCCCCAGGAAAATAAATTCCTCTCGGGACTCGTGCAAGGGGTCTTAATTAGCATTCCATTGTCAGCTATAATATTTTGATACAATACTACTAACTGTAATTAAAACGATTTGATTTGGCTTTTGAAACAAAGTTGTACAATTATTGACTAAACAATCAAAGTAAAACAGGAGAAAACAATGGAACAAGTTTCTGCTAACTATGTATTATTGCTTTAATCTTTCAATTTTGCAAGGGTTATAGAGTGCTTTTTTGAAGCCAACTAAATTAGATATTAAGTTATTTACTATTTTAGGTGACGTCCCCTAAATTTGAAACTATCAGTAAACAGCTACTGAGATCAGGGGGAGAAACGATGATACAAATGAATGTCTATTCACTCATTCTCTGGTAAAATAACCCCCCCTGATTAGTATGACCGTTATTTAGCGTGCTTTTACTATTTTACTATAGGTGATCAACTAAATAGTTAACTAAGTTTGATAAATTTATCTTACTATTCAACAGTTTGACTGATTATGCACACTATGTAAAATCACACTAACTTTGACTGTACTCCTCAAGTTTACATTAACACATTACCTTAATTAACATAGTTATTTCCCTAAATTTAATCTTCGAACGATTGCACATTAATAGTTAGACGCTAATTAAAAATAATTATGAATACGAATAAAATTGATTATATTAATTATTATGTAAGAATTTGATATTAAATATTAAGTTTTAAGATATTGGTAACTAAGAAAAAAATTATAAATTTAAGTACCTGGTATGAAGCCTGAGTCTTTTGATATTGATAACTAAGAAAAAAATTATAAATTTAAGTACCTGGTATGAAACCTGAGTCTTTTTTTAAAAAAATGGATTGCTCACTAGAAAATTGATGTATGAATTCGAAGCCAGTTTGTTTTTCCAAAAATATTTTTCTTCAAAAATCAGTTTTTTAAAAGAAATTTGAATGTTTATTATTATTTAAATACCTAAAACTTTCACCCAGGGGGGGTTATATCTTCCCCTTTATTTGCTATACAGGTATGTGCCACCAAACAGGGTATGGTTTTCATTGAATGATCTACTCTGGAGTTGGGTATAAAATATTACTCGCTCTGGGACGGTATATGAAATGTTCGGATGCCCTGACTCCTCTCTGGAACAGGGTATATATTTTTTGCATTAGCGGAACAGCTGTTCCGCTAATGCAAAAAATAGATATGGTTTTCAGCAATCTTGCTCTAGAACAGGGTATGAATTTCAGCAATTTTACTCTGGAACAGTGTCAGGGCTTAGAGAGCTCAGCAGCACATTCCCTGACTCTAAAAGACCAAGAGTACCCCTAGAACTTTTAGGACCTAGCACACTGTAAACATGCAAGGGCTGATTAACTTTAAAATGCATTAATATAGCCGAGAACCTTAGGTGCCAACCATTATACATCCACCAAGGAAGGGGAATAAGTTTTTTGTAAAATATATAAGGGTTGTCTGAAAATAATATAAATTCATTTTATATGTTAGTGGGGAGCTGATTTACAGCACTAGAAAATTCCCTCTGTGCATCCCTTAAAAGTTATGGACAGATTTTTTTTTGACAGCTAAAAGAGCAGGGTTTTCATTAAGTTTTGAAGTATAATAATTTGAACTAGCCAGAGAAATTTGCTCATGCCAGAGCATTCTCTAGTTTCTAAGATATTGAATTACCAGTCTAGGTGGTTATTTTTTATGGCAGGATACTTAGGGCTATTTTCAGAGTAGAACTGAGAGTACCAGCGTCTATGTTTACCAATGAGATTATCTTCTTTCACTAGGAGTGGCTTTGCCTCATACCTCTTGTGGTTCCATATCATGATGTCACGCTCTATCTGCAGGAAATTGAATAATTAAAAATGCTTAATAAAAATACAGTCAAAGGACGTGAAGCCTCCAGATAATGAGATTCAAATATATTTTTTATCAGTTGATTGAAACCTAGCAGTACTAACCTGGATACTCTCGGCATATAGATAAGACTTGGCTATTATTGCAGGCATGAATCTTGACGCATATATTTTGTGTTCAACCCGCTGTACAAGAGGTTCTTCTGGCGTGACTGTGTGGATCATAATACCGTTGCCAAAAATGGAGGAAAAATGCATATGGACTACTCCTGGACCAGTCTAGAAGAAATAAAAATCAAATACAACCATTCACTGATTTATTCATTCATTCATAAAATTAATTTAATTATTCATACCATCATTCTTTCTTCATTCTTTCTCCATTTGTTTAATCTTCATTCTTCATGTTTTAATGAGGCAAACATTCATTCATTTGTGCAGTTACTCATTTATTCATTCATTCTTTTATTCATTCATGGAGATTATTGTTAATTCATTCATTCAATGATGCACATATTCATTCATTTAATCACTAATTTATTCATTCTTTTTCACCTGCTTTGCACAGAGGTAGAAATCAAGCAAAGGTATTCGAAAACCAAACATGACAATTTCATGTTTCAAAGTAAGCTTCCCGACATGTTTGTTATCTTCATCCACCGACCAAGAACCATCCCAGGAATGACGCATAACTTCAATCCATTTGGAAGTAAATGTGTAGCGCAGATCAGTTCCAGCAAGGATTGGAGAGCCATGAAGATGATCTAAGTGGTTCAAGTCTGCTCCATTTTCTGGTATTTCCTGGAGGGGAATAAAACACATTGGTTCTAAGACCCTTTCTATGAAGACCTTAAGTGGTTTTGTAATTCTTATTAAATTCAAAAGAGATTGAAGTTTGGAAACTGTTCTTGAATAGAGCATTCCATTCAGATGCAATAAGACAGAGTGAGTTAGGTTTTGCAAAAACTTTGTTTACAAAGAGACAAGAAGAATGCAAGATTATAAAAATCCTGAGAAAAGTAACAAATGAAAACTATTGCCAAATGCTGCAAAGGTTTATATAATGTTTAATAATAAGGAGTGTTTTATCGGGTATAAAACAGGCATACTCTGGTAGCCAAGTGGTTTTAGACCCAGTAAAACACAATCTGCGAGCTGAGTTTATTAAACTGTTTTAAAACTCATGATGTAAGTTCTGTTGTACCAAATTCTTTACGTACTGTTTAATAAACGAGCAGGAGTGTTTTATCGGATATAAAACACGAGGCGTAGCCGAGTGGTTTTATACCCGATAAAACACGATCTGCGAGTTTATTGAACGGCTTAAAAAACTCGTGATGAATGTTATCATATTGTACTGAATTCTTTATGAAATGAACAAAGTTTGATAGAGAAAATCCAAGTTAAAGTTTATGCAAATGAAGACGAATCTTTATCAGATATAAAACCTCCTTCACGGTCATGATTTCTATTGTGTTTCCTTCATGAATTATTAATGAGTTTTTTAAGAAATGAACCAAGTTTGATAGAGAAAATCCAAGTTAAAGTTTATGCAAATGAATACGAATCTATATCAGATATAGAACCTCCTTCATGCATGGTCATGATTTCTATTTTTTCCTTCATGATTATGAGTTTTTTAAAGAGTTTTTTATGTATATCTGGTTGCAACCCTTTATCATTTAACTAATTCTTTAAAAGTTTTGAAAAATCCTACGATTACAAATTTACTCAAGATTTTTTTATTTTTTACAATGAATAGAGTATCTAGTTTAATGTCAACTTTTGATAATAGGATATAATGTACTATTAGTCATCTTATTATCAATAGGTATTGTGAAACCAATAGAAAACAAAGCACAGCACTTTTTCTCCAATTGTTTTGCTTGTCACTATAGAGACTATAGCTACCTTACCTTGAGTATGTATAGAGCACAATGAATAGATTATCTAGTCAATAATCACACTTGTTTTTATTTAATTAATATTCATAATGGATCAATGATTTATGCCTGTTTTCACGAGGATATCTAGATTGAAGCATGAGCGCTAAATCGAAATCTTTACCCTGCAAGCAATTAAGTTTCCCTTTTCTATCCTTTTGTCCTAGCAGGATAGAAAAGGGAATCTCTGCTCGCAGGATACGAATTCTTTTGATCAATCAGTCTATAATTTAACCAGAAATGAATATATTAATGTGGCATATGTATGCTAAACCTAGGAAAAGCCAGTTTTCTGGCATGTGTAAAGGAGTTAAATTTCGATGTTAACCACTGAATGGAGCGTAAAAGTTTGTAAGACTTTGAAAATAGATAAAAATTCAAAATGTTAAAGAATGAATGAATAGTTAATGGCATTAAATATTCATTGTCTTTCGTAGCATAACAACATAACATAACAGCTCACGTCAATCGTAAAAATTGTCGTTTTAGAAACTGACTCGAACTCAAAGCATAAATTTAATGTTTTTTACCTGGATGTGGGCGTTGATTTGGTGTGTCGTTCGCCCACGGTAGACCCACTTTCCAGATTTAATTTCATTTAAATCTTCGGGTATCCAAGATGGCTCAGCTCCTTCAGCATGATACCATAACATGATCGATTCATTTCTCTCCAGGCATAGCCATGATTTGATCTTTGCGACCGCGGGAATGTTTTTGCTGTAGGGAATTTTCGTGCACTTGCCATTATCTCCTTCGAATTCCCATCCATGGAACGGACACTGAATGCAATTCCCAACGACTTGTCCTCCGATTGCCAAATTTGCTCCAAGATGAGGGCAGTAAGCATCGACTATATGTGCTGTGCCATCCTCACCCCTAAAAACAGCTAAGTGTTCCCCTAAACAGGATACAAACTTAACTTCCGAAGTACCTACTTCCCAAGAGTTTAAAACATGAAACCACCCATTGGGATATACAGGCGGCAAGTTACCAGTTTTACGTCTACGTTTGACTTCAAAGGCCACGTCTTTCATAGGTCGTCTTCCATCTGGAATATATCCTGCATCTCCAAGCGAGCGAAAGAGTTTGATAGGGACGAAGAGAAAGTTCCAAACTTTATAAAGAAAGTAAAACGTGACGGCAGACACCAGGAAAAGAGCTAAAGTGTCGAAGACGGAAATAGAATTCGGCGAAAATTCCGCTTCGCCAGACAAAACTATACACCACGATCTTAGTTTTTCCGCATTGAGGAACGTGTTTGAGCTAATTGGGAAGACAAAGATTAGTAGTAATGCTAAGACGACCAATTTCAGGGAAGAAGCCATTTCAAAAATTTAACGCTTTGTGCTCAAAGGTGCAGAGTGGCTTGTGATACTATAAAACCAGGTCGAAAGCACTAATGTGAGCGGATATGAGTGACAAGGGGCATTAAAGGTTATAATCACAAATTAAGATAATTAATTTAACATAATTTTCCTGTTTTGGGATCGCTTACGTTCTATTAACCAATCAGTTGTTGTAGTAGTAATCTAAGGACTCTAGTATCGGTAGTATTCTGTGAAAGCGAGAGTCGAAACTAAGGTACAAAGGGAAGCAGACATGCGGAAAAACTGACAAGTAAATAAAAGTGAATTAAAACAAGCTTATTACTAATCCCTTTTTGACGTGTTTGCAAACTCAGAAAAGACGAAAAGAAAGAAAACCTCTTTCTAGCAGGAAAACACACCCTGGCGTTGTCATGAAAATAATAATAATAATAATAATAATAATAATAATAATAATAATAATAATAATAATAATAATAATAATAATAAGAGGAAAGAGATTTAATGGGAAATTTAAAAAAAAAGTATACGAATTCCTTATTTATCGATAAAAACATATTTACAAAATATAAAAAACAATTAAAGGTTAAAAAAAAGAAAAAAGAATTTTTTTAAATATATTTAAAAGCGAATCTACAGTAAATGACTTAATGGCTCCTTGGACAGTGTCAATGTCAATATCGCAGTTATGTATATCCATAAGGTGTTCCGCCTTTTTGTTCTTGAACCTCTCAAGCATACAAGTGCAGAACGCAGAAGAACAAATGATGTTTTAGCACGAATCCAAGAGATTTTAATAATATAGATAATATAGAGAATAATAATAATAATAATGATAATATATTTATTAAAATGATAATAATAATAATAATTAAAAAATAATAATGATGACAATAATAAAGAGTGCTTTTAGTCTCACTGTTGAATAGTTCGATAAATTTATCTAACTTAATTAGATAACTATTTAGTTAACGTCACCTCAAATAGTAAAAGCGCGCCAAATAACGGTCATGCTAATCCGGGGGGTTGTTTTACCAGAGAATGAGTGAACAGACATTCATTTGTATCATCGTTTCTCCTCCTGATCTCAGTATCTGTTTACTCGTTGCTTCAAATTATTTGTTGCTTCAAAATAGTAAATAACTTATTCAACAGTGAGACTAAAATCACTCTATAGTAATAATGAATATAAAATAACAAATATATGTACAAATTACTTATTTATCGATGATAATATATTTGTAAAATATAAAAAAAAGCAATTAAAGGTTTTAAAAAAAAAAGTTAACATATTTAAAAGTTAATCTAAGTAAATGACTTAATGGCTCCTTGGACAGTGTCAATGTCAATATCACAGTTATGTATATCATAAGGTGTTCGCCTTTCGTTCTTGAACCTCTCAAGCATACAAGTGCAGAATAATAAGTACTGTTTAACAAACGAGCAGGAGTGTTTTATCGGATATAAAACACGAGGCGTAGCCGATCTCGGAAAGCGCGCAATGTATGACTTTCTGACTTGAAAAAATTTCATCTCCGACATGACCGTGCGCCTAGAGTCCTGGACGAAACATTGCCGTGAAGGACGCCATTTTGTTATGAGTTGGATTTGAATATGTATTCTCTTAAAATGTAGTCCACACATCTTGTTTTTTCCTGCTCCCCGAAGCGCGCAAAGGTCTATTGGGATTGATTCGTTTTCAGCAAACGCGATTCGCAATCTGATTGGCAAATCAATTTTCGTCAGATCACCCGGTTGCCGCGCATGGGGTTGCGAAAAAAGAAAAACGCGACGGATTGCCGGTAAAACGCGGAATCCGGGAATTGCGGAAAGTGCGGAAATTGCGGAAATTGCACTAATTCATAAATCGGTAAAACGCAGGAAAATTTTTGGCTAATATTCCTAGCATAAATTAGTGAATTAAGACAGTGAAATCAAAATATCGATTAACATTTCCAAACAGTTTGCATGCATACTATAAAATCTTTTAAAATAAATCATTTAATAAATAAATCGGAATCATGCTTTAGAAACTTATCGATTTTGGAGTTATCACAGCCGATGGGCTCAGGAATCACCAATAATATTTCAATCGCCGAGTGGTGTTATAAGACATGTAAGGAAAGGCCTATAAATTCAATTCATTTTGTATTTGTTATCCGCATAAGTGAATTTCTTCTTGTGGAAAATCATGTGGCAGCTGTTTTGTGCAAAGAACAAAAGTAAGCGATGTTAGTTTAAGGTATCTGTATACGATGAAGCGTATCTCAACTTTCTTTCCGCGTTTTATCGCGACGATAGGCGACTAGTTGCGCGATTTTGTTGCTCATATGACTACACCTTTAACAAGCGATTTCTTTGTTTCAGTAGCCAATAGTTGGCATATTAATATCAATAGGACCTCAGCGTAAACTTCGCTAAATGCGCATTTTTCTGACCACACTATTGGTTACGTGGTCAAATAATACATAGCCCTCTTCATTTTCTCATTTTTTCCCATTTCAGACCACGTGTCATTTTCTTAAAAATAAGGTCCTTTATTTTAATCATATCTGCATTTACGTGTCTTCTCAATTGCCACCGTTTAACACATGAAGATACTCTAGAGAATGACATTGATTAAATTTTGCGTCAAAAGTGCGTTTACAAAAAGATTTGCCTAAATATGTTAACTGAATGATTAGGCTTATCGGATAATTATTAACTGATTTACATTAATAAATATTAATAAATCATGCGCAATATTAGTTCATTACTTTTAATGACCAAAGCATTAACAATAGGGCAGTATTAAAATGTATTACCCACCTCACTCACGCACGAACGAATACGATGTTCCTAAAATGTTACAAAACAAGCATGAAGTTGAGTGACTTTTCAGGGTAATATTAGAATAAAATGAAATAAAAGTGATAGAAACTCAAGCGTAAATCGGAAAAGGTTGAACGTTTCTAAATTGTGCGCAAAACAGTTTTTTTCTGTGAACTCACCTTGCTATGTTTTCGGTCTTGGCTTCCAAAACATCCACATTTCTCTTTGCTTTGGGAAGTCCCCATAGCAACACACTGGGGACAAAAACCAACTAATCTTAGTAGATTTTCTTAGACTTTGACGACGAGAGAGCAAAATTTGCACAGCTTACGACATGAAATAAAATTCTCTACGAAAACACAGCGCGCGCGAATGACATCATAGAATAGATTTATGACGAAGGATTCGAAAAATGGGTTTGTCTTGGGTTGCCTGTGGTGGATAATGTCAGCGGGTTTTCTTTTCAATAGAAAAAATCCAAGATGGCGGCAGATCTGGCGACTTGTCGCAGGCAACTCATGGAAGCTTTAGGAGATAATTCAGAGACGTTAGTACCTCTAATACTTTAAATATGGGAATGTATGGACACTAGCTATTTTGTTGTTGATAAAGATTCCCGTATTTTTTTCTAGGTATTGGAATATGATGAAACTTTGGTACAAGCAAAAAGTGAGTTCTCCACGTAGAAAAGTCGTAAATTGTTACGCATTTTGAAACATTTACTTAGGTTTACTATATGAATCATCTTGATAATAAGGTTATATTTTGTTGTTTTAATACCCTGTTTGTTTTGCTATCTTTTCTTCGTTATCTCTTTATTATACGTTAAGCTTGAATTAAAGTTTAATAAATCATATATTGCATCAATGACCCCAATTAAAAACCTAAAATTAATTAATTTGGGCTATTTTAAATTATTTATAATATTTTTAGAGCTAAAACCCCCAAAAAACTTTACAGAGGTTGTTGTGCTGGATATCGTATAAAAACATTTGGTCTGTGAATATTTTGACTAAGTCAACATTGCGCGGACTTAGTACTTGTGAGTTGCCCATTGGAACTTGGTTTTCATTGCTGTCAGTTAAAAATATGAAAGGTACCAGCTGATTATTTTTGGACAAAGACAAAAATAAGGCTCAAAAACTAAATGTAATGCTGCAGCTCACAACTATCAAATTCGCATATTGAATAACTGCTAAAAAAGACAAATAAAAAAGCACTTGGCGAAATACAGTATCAAAGCAATGCAATTAGAAAATTGGTCCTTCTATATTAATTTAGTCATTTTTACTATAGATTGACAAAGATGAACTCGACACACAGGCAACACAATGTTTAGGAAATAGCAATAGTAAGTGTGAGGATGATGATGACTGCTTCTGTTGCTGATGGTAATGCACTTATCATTTTCTTCCTTGTCGGTTGACCCCCAGGACACTCTCGGGGAATTGTGTTTCATGACAAACAAAAACCATTCAAAGCCCCTTGGTAAAGGGCATAACTTAATTACGAAATGTACACCCAAAACCGTATTCATTATATTTAAATATAATTATAGCTGGCATGTAAATGGTAAGAATTGCATTAAACCTGAATTTCTATGTGCTTATCTTATAAGCAAAGTTAACTTGAAATGTGTTGCTGGTCAGCGGTGTGTTGTCGAGAGCGCATGCGCTATTGCAGCCATTGCCCTCGCGGTCGGCCATTGCTCGCAATCGCTCAGCATTGCTGCCTATTGTTGCTCTCGCCCCACCCATCCTCCCTGAGGGCTTAAATAAATGATAAGTATAAACTTCCATTGGACATGTGCCGAGGTTGACCCATTGCTAGGTTGCCATGGTTACCTCTTGCCAATAAGCCTTTTCATAGTTTAAGAATGGATTCCACTGCGCATGCAATTTTATCCCGTATTTCTCACCTTTTGTCTAAACCTTCATTTGTTCTTAATTAAACAAAAGAAGGTAAGATATTTGGGATAAAATTGCATGCGCAGTGGAATCGATTCTTAAACTATGAAAAGGCTTATTACTAGTCCTTGCTGTCACCTTTCGGCGTTGTTGGCACCTACCATTCATATTGAAAAGTGACAAGTTAATTGAATATTATTATTATTGGACATCTTTGTTGAACAGCAATTAAGGAGTTTATGTTTGATTTGGTAAGGATGTGTTATGAATGACTAGTTACAATAAAAGAATAAGTAAGTGATAATGAACTTTTAAACTTATAGACATACAGGTACTCTTCACCATTTCAAAAACATCTGTAAGAGTTGACCACTGTTGATCTGGTTAGAAGCTAAAGAAAGGAACATATAGTACAGAGATTTATGTTATGCAACATCACAAATCACTCATGGTCACACATATTTTCATTCACCAAAATCGTTTGTCATTTAAGACTTCTTTTAAGTCTTAACACATCCCATGCTTTAAATAATGGTATTATTGAGAAGAAAAGAACATAAGACGAATCTGGTTTTTTTTACAGCTCTACTAGCTCAGGAATTTAATGACACAAAATCATGCGGGGAAAAACATTGTCTAGTGCAAAAAACTGCTGACCAAATGTCGAACAAATCCCGTGGGTACGTCCCTGTGTTCAAGCCAATCCATTCCCAAAGCTAAACAATGCCCCCCCCCCCCCCTTCCATGGGAAAAACAAAAAAAACTACCATTCCCCCTGGGTTCCTGGGTTGACCCACAGGAAAGCAAATGATAAGTGCATAATCGCGATGACTGCTACTGCTTATGATCATACTGACTGGTGTAGACGATTTTGATAATCACTGATGAGTGTTAATGATAGCATATATGATGATGTTAACACTGATGATAATATTCACTGATTGATGATGTTTATAATGACTGTATAATGATAACTGATTAGGATTATATAGTTGATGATAATGATGACGATGATTAATGGTGATGATTCAAATGATAAGTCATGATACCACTGATGATAATGATAACTATAGTCTGAGTAAATTTAAACACAATATTTTCTTATTATTCTTCCTCTAGTTCATTTTCACAATAATTTTTGCTGGCAATATTAGCTAAATGTCAAGCTTTAGGACAAACACCAGGTAAGACCTTATGACATGGATTCCCAAAAACAATCGTAATAGTAAAAGTGTAAATTTTACACTGTGAAAAGATGAAAAAACTGACGTTTCGGATGCTAGTCCTTATCCTTTCATCTTTTCATGGTGTTTTATTATTACTGTTTCACTAGAAACACCAATGCAGCTCACACTAGTTTTTAGCTAGTTATCTCTTCATTCATGAAAACATAGAATTTGCAATTGCAACAAAATAGGTTTTTGTTGGATGTCAATCAAGATGTTTTAATGACACCAAGGAAAAACACGAAGATTTTAGGGAACATGGTTTTCATGTCTTTGACTCTCTTTCTTTCTTTGGAATGCTTGTGAATACATTATAGTAAACAGTTTACCTATTCAACTTATTCTACCATCGTCATGAATTTCTACTTTTTTATAGCTTCTCATCCAAGAACTCCACAAAAACCACCTCAAAAACCTCAACTTATCAAAAAGAATAAAGTAAAACGACAAAAACAGTCACTCAAGACAAACTTTGAGGTTTGTATATTATCCTCGATGTTATTTGTTTGCAAATTTAATACCAGGTCAAAGAAATAGAATTTCATTTGATTTTATCCTTGGAATGATGAGACAATCCTTATCGTAAAGAAGCTAACCAGTTTCTTGTTATTCTGTTATGTTGTGTTATATTCATTAATGCTTGGCTTGCATATTTGGCTGTTTGCTTGTGCATGCACGTATATTCTAGTTGCCGTAAAACAGTTGTTTCACTAACCTATTGCCCTAATGATGCACTAGAAGTGCAAACGCTTGGCTAATAAAATGTATTCATATTTGAACGAGGTCAGAAATTAATTTTTCTGAATTTAATTCCAAGGGCTTTCGCCCAGAATAACCTTGTTCCCAAGCACTACAACTTACCTATATTTCTATATCTTCAACTTTGTGCAAGAAACATAATTTCTAATGATTTTATATTTTTTCTAAAGCAACGTTTTGTCCCTTCCGATCCTTTCAAAGATGCACCACTCATGTCCTTGAAGGTATGTACTAACTATTCTACTCTTGATCTTAGTTGTTTTTTTTTTGTATTTATTTTCAAAATTTATTTGTAGTTGAACTAATAGTGCATATCATATCACACAAAAAATGATAAATATTGATAAATATACTAATAGAAGATTTCTATTATTTTCGTTTAATAACTGTAAATCTGGACATGCACTTGCACCTCAAAAAATAAGGGTAAGTTCTATTTGTGAATGGGAAAGCTTCCTCATTGCTGCATTATAATTTGCAGAGTTAACGTTGTTTTCATTATTGATGAGTTTTTGGACTCGCGTTACAGATATCAATGAAGACTGTGAGATAGGATTATGTTCTTATGATTTAATGCTACCCGACACAGCTACAATACATGGTCGTCTGTACCTTGGTGCTTGGGATGCAGGGCTTGATAATGTAGCTGACGAAACTGTTAGTTTGGTACAATTTGCAACAGAGGTAGGTTTATAGGTTTTTTGTTTGTTGCTCCCTTCCTTTTTATTCTTTTCTTTTTGGGACTTGACTTGTATGCTCTATGTTTTTAACCAAACGATAATCTAACAAATTAGATATAAGTTAAATGAATTGAAATGTTAATTGACTTGACTTGTATGCTCTATGTTTTTATCCAAACAATAATCTTATAAATTAGATATAAGTACTTAATTAACTTACCTTACTTGGTTAAATAAATTGCCTTTAATATTTGGTATTTTCTTTTGATTAGTACCTCATAAAAGACATTTTATCGATTTGCTGTGCAAAGAGGAGTGCTTATCGATTACGTGATGGTCACTTCCGGCATGTCGTGGGAACGGCATATCCCAGAATGCACCTGGTCAACAGTACAGTCAAGTGGCCTCCTGATGAGAGAACAATAGAGAAGTGGGTTAAGACATTGTTTGTACTCCAAATACACTAGCCTACGATGCAGCGCTTTGGGGGTGGGAGGGGACTGCGGAGGAGGGAAGAGAAGGGAGCGCAGGCCCCCCTCCCCAAAGAGCCACTACACAGGCTACAAATACGCATCAATCAAATATATGGAATCATGAGCTGATCTAAGTCTAATCTAATGAATGAATGAACGAACGAAAGAACAAACGAATGGATGGTTGAATGTAATGCCCTGGGCAGTGAGAATAATTTTCTTCTGCCACAAAGACACCAACCACAGCATTTAATATGCTCCTGTCACGTTTATTATATTACAGAACCAGCCAACCTGCTGTAAATAATAATCATGGGAAGACACTTCAGCAGGCGGCAGCTGAAGCAGCCTTGATTGTAGCATCAACAGACGATCATCGAGTATCAAAATCTCCCGTTTCTCCTTATGATCTTAGAGATGCTTTGCAGGTAAACCACTCGAGACTCTATTGCCTTCAAACAATTTGTTCGACTCAAGACATTTGGGTGAATAAAAATGAAATGTGTAGAAACTACCCCGCAAACAGAGTTTGTTTTTCTACCCCTCAATCGGGCTGAGCTACAGGCTGTTTTTTTTCAGAAAATGACTTCTAAATCAGGGTATATAGAAGCTAACTTTAATATCTGCTATTGACGGACGCTAAGAAATGTGTTGGTTGCTTAACTATTGTACGAGGGCAGGCACGCACAATATTTAATACAATTTCCATTCTTGATTACGATGATATTAAAGTCCGCTATTGAAGCAGAATTTCCATCCTTGCGCATTAGCTTGCGCCGCACCGAGAACTAGATTTTTGTGCAGAAGTGCATATCATGCACAACACTGATATCGAACCAATAAAGCGTTTCTGTCCGTTGTTGAAAAGGAATTTTCATGATTGCGCTTTTTCCTGCGTCGCACCGCGGCGAGAGCTAGGTTTTCGTGAACGAGTGCAAACCTTGCCTAACGCTGAGATCCAACCAATGTAACCTTACTTCCATGGAAAAATAAAATGACTGCTATATTACGAATAGTGGAATATAAGGATATGATTTTTTGTTCGTATTACTTCCATATTGATGTACGCGTATCATCTCAAGCCTTACTGGTAAACAAAGAAATGATAATCAAGGGCATGACACGGGGTCTGAACCGTGGGAAAAATTACATTCATTCTGCTCGAGTCTAATAAATGAATATATTTTGCAGATTCATCGACGCGTTCTTCCGTCACACACAGTCTACGCAGTGAATATCGAACGAATTTTGTCCAAATTGTGGCACCCAAGCCAGGAAGAAATAGAACAAAACCAGCTACACAGAATGGAAGCCAAACGACGCTACGAGCGATTAAAGCAGCAGAGAAGTCTTAGACTATGAACAACCTATAGATTCCTAAGTTATTTAACGCAGTATATATATCTCCAAAACTACCAAATGAAACAGTGATACAATAACGTGTCTCATCTTGGAAATTTCCTGGAATGATTACTGACCAGAAGCTATGTATATAGAAAATTTGTTATATTTGTAATAATAGCGCGATGCAAGTGATTTGATATACTATTCTAATAAATTGTTTTGATATCTAGAAGTTGCTTGATTGGTTTTATGTTTAGCCTTTTCAATCCTTTTGTTGATCTGGAAGTAGTTAAGTTGGGCTACCCCTTTTTGCATGTACGCAACTAAAGTAGTTTCTGCTAAGTCAAGACTTGCGGAGGAAAAGTTTTTTGGCTCGAAAAATAGGAATAATGGGAATTAAGAAAGAAAAAGAAAATAAGAGGGAAAAACTGAAAGGAAAAGAGGATGAAATTGAGAATAGATTGAAGAAAAGAATAAAGTACAGAACAAGAGGAATAGAATTTAGAACAAAATGGATTGAAATAGATTTGAGTCACTAAACCCGTGAAATAGATATTAGACTAATACACTTTAGCAGACCCTAATTCCATTGTTATCTTTTCTGCCTATTTGACTATTACACGTTGCCTAGTAAGTGTGTAAGAGTGAAGGCATTTAACCCTTGAAATCAAAGAATGTTAGTCAACGTGTAATAGTCAAATATACACATAAGAAAACAATTGATTTAGAGTCTAATGTTTTTGTATGATGTCTATTTCACGAAATTAATAACTTCACTCTACTTTTATTTCTCGGGTTAATTTTTTTTTCACTCTAGAAATGCGACAGAACTAAGGGGAATAATGAAAAGAATCGAATGGAAAATATAGATCAAAAATATAGAATACAGAACAAACAAACTGGAAGCAGCAGTAAGGTGGACTCGCGAATCGCCGGCATTGCTAAAAATCACATATCGAAAAACACCAGGGGGGGGTGGGGTTTTTGGAGCCGTGACGAGGCCCTACAGGGGGTCTTGCGCGATCCGCCGGCCGCAGCGATAAGTCCCTTACTGCTGCTGTGTCGGGTACCGCAAACGGAGGTTAAGATATCTTATAAATATACGATGCATGAATGTAAAAAGTTTGTAAATGGTATGTGTGTGATTTGTCTAACCCCACAAGTTATTGTACCTAAGCCAGAACCTTTTTGGTGTTGTGGTAAGAAGATGCAAATAGAAGACGACACGTCAGCACAGTGTTACAAGTGTGGTAAGAATATTCGTAATGCCGTGCCTTGTGCTACCAGGGAACAATATTACTCTAACGGAGGCCGTAAAAAGACTCCATACAAAAGAATAAAATACTTCAGGGACTGGATGAGTCATATCCAAGGTTTACATCCGATATATTTAGACGACGAAGTAATGGAAAAAGTCATGGAGGATTTAGAAGAGCCAACCCCACAAAGTCTACGGAAAACGCTGAAAAAATTAAAGCTAGGGAAATATTACAAAGCCATTCCCTATCTTTTGTCTGAAATTACCGGTAATTCTATTCCCGAAGTTTCTGATATGAGCAGAGCCGAGTGGATGTTTTGTCGTTTGAATAAGGATATTCCTTATTATCCTGATGTAATTTACGAAATATTTTACAAAATAAACCCCAACCACCCCCTGTTAGGTTGGATTCCAAGAAGATAAAAATGCAAAACTGGCGTTTAACCAGAAACCCCACTGGGGAATGCATCGCGCAGAACACCAAGCTATCCCCAGTGGGGTTTTTTGCATTTTGGGCTTACGAGGCTTATTTCATCCCGCGCCAGAGGCCCTCTAGTACACACACTTACCCACCCCTCCCACGGTTGCTGCGAGTGGGGGAGGCTTTTTTTTTCACCCACAGCAACCGGTCCAATGTGTCTGCAGCGAGGCTCGAACTCGGGACTTTGAGCCTCCCCAGATTCAAAGTCCACGAACACAAGCGAACGCCAGACACACCGGACGCTTATGTATGTGAAAATTATTATATTTAATTTGCATACAGCTGGCGTTCGATATGCAAATAGAATCCTGTCACGCTCTTTTCAAAACTGATGTCTAAGCGAGTTTTCTTTGAAGCTCTTCTTTTGCCTCCTGGTAGATCTTTTTGCGAGATTCCTCGGTTAAATCTTTGACGACTGTTTTTTTATTTCTGATGTCCATCTTTAATTTCTCGTATTTTTCCTCTTCGGCCAGAATAAGCGAGAATTCTACATCGTCTATCTTTCTGTCACGCAAAGCCTTTGAGACAAGGTCAGTAATCGTATTTACTTTAGCCCTTGACAGAGCTATTGTCGTGTCATGCTTGGATATTTTGCTTGACAACTGTTTCATAATACCCGTAGCAACAGCCGAAATGATACCACAGGCTGCCCCAACGCCGGCTAAAGGAACTCCAACGACTATTCCCGGCCCTGTAAGTGAAGTAGCAACGCCAGTGCCCGTTAATGCTACGGACATGGATCCTGAAGTTATCGCAATTTTATGTAGCGTACTTCGGGCTCTGACGTATTTCTTTCTGACGTTTTCGTAATGTTTTGCCTGCCCTTCCAAGTAAGCCAAAATTAAATTTGCTTTATTCAAGCGGAAGTTTTCAGCGTTCGGAGCCCCTTTGGGAACTTCAGGATAAAGTGGAGGCGCTGATGGTATAACATCCATTATATATACTAATGTACGACGCTTTTGGAAACGATATGGGAAGCTCATACCGCAGGTCAAGGCGTTATCCCCACGACGCATTTGGGAATCATATGGGACATTTACCCCGCGTTGCACCAAGGCATACAGACGTCATTAAGTCTAAGCCTGTTGAGGTAAAACCAACGCCTGTGCAGCAGAAACCTAAGCCTAACTTCCCAAAGAATCTATTACCAACGACAGAGAATTATCCATTTTACGATAACAAAGATGGTGCAAACGACTTTGCTAAGATGGTTACTTCTTTGAAAATACCCGTGACGAATTCTACGACCTTTGCAGTGACGGTCAGAGACATCTTTAGAGAGACCCGGATGAAGCACACGTCGGGAAAAGAATCCAGAGAATGGTTATCAGGCCCCAGCATGCGATATTGGCCGCAGCAGTTAAACTTTGCTGTCTGGGCTGCTACTAAAGGATGTGGTATAGCCGCGGACATGCTTCATATTCCTTTCCTGAGATTTCATGTTGCTTTTACTATTCGAAGAATATTGTATGAGCTAGGCGCGCCTTTACCGGGTGACACTGTCTTTAACCCAAAGGATAATAAATATGACAAAGTTGCATGGGAGCGATTAAGAAATGAATTTAAGCTTACCAACCCTGACTTTCGTAACCATGAAGGTGCCGCCTACGGTCTGGGAGAGACTTACACTTATGCTTCGTATGTAGGAGCCAGCATAGAAAGTCCAGGCATGGGATATCCCAGCTCCTTCGAATTCTCAGACTTAGGAGGCAGCGGAACAAAAGGAAATTTAATTTATTTCATAGAGAGTAAGGAGAAGTATCCTTGGGCGCCATTCTTTGCAGCAAAGGGTATTGGGTTAAAGAATCTAGCAAGGATTAATCGAAGCATCGAAGCCTTTGTTTACTGCGTCCTAGGAGCCCAGGTTAGCACTCGCAGCCCCATCGTAGATGCCAGTGGTGCGTCACAGGAAACACAACAAGTATTCCTTGTTCTCTTTGAAAGTGCCGTTATTGAGAATGAGATATCTAAGTCAGTTCAAAGGTATCAACTTGCGGTGCAGCAATCAAAAGTTAGACTGGATTATGCCTTAAGTCCCGGTTGTTGGTTAATGCCAAGTAATTTGGTTATTAACGCCAGTTCTGTTGTGGGTTACAACAACAAACTACAGCGAGCAACCAAAGACATGAAGTTTGGGGTGAATGACGTGAACTCTGACACTCTTAGGAACATTCCCCATTTCGTGGAGAAGCCAAAGAAGGAGCACGTAGAAAAGCCAAAGGAGGTACATGTACCATCAAAAACCGTAAAAAAGAAGATACGGCCCACGATACCTGAGGAATATGACCATAACTTACTAAAAGCCGGACTAGCAGCTGCGAGTGTTGGTTTGAGTCTTTATATATGGCGATGAACAACCCCTACGTATCCGGAGTAGATTGCGTTTACACGACTTACACAGGTGAGAAAAAATACACCCAAGCTGCTTGGATCGATGTCACGGGCATGTCTGTGGATTTGAACTACTCGGGAAAGAAATTGATCCTCTGCAGCATTTGCATTGGCACGAGCAGCCACGCCAACGTCGGCTTCCGGTTTTTGGATGAGAATGGAGTATTGCAGCCCATGCGCGCTAAGACAAACAACAGAGAGCCTACGCATTTCTCCGTAGAGCCCAACCCCGGTAGCCATGAAAATCTTTCCGTTTGGACTTTCCACATGGTTGCCGATTGTCATGGGAAGGTAAAGCTGCAAATGCGCGTAGACGACACTGGGAGCGTTTGCATAAATGGCATAGAAAATCAGAGAGATACGGCTTACAATCACAAGACTATTAGCGCCCTTACAGTAATGAGTCTCTAAATATATGAACCCACACGTAAAGGAAGATTGGTTCTTACATGATTTAGAGGAAAGTATGACCACATGGGGTGATTGGTGGCAAGACACGGAGCTTTGGGTGAAGGTTGGGGGCTTAGGGTTAATCATATGCACCATTAACATTAGCGCATGGAATAACTGTAATGCTGGGTTTAGGATCATCGACGAGAATAACCGCCCATTGCTACCCTACAAAGAAAAAAATAACAACAGGAACCCAACTCATTTCTCGTTTGAGCCCTGGCTAGTAAGTGCGGAAAACCTAGTGTCGGTAACTTTTCATATGGTAGTCAATTGTCAATACGCAAAGCTTCAACTTCGTCCTAGTGATGGTAATGGTGGTAACTTAGGTCAACTCATAATAAACGCCAACGTAGATGCTGGTGGCAGTCGACCAGATGGTATTTGGAATCATAAGCCCATTAACACTATGACTGCCATACCCCTACTACCAAATTATCAAGGTGGTGCGAATACTATCTTTACTTATCCCCAGTCGAGGATGCCTCGGACGCCCGACAATGATAAGCCTCCAGTAATACATAAGGATAAGCCTACACCTTCATCTTCTTCAAAAGGACCACGCCGATAGCGACGACTAAGATCCAAATGTTATTCCCCACGAACTTTAACAGTTCTCCGCCGGTCCTTAGTACCAAACTAAGAACGCTACCAAGTAGCCCAGGTAAAGAGGCTGCCATCTTTTTACCCAAGTCCGTCAGCCCTTTACCTACTGCCTTTACACCCGCGCTCGTAGCTTTAAGGGAGCTAAGGATCACACCTACTACGGAGGAAATGGCGACTGCAAATGCAAGTGGAATGCCATATTTCACCAAAGCTCTTTTTATCTTTTCTTTAGTGGTAAGCCCCAATTCTTTTTCCAGCTTTTCCTTTTGCGCTTGTAATTCCGTAACTCTTTCCTGCAGGGTTTCTAATTCCTTTTGAGCTGCTTCCCTTTCTTCCTCGGAGCGGGTTTGGTCGTCAATTATTTCCTGCTGCCGGTCAACTTGATACTCCAGGTCTTCGATAGCCTGTAGAAATTGTCCTATTTGTAGGTTTTTTTTCGCCCATTTCCACTATTATTCTCCTTTGGGTTTCTATGTGTTCCTGTAAGTTATCCCTTAATTCTTTTATCTCCGCGTCGCCTGTGTCTATTTTGTTTAGAGCAACCTTTAATTCATTCTTGGTAGTAGTCTTATCGTCTAATAACTTGCTTATTCTCTCTCTGTAGTCTGCTTCGATGGCATCTTGGTTTTTAGCAACGAGCCTATGTTGTTCTAAGAATTCGTCGTTTACCTCCTCGATTCTTTTCTTAAGGTCTTCATTATCCAGTTCGAGGTCACCATAAGCCGCCCTGAGAGCCGCCAAATCATCTCGTGCTCTTATGAAATCCTCGCGTGCTCTTAAGAGGTCCGCACGCTCCTCCTTGATTTGTTGTATGTCTTTCTCAGCTGCCTTCTTTTGTTCCTCGACCTCAGCTAATCGTACATGCGCCTCTGCTAAATTATGTGCATTAACGGATTTCTCAGCGAGACGTACTGGTAGGGTCCGTATTTTATCTATTTTAGCCTCCAATTCCCTTTTCTGATAGTTTAACGCAGCAACTTCATCCGTCTTGGTTTGAAGTGAATCGTTTAGAGTCCTTATTTTCGCCCTTAACTCTTCGTGTGTTCCATAACCGCCTGCAAAGGTTGGTAACCTTTTTGCTGCCTCAAAGAGTTTATTGAAATCGAGTCGCGTTTCCTCCTTTGCTGCGGTTTCTTGCTCGGTTAAGTTGGGTTCCCCCAATGCCTTCCTAAGGGTCGGAGGAATATTCTTATCTGGGTAGTATTTGCCATTTATGTCCTTGATAATGTATGGCTTAGCATTAGTCCTATTTAACCTTGCTATTATGACTTCCTTACCCCATTCGTTATCATCGTTGAACATTACTTGGGCTTTATCTGGGTCCCAGTTTGGGAATTCTTCCTTGATCCTATCAAAGTCGTTCGGTTCTTCATCCATGGATTCGTTCATTTGTTCCTGAATCTGGCTAAGCCATGCAGCGCTGGGGGCTTCGGGAACCGGTCCTAAGTCGTCCATTTGTAAATATTCTGGAACGGGCGTGTGGGGATTCTTAGACCTGAATTTGTCTCTCAAAGAACGCATTGCGGCGCGGATTCTGCTGCGGCCATACTTAAGCCTTAGCTTCTCAAATAGCCCTACTTGGTCTACGTTGTCATTAGGAAGTAAAGACTCGTATTCTTCATCGTTAATATCTACTTGACCTTCTTCCGTAGTGGGGTCAAAGTCTATACCTTCTCCTTCCATTATATATGATAAGCTCAAAGTTAAATCCTAACCTCCTTCCTAAGCAGGTTGGCGGACTGAAAGCAGAACGCACCTTTCACCGGGTCACCTTTACTCCTTCTAGCGCCAAACCAGGAGAGACGCTGTATGTAGGCGTTCCCCGTTTAACGGATAACCTGGTATTGGTTCCTGGCACCCTGGCGTTAAGGTTTGACCTAGCGGTTCAACCAGATACCGCAGACACGCGTTATGTTGTTAATAACGTAGGCAGGAACCTTGTTTCTAAGATGAGAATCAAGTTTGCTGGTGAATCCCTGTTGGACTTAAACAGGTACGATCTTTACACCACATACAAAGATTTGTGGTTGACGGCCTTCGACCGCGCACAAAAGATAGAACAAGGAATAGCAAGTGAAGCCATACGTAAGGTAAGAAGCGCAACCACCAGCGCCTCCGGAGAAGATGAAATAAAGACAGCCTACGGCACCAAATATCTCATTCCATTGGACTTCGAAGTAATAACAAACCACGGTGCGTATTACCCAAGACAACTTTCTGAACTGCAGTTCGAAGTAACCTTGGCAGATACGACCAACATCCTACAAGGAAAGGACGTAAGTTCGGGGGGTGTGCATCCATATTCTATTACCAATTTGGAGCTGCAGTACGAGACCGTGTACTCTGAAGAGCTGGCTCGTAGCGCAGGCATGGAATACAGTGCCGGTAAAGCATTCCTTTACGACCACGTAGTAATGTACAAGACGTTTAGCTTCACGAACAACGTCGAAGAGGTCATCAATCAAAGTATTAATATACCACGACGCAGTTTAACGGGGTTGATGTTGCTGTTCGCAAAGACATACACCGCAGGATTGCGTAACTCCGAGGCGTTCTTTAACCCCAACATTACCAATGTCGGCGTAAACATAAACGGA
The DNA here is from genome assembly GCA_011057435.1 of Actinia equina. NCBI lineage: Eukaryota > Metazoa > Cnidaria > Anthozoa > Actiniaria > Actiniidae > Actinia > Actinia equina. The sequence goes on along the minus strand of WHPX01001324.1, from coordinate 8,971 downwards.
GTACCCAACAAGGTTTACTCCCAAGGGATAAAACCTGAAGACATGTACCGGGAGGCAATGCAAAAGTTTGGCGATCAAATTGCCCCAAAGGAGTTCTTTAAGGATAAATATGCCCTATGGATTGACATGCGCACTACTAATGATGAGAGCATGCATGGTCAGGGATTGCGGCTGGTAAATACGCAGGATGGTATTACTTTGGAGATCAAGCGCACCAAACATGCCAGCGATACTACTAAAATAAACTGCTACATCTTTGTGGTGTCAGACGCGCAACTGAGCGTGGAAATGAACCAACTTAAAAGTGTTGCATATTAGGGTCAAAATATTCCTTAGATATACGATGCTCCGCGTATTTGAAAGAAACGACAACGAACTGCAATGCATAGTGCAAGGCGAAACTTTGTACTTTAGGGCAAAGGCGGTGGCTTTGGCATTGGAATATGAACGTCCAAAGGATGCGATTAAGGTGCATGTTCGTGATAAATACAAGGTAAAGCTTAGCGAACTTAGAAGGGAGGTGAATCGCCTCCCTTCCAACTTACACCCAGATTCCCTGTACGTAACTGAATCCGGGCTGTATCAATTGATATTTAGCTCTAAGATGCCAAAAGCAGAGGAGTTCCAAGATTGGGTATTTGAGGAAGTCCTTCCCACGCTAAGGAAGGCTGGTAAGTATGAAATTGAAAGACGTTTTGACAGCCCAAACAAATTGGTGTTTAAAATAGAAAACGAGTTCGACTTACATAAAAAAGTGGTTGACTACATCCGCAAGTTTTACCCTCAAATGCTCATAGCCCCTGGCCTGGGTGAACTACAAGACACGTCAAACAAGCGCATAAAGTGCTGGCAGAAAGTATATCAACGAGGACAGCCTGATCTGCTTATCTTGAATGCACACGTGCGGTACCGTGGTTTCTGCGTCGAGCTGAAGACTCCTAAAGGCAACGGGGTATTATCTGATAGTCAACGCCTGCTATTGGAAAGGTATGAGCAGAATGGTTACAAGGTGCTGATCAGCAACGACTACGACGACATCTGTAGAGCCATCACAAAGTATGCACAAGGAATGCGTTTACCTTGTGCATATTGCTGCAAGCGCTTTAGGAACACAGACACTTTAAAGACGCACTTAAAGATATTTCATAGAATATATGGACAAGGATAAATTCAATGAGATAAAGTTCATCCAGACACACTGGAGGGATTTGCAGATAGGGGAAATCTACGAGGTAAAGAATTACGTGGTCTTCGAAGACATTGACCGCCTGCGTTTGGTCTTAAAGAATAAAAAAAGAACATATACCCTTTGGGCGCCCGATAGAATAAGGTACGCCATTGAAGGGCAGGATGTTACCCATGTTATGAGTCATGGTAAGAAGGATGGTAGATGGGAATTTGACGTGGTTAATTGGGAGCCTGAGAGTCCTCTTCACTCTTAAGTATGTTTGTCTTGGGGTCGGCTAAGCACCGATGACCTTCAAAGAATGCACTGCCGCAATGAAGGCAGATGTATTTTTTTCTTGGCTTAGGAGGATTTATGCAGTCTGCTGGGGGTTCGCATGTAATACAGTCCATATATTATAAATCCAATGCCATTGCGTACTCTAATGGTGTCTATCCGACATCAATACATAATGAATTGCAACAAATGTGGCAGGGGTTTTAGCAGCAAACAGAGACTGGAGTATCACACCAACCATAAGGTGTGTGATAAAGTAATACGTCGCAATCGCACCTGCGAACATTGTGATAGGACTTTCAGCACTGTTCAGGCGTTGGACTATCACACTTCACGCAAAGTATGTAAAAAGGTGCGTCCTGGCCGCTTTTGTAAGGACTGTGGTGGGTTATTCAGCACTCCCCAGGCCTTAGGCTACCACGTATTTCACAGAGTTTGCGCAATCTAAAAAAAAAGGAAATGGGGTGCCTTGCGCGCCCCTATTTTTGCAGACCTCCTCCTAAGAGGGTTATCGTTAGAAGAGTGTCTCAGAATGTTGACAATGAGGTTAAATATTTGTTAAGTAGGATAATGCCTCTTAAGAATGTGTCTAAGAATGTTGACAATGAGGTTAAATATTTGTTAAGCAGTTGAAGATATGTTCTTCTTCTCTGACACAACCACAACGATCACACTCCTGCCTCCAATACTCCCTTTTAGTCCACAGGACACCTTCGGCGCGTTCGAAAGAGGGGAAAGTACGGACTATCTTCTTATGGTAATCTATGCGATTCCTTAAGTAATCCTCTTTATGCGGGCAGCGACTCATCAAATCCGCACATTGGTAACAATCCACGCCTTCTAAGTCATACGCCCCAAAGAGGAACTTATAACTTACTTCATGCGCTTTCCTGTGCGTTTGGAGACGTTGTCGGCTACTAAGTACCTTATTGCAGAAACTACACTGTCTGGTCTGATCACAAACTCCTCTCTTTAAATGCTGCCGCATTCCTAAAGGGAATTCCTTATTACAGCCCTTGCAAAGTATACAAATGCGCTTATCCTGATGTTGTCGCATCTTTTGAACAGTACTGAATTCCTTACCACAATCCTTACAAACTTTACTTAGTTCCTTTGTGCAAACGCCATTACGGACATGGTATTGTAGTCTTTGCTTGGTGCTAAACTTCTTCTTACACACCGCACAGTTCATTTATACTTAGCAGTACGTTAACCTCTATATAACATCCTTTTTTTAACAAATATTTAACCTAATTGTTAACATTCTTAGGTACATTTCTTTTGAGGTATGTTGATGCTTAACAATTATTTAACCTAGATGTTAACATTCTTAGACACCTTTATTTCGAGGTATGCTATTACTTAAGGAATGTCGACGCACCTTTATCTTAAAGAAACGTGTCTAATAATGTTAACATCTAGGTTAAATAATTGTTAAGGGATAACGCGCCTAAAGAAATGATTCCCTGTTTAACATGCATTTATTTCGACATTCCTTATCGAACGCATCCTTTAAGAGATAGTATCATTCCTTAACAATTATTTAACCTAGATGTTAACATTATTAGACACATTTCTTAAGAGATAGTATCATTCCTTAACAAATATTTAACCTTATTGTCAACATTCTAATGCGCATCTTTTTTGAAGTAGCGTAGCCTTAACAAATATTTAACCTAATTGTTAACATCCTCAGACACCTTTATTTTGAGGTTGTCATTCCTTAACAAATATTTAACCTAAATATCAGACCCCTTTTACAATGGATACCGCATGAAATCCACAACAGACTCTTTTGCCCACGTTGCCATCGTTATCAGCGCACCAAACCTTTCCGCGCGCTTCAGACCACACATTTCATCATACAATTCCTGCACGCGCGCTTTCAAACGGTCTATCTCCTCTCTTTGCATTTCGATGGTGTTCCTTTTATCTTGCATGTCGCCGGCAATCCTTCTTACTGCTTCCACTGGGTCCATCGTATATATAATGACCCCAGAACATATTCCCTGCAATGCTCTGATAGTAGGACCCACCGGCTGCGGCAAAACGCAGTTCGTAGTAGAGCAACTCCTCGGACCCTTTAGATACCGTTTCGACTACATAGTGCTATTATGCCCCACCTATGTGAATAACCGCACCTGGACAGGCATAGGAGTAAAAGATGACGACTTCTTCGTGGATATTTTGGACCCTAATGAGTTATCCAGCCATTTGAAGTTTTGGCATAAACAATTCCCCAAGGATACTCAGACACTCCTCATACTGGATGACATCGCCTGTGGGGACGACGTAAAAAGACGCACATCCGAATTAGTGAAGCTCGCCTTCAGCGGTAGGCATGACAATATCAGCGTTTGGTTGCTCTCGCAGCAGCTGACCAGCGTCTCTAAACCCTTTAGGGAAAACATAGGCTCCCTGGTCGTATTTTATACTCCCAGTCGGAGTGATTTGGAAACCATTCTCTCCGACTACGGTGGCGAGATAAGCAAGGAACAGTTACACGAATACATGCGGCATTTAAAAACGCACCAACATTCCAAAATGATCTTCTCTTTGAGGTTTCCCTACACGGTTGGAATCTATGATTCCTAATGTATATGGATATTGAGCAGCTCTTAGACGAAGTTCCCGTAGATGAAAGTAACCTTAAAGAACAACTTAACGTCCTGGTGTCATCGGGAAAATGTAAAGAAATGATAGGCAAGGAGTTAACGCATGAGCAGGTTAACAAGTTGTCAGAAGAGGAGGTTAAGAAGTTCCATAAAAGGTATGAGGCTGCCCTTGCAAGTAAAACCACGAATGCCGTAGCAGACTCCGCTATTAAGCTGGCCACCAAACTTCTGGGACTTGCGCTGCCCATAGACGACGTGGAGGCGCTGCGGAAGGACATAAGCGAGGACTATGTCATATCCCAAGAACTTAAGATAACCTGCGGCTGGTTGTCTTTGAAGGGCGGTAAGTTAATGGCAGTCGCATCTTTGGGACTTCACGTGGCTCAACATGTCGACTTGAAGGAGGTACTAATCTCTTGGAAGGACTACAAAAAAGATAAGCAAGTCGAGGAGATCTTCAAGGCAGCACTTGCCGAGGTACCTAGTCAAGTCACACCAAGTGATGCTCAAGTCATCCACGGGACTTAGTCAAGTCATCGTCAAGTCGTCATCAAGTACTTAGTCAAGTCATCGTCAAGTCGTCATCAAGTACTTAGTCAAGTCATTATCAAGTCGTCGTCAAGTTACTTATCAAGTCCTTCAAGTCCTTAGATATAAGATGAGTGACACCGAAACAAAGGCGGAGGAAACCCCTCGAGAGCAAAAGATCACCAAGCCTAAATCTCCGGGCAGAGTCGCTGCGGGGAAGAAGCTCGCGGAAATGAATAGAAAGAACAAAGCCAAAAAAGAAGAGGAATCCTTTTGGAATCCGGGCTACGTTATCGGAGCATTAGGAATTGCTATAGCAGCAGGCAGCCTCTACTTACAATGGCGGGCTGCTAAACCAAAAGTGGAATTAAAAGCTGTGCGCGTAACGCAGGAGCCTAAGAGAAGTAAAATACCCGAGATGGAATAAAACCTCCTCTCCTTGTAATATAATGTCGTTTATGAAAACCGTCGAAGATGCAGCTATTATTACTTCTATTGTCGCAGGTATTGGTTGGGTAGGTAAGAAAGTGCTCAAAGAAGACTTTACTGAAGACCCAAGCAAGAGCATTACGGGCTTTGCTAAGATGACTGCTGCAGTAGCAGGTAGCATTGCCCTTAAGGACTACCTACAGAAGGAAAAGTACCTGCCTAGGCCGTGAGGCCCTTATATATGGCAAGCGTATTGGTAGGTGGTGTCATTGCAGCGTTAGCATTCACTGGAGCTAATTATGGTGGTCAATATTTGGATAGATTAGTCAGAGGCAACAAAGGCGATGCCGAAAGGAAAAGACACGACTTAGCGCTGGAGAAATATCAAAGGGACGTGGCAGCTTGGAATGAGAAAAGACAAGCTTACAGGGATTGGTTGGATAAGAACTACCAAGACAAAATGCAGGCAGATAAGAACTTCGAAAATACGGACTACGCCTTTAAACTTTATGCACAAACACACCCCGACTTTAGAATTAGCAAGCCACAATTTAAGAATTACTACCAGCCGTCAAAGAAACAAAAAGACAATGAGTTGGTCTTCGTAGGAGTCGCAGGGCTGGCAGGAGGCGCCGCCTTGGCGTATTTAGTTTGAGTGACGCGAAGTATGAGCGTCTAATATATAATGATCGTCTTTTGGAAAGCGATAAGAATGACTTTACCACTTATTTGAATCCCCCCATCAAAGCCCATACGGTTCGGTTGGTCAGTTGCTCTTTGTACAATTCTTGGTATAATTTGATCGATGGTATGGTCACTGAGGAAAAGAAGCCTAACACTTACCAAGGCGTAATGCTCCCAGATGGGCATTACACCCCTATAACGCTGGCTAAGGAGCTAGCCAAGCGCGGTTATACTCTCACCACAGGATTGCCGCATGAAATGACTATCAAGCATGGTATGTCAAGCTTCTCATCAACCATGCTTAAGGGTTCTCCATTGGGATCCTTACTAGGTATCACAGGTAAGACGATTACCACCACGGCCATACCTGTGAATTGGAAAGTCGCATCCTCTTATGAAGTCTATTGTGATTTGGTCTGCAGTTACAGCAACGGAAATCCCTCCCATCTATGTCTAAGTTTTCACCTAAAGGTAATCCATTTGACCTGGTAGAATATACACCCATTTCTTTGAACTATGACTTGCCTTGTGATTTGGTAGAAAGCATAAACATCACCATTAAAGTGGACGGAAAGACGTGGACTTCAACGGACGTAAGATCAATCTTGTTCTGGAATTCATATAATGGGTCGAACTGAGGACAAACTCAAAAGGATTTACTATGGGCCCGAAGGCTATTGGAGAGGAGTGGCGGCTATTAAGAAACTCGCTACCGCAGCCAGGGTATCCGACGAAAAGGCTAAGAATTGGTTAAAGAAACAAACTATCTGGCAGGTTTATCTTCCCGTGCCTAAGTACATTCCCAGACCCAGCTTTACCGTAAATACCCCTAATGAAGTTCATCAGGCGGATTTGCTTTTCTTACCACATGACACGGTGAGAAGGAAGACCTATAGATACGCTTTGACCGTGGTTGATATCGCAAGCAGATACAGGACGCCGAACCCATAACCAGCAAGGATTCTGGGGAAGTCGCAGAGCCCTAAGTAGGATTTATAAGCGCGTTTTGAAATGGCCTAAGCTGCTGCAAGTGGATGCGGGAACGGAGTTCATGGGCGTGGTTACCAAGACCTTGAAAGACCACGACACCAAAATTAGGAGAGCCGAAGCAGAGTACCACAGAGGTCAGAGCATTGTCGAAAGATTCAATAAAACTTTGGCTGAGCGTCTATTTGGATACCAATATTGGAAAGAGTTGGAAGATCCCTCTAAGCGAAACAAGGAATGGACACAGCGGCTTCCCCAGGTCATTGTGGCTTTGAACAACGAGGCAGCCAGGGCTACTGGAATGAAACCCAAGGAGGCCATAAAAAAGAAGCACGTGGAACACAAGTCCTACGTCAGAAGTCAAGGGCCGTCTTCCCCCACGAAAGCAATTAGGTAATGTCACGGTCCGATATCTTACGGACCGGGTGGAATTAGAAGGAGGATCCAAAAGAGCTTACGGACCTAACTGGTCTTGGAAACTTTACCAGGATACGAAGTGTAATAGCAAGAAGGGTCAGCCCATCTGGTATCTCTCACAGATGGTCCCACAAGTGGGGTTCGTCAAGGAAGAAATGCTTATTGTATGATGTCCGAAATGCTATCGTGTGCACTCCGTCTCAAAATCCATCGCTTACCCGGCAAATGCCGACAGTGACACCTTCTCCTGCCGTGACGTTAAGGTATCTGATGACCATAAGCTGCGGAGGCGGTTATCTTATGCCGCTGATCCTTGCGCGTGCGTAATACATTAGGTAGGACTCGTGGGTTAGTGTATTCTTAACGTTACGTACTTTTACGCCTTTGGCTTTCGTTTCTACACGTTTAACTTTAGCCGCGTACAATTTGGTTCAGACCTCACGTAATTACTATGGGTGTTCCTAACATCTGTCTTTTCATCTTCTATACTTCTGTTTTTGGCCCGCTGTAAAGAAGTTGCTACTGGTAACCATGGTGTCGTACTCGTCTATGTCTTAAACGCAATCTGGTAGACGTCTCGTGACTTCTAGAATTAGGAGGACGGTGTCTGGGTACAGGAGGCGACAGCTGTCTCCGTACTTTGGCTTTAGTTGGTCGTAGTAAAACTCATACATCAGGCAAGCTTCGATTAGGTCTAACACCGTAAAGCCGCCGGTATACGGGTTTATTTAGAGCAGGTCGCCTTCTTCATGTGAATCACATAGAAGTTCAAGCATTTATACGTATTACGAATCCATGGCTGTGACACGTGCTTCTGATTATCTTGTGCCAATATTTTTACGCTTACGTCGTTGCGGAATGTTCTCCATTGTATTCAGAAACACGCTGTTGTCATCAGTTTAAAGAGGTTTTTTCTCGGAAGTCATTTTTCGCTGCGGTACGCTTGCGGTTAAAGTCACAATGTATGGGCGAATCCAGGGGCTCCTGCCGTGATTATTTTAGGGCTCTGTGGATCTTTCTCTTACCCGCATTCCAAGTCGCAGTTTAGATTGCAGGTTGCGGTATGTACACATACTTAGTTTTATCCTATCAGATTCATTGTCAACTTCCTGTATGGTTTGTAACCAGGAAAACATTGCTTCTGCAGCGGCGGACGCTGTGGAAAGGGTATATCTATTGCTTATGGTGCAAGGGGAATTCGGGTGTGTTTCGTAGGCAGGTGCTCTGGGTACTCCAAGATCCAATTCAAAACGTAACCCCTTATATGCCTCCTTGTTCCTACCTGTATGTAGAAGTATATGGGTCGCCCGGTGTACCCTTACGAAGGCTCTCAACAGGCAAGTACTGTGAACATTGCCCAACCGTATAGATTATTTGCATCCAGGTTAGTAAATGTATGTAGTGGTTTCTTTCCGGGGGGGGTTCGTGCTATACTAAGGGGTTGTTTGCGCCCGGGCATAAACCGTCTGCTGGGTCGCAAACGCCCACCACGAATTACCGGTTCCATAAACGATACATGTAGTATTCCGTTAGGGAGATCAAGTTGCGCATTTGTCTTCTTAGCAAAGCACTCCAGCTGAGTCGGAGCTGTGTAGAAGTTCGCGGGATCCACAATCCGTAATACTTCCATTGCCATCTTTCGAAAGTTGGAAAAAACTCTGCGAGCAGCACTACGTCAGACCTTAGGTAAATGTCGTGGGAATCCCCCATATTCATACAGGAGTCCTTTTCCCACACATCTAAAACGCATGCGGGTACTCTGTCCTTATACCGGGACCGTTAGGGGCTGTAGAAGCATCTTTGCTGGGTTTAAGCTTCTGAAAGCGCTCCCAGGAAACCATGTACTCGT